>LNAC01000622.1:0-11574 GCA_002007465.1 Ailurus styani
ATTCCTGGGACCTGATGATAATCGGTCTCCTACTCCTCCGCCATCTTGCCGCTCCTCCGGCAATAATTTTTGATAAGATAACAGAATAACTTAAGCATATCCAGGTATACAAAGGTCCCGTAGGAGCCTGATCTTATAGAATTCTGGAATTTTGGAATCCATGGAATTCAAAGGGCAACTTGCTCTTCCCTCTGCCTTTGCCAGTGCTGCCTGAAAACAGCTGAGTGTCAGGAGTTGATTGACCAGTTGTGAGCCCTTTTTCTGAGCAGAACCTCTTACCAGTCAATATTTGGGTGTATGTTGAACTTTGGAAGTGGGTGAGTAATTTTGAGCCAATGTTGTAATGGCTTACATTTGATTTGTGGCTAGGTCTGCTATTTTGAAACAAAATGACAGCCTTAAAATAGTTGAATTTCCTGCATTATTAAAAAGCTTGTGAATTTGTGAGAGTGAGTATGAGGAAACCTGATTGCTTTGAGTGGTGGCCTTAGTTTGCACTGAAATGAATCCATCTTGTCTTTAGAAATCTTGAAAAAAAAAAAGACTCTAAAAACTTACGTCAACTGTAGGTGGTATATGAGGGTACCGGTGAGATGCCCAGTAACCTAGAACTAAGGTGGATTAATTAAACAGAAATAAGTTAGACTAATTAAGTAAACTTAAATGGGAGGAGTTGCCCATGGGAGTCTAGAAATAAGATTGCAGAATTAAGTAGAAATAAGTTAGACTACCCCAATAAAATTAAATGGGAGGTGTCAGCCCATGGGAACAGCTGCTTGACTTGTAATTTAACCAATGATATTAATATAGTACAAGAAAGAACATGTTTATTATAGCATAAAAAGTGGATGTAAGAGGAGAAATCTCTGCCAATACATGTATATTATGTATATGAAAACCTATTTGGGGGACATAGTGAAATCATAGCAACATACTTTCTTATAAACAGATATTATCTTGTTTGTATAAAATACTCCTTAGTACTGTCTACTTACATTATATACTCTATATCTGTCCTTCTAATTATTAATATGACTTCCTAGGATACTGGAAATAACAAGACCCATTCTAGCTCAATTACACAGAAATGCAGTTTATTGCAGGATCTGGGGTAGCTCGCATACTGTCTGGGAGGGCCAGAGGGTTGTGCTTGGGTGCGCTGCCGCGTGAAGCAGACCTCATGGTGGGATGGCTCCTGAGACAATCCCACTACCGTCACCATGGTTAAAGATATGGGAGAGTGCACAATTAATGCTGGAAAGCAGATACTCAGTCATTGGCCACTGTTGTCTTAAAAGCACCCTCAATGCCACCTTCTTTAAAAAAATCAGAGTCTGTGCAATTAGGTCAAAATCTCATGTCCATATGTCAGATTAGAAAAGTCTAGATCATGTGGCTTTTCCTTAGCTTCAAGGGAGTCTAGGAAAGCATGCTCTTGGACTCTACCTTGGGAGATGCCACTCATGAAGAGCAAAGTCTCCAAATATAGAAGCGGTAGCAAAGATCTAACGCAAGGGAAAAGCCAGACAGGTGAATCAGCCTTGTGGTCATGGGGAGTGCTGTGTTCCCCACGTAATGAATACATGGACCATTCTGTATTTCTCATCGGTTTCAATCCTGGAGCATCTTCAGTACTTCCTCTGGGAGGAGTGGAAAAGCCCACTTTCTAGACCTGCAAGGCTATGTAATAAACTTGAGACATGGTAAGCTCCTCAATTGAATGCCATGCTAAGTGAGACCCTCCGCTGCCAGCCAGCCAGCCAGCTTTCCCTTGGCAGCACCCTTTTGTTTCAAATTGCAACAAAAACCTCTCAGATTGCACAAAAACCAATCCCAAGGCCAAGTGGCCTGACATATGAAAAGAAGAGCATGGGAACAGCTTCATCAACAAGTGCTCTTTTGATTAACATGAATCTTTTCTTTCAGTGTGCTGAGGTTGGGAATGTGGGGGCCATGCCGGCTGGAGTGATGGGTGGGTGAGCGGCCCACATACAGGGGGGACCGTGTAGAAGAGGTCTGCCTGGGTGCCAGCCATATCTGTAGAGGGTTGTAAAACAACGAAAGCAACTAAAAGTTGGTTTGCTTTTTGTGATCACCATGGTTGGGCAGATCTAGACCAGTGATAAAATACTCCTATCCCAAAATCTTTGTGCTTGTCTATATCCTAAGTGATTAGTAAAATTACTGTTGAGATTTAATAATACATATGTCAGTTTCAAATTTGCATTTGTAAGAAATTTTGTTTCTTACTCCTTAGTAAGGGCTGTATTCTCCATGGAAGTTAATTTGGAGAACTTCTTCTGTTATGTCGTGGATCTCCAGTGTATATGGACTCAGTTACATGTTTGTTTTGAGAGTAAATGTGTAATGGAATTATTCAAGCTGGCTTTGGGCATTGTACGTGTCTCCAACCCCTGTGATATGGCATAGTCTGTGTTCAAATAACTGATTTAAAATGAACCATGATAGCCCAGTGAATTAAAGATGAACACTCAGAGCTCGAATTATTTTAGTTGTTACCCCATGGGACCGCTTGGAGATTTGGGGTTTAAAATTTAAAACAGTACCCGAAAGCATAAGACTTTGGTGCAGTAAGTGCAAATATTAGTTCTCAAATGAACTATTTTACTGAATTTTGAATCACATCCTTAAAATAGAAATTTCTTCATTTTCAATTAATTGTTTTACACCTAAAGAACAATTACATGAAAAAAATAATGGTCATCGCTCATTCGCCATGAGAGTGTAACTGAAACTAATTTTGTCCTATGGACAAGGGGCTGTTAAAAAACAGTATGTTCTAAGCATCAAATATCCTACGTCCTCTGCAAGGGGTCCCTCAGGTCCCTGGGAGTTGGAGGAATAATGCTGACGGTGAACAGTAAACGTCACCATGACCGTGTGACTAAGATGTCTTCAACAGTGGCCCCGTGGCACTCTTTCCAGCATTACTGCAAATACTGTGCCTAAAACAAACAAAACATACAAACAACAACAACAACGAATCTTAGCTTCTGTGTGAAGGCAAAGAACTAAGTGTCAAATTGGTAACAGTAACGCTAACAAAATACTGGCCGGAAGAAGTTACTTACTCACTTGGATCCTGGTTTGTCATTGTCGCCCAAGTTCCCACTTTAACGAACAGTTCCCTTTACCGTGTGGCGCTTCTAGGGCAGGCCCTGTATAACACACAGACAGTCCTCAGAGGGTAGATCCTGGGGTCATCCTGTTAAGCAGGTGCAGAAACTCGGGAGCAGAGAGACAGAGCCATTTGTCCAAAGGCACAGGATTAGTGACTGGAAGGGTTGGGACTGAAGCCTGTCTTTCCGCTTTCAAAAGCAGGTGATCCCCCTCTCCACTGTTCTCCCTTGAAAGAACAAAGACACATCCCAGATTGTCCAATGGTCATTTATAGAGTTTGCTGAAGTCCTTATCTTGTGCCCATTATTCTTTTCCTCTATGCTTTGTTCACACCTGGAGGCTGCTTTGAGCAGTGGTCCCGGAGTGCGGCGGTGGGGGCGGAGGGGGGCGCTGGCGGGAAGGGGAGCAGTACCCTGAGCTCTGTCCCTCCTCCAGGCCTGGTGCCGGGTGCCGTCCCTGCTGCCATGCCAGCTCCCTGGAGGTGGGCACCCAGGCGTAATGAGGAGAGGCAATCACCTCAAGTTTCTGACTACAGATCAGCGGCTCAGACCCTCGGGCACTTTTCCCTGCCAAGTGCTTCTACTCCCGTCTTGATGGAAAGGTTTAGACTTGCTTTGCTTTCAGGTTTGGGGCTTTCCTAGCATTGTTCCCGGGGGCCAGGCAGCTGTCAGGGCCTCACCTTCTGCAGAGCCCTGAGACGTCCCAGTGATCGCAGGGAGGGAAGGGAAAAGGCAGGAGGTGGGAGTGAAGGGGACATTGGGTCTCCCTGCCCCCCTTCTTTCCCAGTCTGATGAACGACCCTGATGAAGGCTGGCTGCCATTTAAATACTTTTTTATATTCTCATCCTCTCATTTCATTTTTTAGATAGGCAACACAGTCTCATGGTTCAAACATCGGAAGGTCTAAAAAGGCACCCAAGGAAGATCTCCCGTCTATCCTGTCTGGCTGCACCCCTGCACCCAGTGGGCCTGCATCCCACCCCAGGTAGACACCGGTGGGGTTACTTGTATGGACTTCCAGATTGGGTGCCTGGATATCCGTGAAAACACAAGCAAATGCAATGCACATTGGTGCCTAGGCCTTTCACAAAAATACGGTGGCATTCTCTACTGCACTTTTAATTTAATCCTGTACTTTTAATGTCATGAGCTTTTCCACGGGGGGATGGGAGGGAGGGGAGATGAAGACTATCCGGCAGTCGTTCAGGGGATCTGCACAATCACTCAGTGAATTTACAGAATGGTGGGTCTGGGGAATGTTCTCTGGTTCAGACTAGTTAAGAATGTGCTGGACTTCTTGTTTTTTAGGTTCTTTTTCTCCTTCCCTCCCCCCTTCCTTCCCTTCCTTTTCCTTCCTTCTTTCTTTCCTTCCCTCCCTCCTCTTCTATCCTCTTTCCCTCCTTTTCTCCCTCCCTTCCTCCTTCCCTACGCCTGCCTTCCTTCCTTCCTTCCTTCCTTCCTTCCTCTTTCCCTCCCTCTCTCCCTCCTACCTTCTCTTTCATTATTTCGCAGTTGGTAAATTCACGAGGTATTTGCTACTATCTTGATCTGTCCAGACATTGTTGGTCTTTGTTGCTGAGTCATAAGGTTCTCACTGAACAGCTACCAAAAATGTGGTCTTATTGTACAATACTCCTCTTGCCAAACAGAGACGGGTCTCTGCTGGCAGATGTCTTCCCTCCAAATGTGCAGATATGCTCCCGTCAGCTTCAGTGAGAGATTCAAAGTAAAGTTTGCTTCTTGGAATGAATCTGCCTAGCAAGTGCAATCATGCTTGGGTAAATACTCAACAAATAAACTATTTCTGCTTCACTAGTCCTGGGAACGCAAACTTCGGTGATGCCAGTTCAGAGGGGTCCTTTGAACTGCTCTTGTCAAAACACCATGTGGGGTTTCTCCTACCAGACCAGCATTACCCAACATTGCCAGTTTTTCCTCAATATTTTAATAAACATGTTGAGTGGAAATCAACGGGGTAGCTTGTGGAGCTGAACACATTTAGGAACATGATCAACGTAGCAAGGCAAGGACAGGGGGCAAACTTCCTCCCCAGTTCCTGTAGACAGGGCAGTCCTCTTCCCTCTGCCCTAGGGACTAATTTCACCTGATCCAAACGTGGGAGACCCCTGACTCTGGGGAGTGTTGGGGATATATCTGCTCTTAGTCTATCCACCCATTGGCAAATACTGTGGCAATAATCTGAACACATTTCTCAGAGAACATAAATTTTCCACAGTGGTTCTCGGAGTCTCCCTTCTATGGGTAGGGCCTCCGGTAGAGCATCTGTAGACTTTCAGGCATGTTCAGGTTATTATGGCTAAAAGTGAAATGTGGGTTCCCTGCCTACAGCAGCTCTCATGTCCCTGAGGGATTTCAGTTTTGAAGGGTTATGAGTGGGAAATTGTGTGGGGGAGGGGGGCTTGGGCTTTCAGTGTATTATTCAGGAGTTTTCCCTTTTCCCACTGACACGTTATTTTGAAAAGTCACTGGGTAGTCGGCTTCCACGGGAAGTGGTCTTCCTCACGTGGTTCCTCGTACTGTGGTGCTGCCGGGAAGAGAGGGGGCCACAGTCAGTAGCACAGTTGGTGATGATAAGACAGATGGTTCCCCCTGAGGATTTCCTCCACCAGCCCTATAACTCACCAGGAGCGATCCATCATGGGGGTGGATGGGTTTCAGGCTACAACACAGTCTGGACAGAGAGAAAGAAGGCCGAGGAAAGGGAAGCAGATTCTCTCCTGGAGAAAGGCAGAAAGGCAGATGTTAATGATTAGTTTTATTGCGGGTCTTGGGTCCCTGCGTACATGGGAGAACTCAAGTTCATAGGCCTCCTTCCCTCCAAGCAGAGTTTCTGAGGCCTCTCCGGTCTTGCCCCAGAGGGAAGGAGAAAGGAGTTTTTCTGGGGAGGTCAGGTTTTAGGTCAGGGTGGAGAATGGAGGGGAATCTGTCTTCCATCTCAGAGGAGTGAATCTCAGGTTTTAGGCTCCCAGGGGTTCCCTCGACAGTTTGTTCTCTTTCCTCTAGCTCCGCCCTGGAGTCGGAAGGACCCAGGTAGAGCAGAAGGCTGTCAGCTCTGGCCCCTACCCTTTAAAACAAATAAGTTACCTCTTTTTTTTTTTTCTGGGGCCATCCATTTTTTTTTAGTCTTTTCCTACTTCCTGGAATTCTTACCGCCATCCCCCACAGTTTCTGGTGTCTTTGTGTCCTCAGGCAACTCAGGCCCCCATTTTTCCTACTATTTGAAGTAAAATGGATGTGGGCCTTGCCCCGGCACTGCTTCTCTCTTCCTTCTGTGCCTTAGTCCTCGTGACCTCTGGTGCTGCACTGGGGTTCAGACACCTAAATCCATGTTCTTTGGAGGTTCTCATGGAGATGCCCCCTTGCAGATGCCCCCCATTTCACCCTCTATTTTGTATTCTGGAGCTGCTGCAGGACCCAGGGCTCCTGCTGTCGTGGTAAGGTCACCCCAATCGTCCTGGTTTCGAATGTGGAGGGCAGTCCTTAATGGATACAGTGGTTCATTTTTTCTTTTTTGTTTTTTCCTGAGGCTGGGAGAACAGCATGATAGACTAGAAAGAGCACTGGATTTGGAGCCCAGAAGAAGAGGATTCGATTGCTGGCTCCCCTACTTACTAGGAGGAGACTTTGGGCAGTTCAGGGCTTTTTTTCTGGAAAATGGAAGAATGATACCCACTTCCCAGTCTCATGATGGAGGTTCGATGAATAATGTACAGACATCCTCTGGCACAAAGGAGACATGTGATAATGCTGGTTTCTTTTTCCAGCCCATTCTTTTTACCTGTTCCTGCTCCCTTTGGCTACCATACTTTCACTGACCTACCCCATAGCTGGGATCTTCACACAGGAAGTAGAGTCTGGCTTTCTCTGTCTTCAGAATTAGCAACAGCACTGCTGTTTGCCCCCGATTGCTGTGATCCACCCTTTTGATGCAATTTATACGAGTTGCGGTATAACTTGGATGAATATTAGAGTTCAACACATATAGTAAAAAGCATCTCCTATGGGAACAACAAGATAGGCGAGGATGTGGAGAAAAAGGAACCCTCGTGCACCGTTGGTGGGAATGCACACTCATGCAGCCTCTGTGGAAAACGGTATGGAGTTTCCTCCAAAAATTAAAACTAAAACTACCCTAAGATCTGGTCATTGCACTACTGATATTTACCCACAGAAAACCAAAACACTAATTCAAAAGGACATATGCTCCCCTATGTTTATTTCAGCATTATTTACAATAGAAAACATACGGCAGCAGCCCAAGTGTCCACCAACAGGTGAATGGATAAAGAAGATGTGGTATATTACACAATGGAATATTACTTAGCCTTAACAATAACATCCTGCCCTCTGCAACATGGATGGAGGCTAGAGAGTATTATGCTAAGTGAAATAAGTCAGTCAGAGAAAGACCAATACCATATGATTTCACTCACAGGTGGAATTTAAGAAACAAATGCACAAAGGAAAAAAAGAGATAAGCCAAAAAACAGACTCTTAACTATAGAGAACAACCAGATGGTTACCAGAGGGGAGGTGAGTGGGGGGATGGGAAAAAGAGGGGAAGGGGATTAAGAGCACACTTATCATGATGAGCACTGGGTCATGGAGAGAATTGTCGAATTACTGTATTGTACACCTGAAACTAATATAAAACTGTATGTTAACTCTACTGGAATTAAAAAAAAAAAGTCTCCCAGAGACATTTTGCTTTACACGGTGATGGAAAACCCATCTGTCTCCAGGCAATAGGAAGGAGGCTTGGCTTGTGAGCACAGAGAGGGATACACTGGCAAACACCCCTGCTGACTCACTTGAATGGGGCAGGACATTCAGGGTCCTCTGTGGCTATTGGATAATGAAGTGGTAGAAAGCACAAAGGAGTTTCAGGCCATACAGCCAGTCATGACTTGGGATGTAGGAGTGGGGGTACATTGATCTGATCGCCTTCCTTTTAAAATTTTTTTGTATTTTTATAATTTTTCTTATTGCATTATGTTAGCCGCCATACAGTACATCATTAGTGTGACCGCCATCCTGTCATCGCTCTCGAGCCTGGCCCGTAGTGCCTGAGATCTACGGCCTCTACCTGGAGGGATTTGTGATGGAGACAGGCACGTGGGTCTAAAGCAAGCCTTCTCAATGCTGGCGACATCACTCCCAATGCAAAATGCTTCTGGGGGAACAAAACATGTTCCTTCTGTGTATAAAGCCCAGGTCTGCATACAGTATATAAACTGGCGTGCAGTCTCCCAGTGCTATTAAAATTGCATGAGAACTATTTAGAGGAAAAGTGTCTAAAAACTCCTTGGGGGGGAAATAATACAAACAAGTTTGAGATACACTGGTCTAAGGCAGTGGTTCTCAACTTCGGTTGCACACTAGAATTGTCAGAGGCGCTTTAAAAATCTCAGTGCCTGGGCTGCACCCCAGACCGATCAAAACAAAATCTTCAGGTTGGTCTCAAGCACCAGTATCTTTAAAACGCTCCACAGCATTCCCATGTGCCACCAAGTGTGACAAGCCCTTCTGTGGCTCCCTGGTCCTCAGCGTGGTTCACAGAGCAGACGCATCCATGTCATCTGGGGGTTTGTTGGAAATGCAGACTCTCAGACCTTCAGGTGATTCTTGAGCTTATTGAAGTCTGAGCAGCTCTTAGATAATGTTTCTCATTAATGAAACCTCAGAGCCCTTCAGTGCAGCTGCATGAATGCGATGTCAGCATGTTCCCAGCTGTTTGTTTCAGGACCTCATTGCTGGCCTTTGGAACGAGCAGCCTGGTGTATGGAGGTGTGGCCCAAGGCTGCACTGGTGCTCTGAGGTGTTGGGAAGTCCCATGATCTGAGTCCTGTGGTCAAACCCAGGTGATGTGGCCCCAGAGTGGCTGCTCTGACCACTGAGCAGACAGCTTGTTTCCAGGAAGGGGACCAATGTGACCAAGGGGTCAAGTGCAGTCAGCTGAAATTAAATGAGGTAGGATCTCACCATGAAATCAGTAGTTGGCAGTTCCTGGGCAAGAGGTTGATCATGGAAAGTGGTGTTTGGGGCCAGATTCACTTGGCAAGTCTGTGGGATGAAGGAGAGCAGAAAAACTGGGAAGTTGGTAAAACGACAGGGATCTTGTTCAGGTAATTTGGTGAGGTCTGCCCTCCCTGCATTCACTCCTTCGTGTATTCACTCACTCAGCAAATATTTACTGAGTGGTCGCCGTTTGGATTTGACCTGGCATTGTCATTATGGGGAAAAAAAAGGATAAACATGACAGACATTGAAGGGAGAGCTTTGGAAGTAAAATCGAAAAAAATATATGTATGTTAAGAATCAACTAACTCTCATCAACTTAAAAATACTGTTGTATCTATTGAAATCTATAGACACAAAAATCTTTTTAAGATTGAGGAATAGTTTTGTAAAACGGATGACTTACAACGTAAGTGAAGACTTAAATATCATCCATGCTAATTTAAACGGACAAACAAGCAGAGATTTCTGGAGCATTTTCTCTTTCTATTTTAGATGGGCACAGGTTTGGATGAGGGTCTCCTAATTTTTCTTTGCTTATTGCCACAAACTCTTCCTTGATGCTTGTGAAACATTACAAGGGGATCATAGCTCTGGTGACTCTATCGCTATTCAGGTTGGTTCAGGTTGTAAGCTGGTCTATTACTGCACCCACATGTCTGCTTCTTGGCATTTCTGCGTCTACTTGACTACTGCAGGGATAATTATTCTTAATTGTAGTTTCATAATTTAACCAATTTAGGGTTACCAGAATAAAGCATTTGAAGCTATTATATGGCTAATGGTTTAGACATTTTCATATCTCTGTCTTTCAGGTGATAAATGTATAATGTGCTTAACTCTTCTACCAACATTAACTTCTCGCATTTAAAATGTTGAATTAAACAATTTAGTGTCCTTGACAGTGTAATAGATTTTGTTTAATAGGCAATGTCTAAAGCTGGACCTAATTCACCTCATTTTAGTTAATGTAATTTTTCCCACAAGGGGTGTTTGATGTAAATCTATCAGACATGTATGGATCTGTGCGACCTCGTAACAACCCCTCTGGAGGTTACATAAGAATCACTCATCTCACCATTTCGACCCTGATGGTGGGGGTGATGTGAAGTTGTGAGAATGATGCCAGGTGAAGCATGGGTATTTTGCTCATTTGTTCCTTTAATCTTAGAAAAGAAAGTATATCCAACAGCCATAATGAAACACAAAATGGACTTTAAATGTTGACACTAGGACTCATCTTTAATTTTTTCTAGTGTTACGTATTTACAAGGTTTCATAAAATGTTCCTTAAATTTCTTACCAACACCATGACAAGATTGGTCAGGTTTTTTCTCTCTGACTCTTTCAAACCACATACAGAAAGCCCAGAAAGAGAGGACAAAAGAGGAGCGTGGTCAGGCCTCTTATCAGCTGGACATTGTCCTAGGCTGGGCAGCCACTCTCGGGCCAGATCACCCGGGTTTGATACCAGCTCCATCACTCACTAGCTCTTTGCTTCATTCATTCATTTGCCCATTCAACACACATTTCTTTGAGCACCATCTTCCAGGAGTGACGAACTAAATGCATACTAATTATTGACCTCATGTAGTCCACAATTGCCTCTGGTGTGTGTGTATCAAATGGATGCATCTCTTATCTGTCAAATGGGATAATAATATCAAACTCCTGGGATTAAGGTTGGCAAGAAAGAAGAATGTATTTTTTTAAAATTTATTTTTATTATTATTATTTGCCCCAGGGGTACAGGTCTGTGAATCATCAGGCTTATGCCTTTCACAGCATTCACCATAGCACAAACCCTCCCCAATGTCCATAACCCATCCACCCTATCCCTACCCTCCCACCCCCCAGTAACCCTCAGTTTGTTTTGTGAGATTAGGAGTCTCTTATGGTTTGTCTCCTTCCCCATCCCATCTTGTTTCATTATTTTTCCCTCCCTACCCTCCACGACCCCCCACCCTGCCCCTCAAGTTCCTTATATCAGAGAGATCGCATGATAATTGTCTTTCTCTGATTGACTTATTTCGCTCAGCATAATACCCTCTAGTTCCATCTACGTCGCTGCAAATGGCAAGATTTCATTTCTTTTTATAGCCGCATAGTATTCCATTGTATATATATACCACATCTTTAGCCATTCATCTGTTGATGAACATCTAGGTTCTTTCCATAGTTTGGCTATTGTGGACATTGCTGCTATAAACATTCGGGTGCACGTGCCCCTGAGGATCACTACCTTTGTGTCTTTAGGATAAATACCCAGTAGTGCGATTGCTGGGTCGTAGGGTAGCTCCATTTTCAACTTTTTGAGGAATCTCCATACTGTTTTCCAGAGTGGCTGCACCAGCTTGCATTCCCACCAACAGTGTAGGAGGGTTCCCCTTTCTC
>LNAC01000622.1:14456-153891 GCA_002007465.1 Ailurus styani
AATTGCACCTCATTAATAGCTTTTTTGATTTCAGCTTGGTTAGATTTTAGTTCTTTTATTTCTCCAGAAAGGATTTTTTAATTTCTCTAGAGAGGGCTTCTCTATTATCTTCCATGGTTTTTTTGAGCCCAGCCAGCGCCTTAAGAATCGTTATTCTGAACTCTAGTTCTGTCATGTTACTAATATCTGCATTGATTAGTTCCCTAGCCATCATTACTGCCTCTTGTTCTTTTTTTGTGTGTTGATTTTTTCTGCCTTGTCATTTTATACACATAAGAATAGATGGATGAGAGAACAAAATACTAAAGGGTAGCAATGACCCCAGAGAAATATACACTAACCTAATCAGAAGAGGACTGGAACTGGGGAGAAAAGAAAGAGGGAAAAAACCAAAAAACAAAAAACCAAAATCATACAAACAAAAACAAAACAAAACAAAAATAAATAAAACCAAATCCTATATCTATATCTATATTATCTATTTCTGTTTCTATATCTATGTCTGTCTCTGACTCTATCTCTATAGCTATCTCTATCTCTGTATCTATCTCTATCTCTATCCATATCTATTAGACTGGTGAATTGAACAGACCCTATATGTATACAAAAAATAAGGTTAAACACAATGAAGGGATAAAATATGATTATAACAATGAAAATTTAAAAAGATTAAAACGTTTTGATAAGATATAATAGTTAAATACATTAAAATAGGAAAAAGGAAAAAATTTAAAAGAAAAAAGTAAGATAAAAATTCAAAAAAAATTCAAAGAATTTAAGTTTGAACGACTAAAGAATCATGGGGAAAAAGCTATTATTCTCTGTGTTGCTTTCCCCTAGCTCTGGAGTTCCACAGTTCTCAGTAATCTTGGAAGGCAGCTATGCTCACCACTATACCACCAATGCCGACAGTTCTCAGTAATCTTGAACTTGACTTTGGCTGGATGTTTTTTTCTGGTCTTCTGGGGGAGGGGCCTGTTGCTGTGATTCTCAAGTGTCTCTGCCCGAGGTGGAATTGCACTGCCCTCGCCAGGGGCCAGGCTAAGTAATCAGCTTGGGTTTGCTCTCGGGAGCTTTTGTTCCCTGAATGCTTTCCGTAGGGCTTTGGAGGATGGGACTGAAATTGGCAGCTCCCAGTCTCCGACCCGGAGGAGCCGAGAGCTCAGGGCCTCAGTCCTCAGTGCGCCTCAGAGAAAAGCAGTCCCTCCTGTCTCCTGGTCTCCAGCCACTCTCCGAGCTCATCCGGCCTGTGACTGAGCATCTCTCTCTCTTGCGCACGACCCTGTTTTGAATCTCTGAACCCTGCCGATTCCTGCAGCCGCTCCCACGCTGCTCCTCCCAGAGGAGGAAGGAGGGGGTCTCTCCAGGTCTGCTGCCCGTGGGGTCCCCACTCACAGAGCAGTGGCCCAACCATGCTTTGGATCCCGGCCCAACGTAACAGGGAACTGAGAGACACCTTCTCATCTTGGCTCCGTCTCTCCTGCTGGCTTCTCTCTGATACCTGGGAGCTCTGTCACGCTCAGACAACCCTGGTCTTTTTGTGTCCCCGTGAGTCCTGAGACCACACTGTCCGTGCAAGGGCTTCACCCCCCGCTTGGCCTCTGGGGCGACGTCCCTCAGTGGAGCCGACTTCTAACAGTTCCGAGTCTGTGCTCTGCTGCTCGCTCCCTTGCCGGGAACCGGCCCCTCCCCCCGGGGGTCCATCTTCCCATTGCCTCAGATTCACTTCTCCGCACGTCCTACCTTCCAGAAAGTGGTCGATTTTCTGTTCCTAGAATTGCTGCTCTTCTTCTCTTCAATCTCCTGTAGAATCTGTAGGCTTTCAGAATAGTTTGATAGCTATCTGGGCGAATTTCTGGGACCTGATGATAATTGGTCTCCTACTCCTCCTCCATCTTGCCGCTTCCAAGAAAGAAGAATATAAAGTTTGTTGGGCTAGTATCAGGAGATGAGGTTGGAAAAGTGGGCAGGGTAAGGCTATTGAAAACCTCAAATGGCATGCTAAAGAACCACTGAAGAGTATTAAACAAGGGAATGACATAATCAGATTTGTGTCTTAGAAGTAGCTCTTTAGATGTAGTAGGAGGAGGGCATGGGGGGCAGGCAGAGGTAGATTAACAAGAGTGGTGGTGGGGGAAACATAAGGACTCAGGTGAATAACTCAGGTGAGCAATAATGCCTGAATGTAGGAGCAGAGAAGTTGGGAGGAGGGGGCAGATATTAGTGACATGAGGAATGGGGAACTCGGGTTTGGTGAGTGACTTCATGTGGGGGTAAGAGAGAGGCTAAACTTTCTGGTGACTTCTAGGTCTCTCCTCTTAATGCATAGGTAGATAACAGATTAAATTGGCTACCTGAAGAAATCCCACGGCAATTCTGTTTGGGCAGCAAAACAATCTCTTGCTTGAAATTAGCTGGGTTCCCATCTATGTATACCCGGAAGTGGGATTACTGAGTCATATGGTCATTGTACTTTTAATTTTTGGAGGAATTTCCACAGTATTTTCCATAATGGCTGTCCTCATTTACATTCCCACCAACAGTGTACAACGGCTCTTCTCTATTACTACACCAACACTTGTTATCTGTTGTCTCTTTGATAATAGCCATTCTAACAGTGTGAGGTAATAGCTCATTATGGTTTTGATTTGCATTTCTGTGATTGTTAGTTAAATTGAGGGGTTTTTCATATACCTGTTAGCCATTTGTATGTCTTTTTTTAAAATAGCTATTCATGTCCTTTGCTCATTTTTAAAATCAGGTTATTTCTTGACTACTGAGTTTTGAAGTTCCTTATATATTTTAGATATGAATCTCTTATCAGATACATGGTTTGCAAATTATTTTTCCCATTTTGTAGGCTGCCTCTCTCTCCATTTTGTTGATTGTTTCCTTTACTGCGCAGAAGCTTTTTAGTTTGATACTGTTCCTTGTTTATCTTTTTTTTGGTTGCCTGTTCTTTTGGTGTCATAACCCCTGAAAATCATTCCAAAACCCAGTGTCAAGGAGATTTCTCCCTATGTTTTCTTCTAGGAGTTTTATGGTTTCATTAGGGTTTTGAGTTGCATTTCCTCATGACTAATGATGTTGAGAATCTTTTCATTGCATATTGACTATTGGCTTGTCTTCTTTGAAACATTCACATTGTCTTTCAAATCTATTCAAATCTTTTGACCATCAAAATAAATTGGACTGTGTGTTTTATTATCAATGAATTATAATACACATATTCATAAATATATACTCAATGTAGATATATTAAATATTCCTCTGAGTCTCTGATTTGCCTTTTATTTTCTTTCAATATTACATTTATTTCTATTTTTCACTAACTTAAATTTTAATTCTAGTATAGTTAACATACAGTGTTGTAGTATATGTACAATATAGTGCTTTCTTATTTTCTTAAAAATGTCTTTTATAGAGCAAAACTTTATATTTTGATAAAGTATAATTTATGAATATTTTATTTTATAATTTGTACTTTTTAAAGAAATCTCTGTCTACCCTAAGTTTGAAGATTTTCTTATATTTTTTTGGTAAAACTTTTGTACTTTTAGCTTTTACCTTGTTTTTTTAAAGATTCTATTTATTTATTTGTCAGAGAGAGAGAGTGTGTGTGTTCGTGAGTGAGTACAAACAGAGGGAATGGCAGGGAGAAGAAGTAGGCTCCCCATTTAGCATGGAGCCTGATGCAGGACTCGATCCCAGGACCCTGGGATCATGACCTGAGCTGAAGCCAGATGCTTACCTGATTGAGCCACACAGGCATCCTTTGGTTTTCATTTAGATCTATGACCCATACCAACTTAATTTTTGGGTATGCTTTTGAGACTTCTTATTCCTCCAAATGAATATCTAGTTGTTCCAGCCTTCAGTGTATTGCTTTTTAAAGGGATTTTTAGGAAGCTTTTAAATAATTACCTTCAATTCTTGCAATTGTGGGATCATATAATTACTAAATATGTATTAATCACTTATATCCTGTGAAAGAGAATGCATCACACTTACTAGTTCTTTTTTCCATGTTCATTTTTCCTGAGCACACTTACTAACCCCTTGCAGTCAGGCAATTCTGGTCAATTAAATATGAGTGGAAACACATGTGTTGCTTTTATCTGAGCTGGTGGGAAAGTCCCGCATGGCATTCTAATTTTCTCTCCCCTGTATTAGCAGTTAAGAAAGCCTTGTGTTGGAGGACAGAGCCATAAGATTTAAGATTAAAGAGAAGTCACCACTGGAACGACCAATTGGAATGTCACCCCAGGCCCAAGGTGGCATTTGTGTGAGTGACAATATAGTTTTATCTTTTAAGTATCTGAGATTTTAGGATTAATGTTACTGCAGCATAGCTTACCCTATACTGACTAATATACACCCTTCCCCTTTTTTAAGAGGGCATGGTTTGCATGGAGCCCTGGGTGTTATACGCAAACAATGAATCATGAAACACTGCATCAAAAACTAATGATGTACTTGGTGACTAACATAACACAATAAAAAAATAAATTTCATGAGGCAACTTCTCTAATCAGCTTAACCATCACTTATTTGAAATTGTTCAAGCTAATATAGCTTTGCCAAAGATAAGGCAACTGAAGGAATACCTTGATGATCTGAGAGAATTTGTAAGGACTAGAATAAAAGGACTACTTGTTTGAGGAATGATCTGGGGGGAAAAAAAACCTCCCTGCATATTTGGGAATAGATCATTTGAATGTACAATAAAACGATTGTAAAACTTGATGTTTTAGGAGCACAACATTCTAGCTAGGGGAAGGAAATACATTGGTACTATGCCTAAATCCAAGGACCAAGATATGACCTGTAGAAGGTATCAGGTAATATTTGTTCTTCATAAATTACATTTGCTGGATTAGATGTTCATAAGAGGCTCAGGCCTCAAGTATTTTCTGGATGTCTGAGGGCACAGCTGGAAGAAATCCTACAGAAGGTTCCTAAAGCTCCTAAAATATATACCCTGAGCTCTTGATCTAGTACATTGTAAGTGTCCAGTACAAAGTCTGTTGTGATACTCTGCCATTATCTATAAGACAAAACAGCAGAGTTCAGGAGAACCTCTCTTCCTACCCCTACCTTGTCCCTTTTTCTGTTTTCTAAACAACAGATTCATTTTGGTTTGTTTCGTGATTGGCAGCATGAATGGGCAGTGTCCGGGATGGAAAGTTAGGAGTCACGGGCTCTGGGTCCAACAGTATAGTGTGGGGCAAATTGCTAACTCTATTTTGGAACTTGGTTTCCTCATTTGTAAATAAAAGACTCTGTCTATATTAGTAACTCCCAGTTGGGGCTTACAAGGGATACTCATACTAATAATGTTTCAAAAAGTCTAGCAGAAACATTACTTATTTTCTGATGAGGTGGCACAGGCTTAGAAAAACATTACATTTCTTGGCATTTTGGCTCTGAATTTTTGAACTCGGCAGAGTAGCATTAGCTATCTCCTGCTGATCTAAAACTGGGTTTGAGAATTATATATGTCTCTAATATCAATAGTAGCTAACATTTATTGAGTGCTTACAGTGTGCTGAGTAGTGGTCTAAATATGAGACCCAGGGGAAATCTTATTAAATTACCCATGGCACATGACTTTGGCCACATTCTCTATCCTTCAGTTGCTATTTTCTACCTTTTTTGTATCATAGTTGTCTGTCATACTTGACTTGCAAGTGGGCCCAAATAGTGTAAATGAAGTAGAGCATATATAAAAGTCACATTTCTTTTTTGTAAGAAGTCACTTTTTTTTAAAGATTTTATTTATTTATTTGACAGAGAGAGAGAGAGATAGCAAGAGCAGGAACACAAGCAGGGGCAGTGGGAGAGGGAAAGCAGACTCCCTGCCGAGCAGGGAGCCCGGTGTGGGACTTGATCCCAGGACCCTGGGATCATGACCTTAGCCAAAGGCAGACACCTAACGTCTGAGCCACCCAGTTGCCCCTGTAAGAAGTCATTTTGAAGATGATAATGGAAATATTAAACCCATGAACTTTTATACTGATCATCTCTAAAATAGAGATAGGATATATAAAATATAATATAGGAAATTGGCAAGTTAAATTAGATTTTTCTTTTTTTTCTAAATTAAGTGAATTTTATTTACTATAAAAATGAAGACTCTTCCTAGATGTTTAATGAAACAGGAAGAGATAGATGAAAATACACTTACTCCAAAAACCTTAATTAGGTTTATCTTTGGGGCATAGCAAGGTATTTGGTGGATAAGAGTGAAGGTAAATGTGGGGAAAAAACAGTTAAAATGAAAAGAAAAGAGAAGAAAATCCAGTCATCAGAAAACCAAGTCATCAAGGTCAACCCGGATTTAAGGGACGGGGAATTGGACTCCACCTCTCAAAGGCAGGAAGAGGGAAAAGTGTGTGGCTGTCTACAATTTACCATGGTGTTCACATAGGAAACAGTGGAAACATCTAGCAAAAGAGCATTTGTATGACTCCTGGCAAATATAGGTAAGAGCCCACAGCGCAGGCTTGGGTCAAAATGTGCTGAGGGAATATGGACTCAAGAGTGAGTCAAGTAAGGAGCTTAGGAGAGGTTCTTGTTCTCTGGGCTGTGTGTTAGAGCATCTATGAGTCTTTATGTTTCCTGGTACTATCCTTAGTCTTTGAAAGGTTTGTAATTCATGGCAGAGCAACTCCCAAGTGGATGGCCCTAAAATAATTATATAGCCTTTACAGTTTTCCACCCTCATTGCTCATTTTCCCAGAGAAGCACTTTGGAAACTCACTAAATGAAACCAGCTCTCCTTTTTACTTGTCGGTGTTAAGTGTTACTTGGCGAGGGCAGCTCCATGCCTGTGTGACTGATAGACTTTTGAGGCTGCTGGCACTCAAGGAGAATGGCAGTGAACAGACTCCTCAAGGGGGGACTGTCCATTAAGTGCAACAGGTTATAGGTGACAACCCTTTGCTCAAACAAGCCATCTCCCACCATCACCAGCTGGGCCAAAGTTTCTGTGGAGAAAAGCCTCAGAAAGATACTTCCCAGAAGGTGGTGGCAGACAGGCAGCAGACATTTGCTGCCCCACGGCTTCATTTCTCTCCTCTTCATTTCTCCTGCTGCCACCACACTCAGCCTCCAAGGAATATACTTCCTTTTTCAAGGTCAGGTCTTTGTCCTCTGTCCTCTCTCTCTCTCTCTCTTTTTTAAAAGATTTTATTTATATATTTGAGAGAGAGAGTGCACACTTACAAGAGAGAGGACAAGTAGGGGGAGGGGTAAATTGGGAGGGAGAAGCAAAGTTCCTGCTGAGCAGGGGTCCGCCACTGGGGGCCCGATCCCAGGACTCTGGGATCACGATCTGAATTGAAGGCTGATGCTTAACTGACTGAGCCACCTAGGCACCGCTGCCTTTGTTCTTGTAAGGTTAGCTGAAATAGGTCAAAATCTTCTGAATAAACCTTATTAAAGAGCAAAAGGCAAGAGGAAGTCATCCTAGAAAATATGAATCACATAACAAACCCCAAGTTCAAAGGTATAGTCAGTTTTCTAGACCTCCAGACCAGCCCATCACCCGCTGAATACCACTGAGTAATCTGGAACATGGAGTGAAGAATTACCCAGCTGTACCCTGCCTTAATTCCTGACCCACAAAATCATATGCTGTCATAAAATGGTTGCCACTTAAGCTATTGAGTTTAGGGGTAGTTCCTTACATAGCAGTAAGTGACCAGAACAACTATCTAATCAACTCTAAGATCCTAGACACTACTGGATTTTCTTTCTTTTATTCTCATTTTAACTGTTCTTTCCCCACAGTTACTAAGATAACTAGAGTCCAGTTTCAGAAGGCTGAGTTCAAGCTCCAAGCTGCTGTTTTGTTCCTTCTCTAACTCGTTTTTCTAATTCCCAGGCAAGGTGCTTGTGTACCACATTATTTGGTTCTCTGGGCAAAGGTCAAAGACACATTAATGTTAACAATATTTCCCCTTTGACTTGACTTTAGCCCCCATGTTGTGTGTTGGTCATTGCTGTTTTCATGGCCAGTGGCAGGGTTGTGGAGTAGCGAGGTATAGCAGGCCCGAGCTACTCGAAACAAGGTTTATTTTTCCTGTGACTCACTAAACACACATCGTCCCTGGTTCCCAGAATGTTGTAGGTACCTGGGGTTGAGCACGGTCATTGGGAGTGGGGGCTCTGGAATCAGATCATCTTTCCACCTGATTCCAGCTGTGATGTCTGCGCCTTAATTTCTCAACTGTACATGATAATAATACATATTTCATAGGGTTCTTGTATTAAGTGAGTAGTTAGGTATACCGTGCTTTAGGATAATTCTTGCCTCAAAGACTTAAGAAATGTTAGTTGTAATGATGCTGAATACGGCTGCCTTGTTCTGCTTTGTTTTGTTTAGTTTCCTCAACTGTAAAGGGAAGAGAGGTGTACTGCGTGCCTCACTCTCTTCCTGAGACAATTCCATAAGATTCCAGAAAGATTTCTCTCTCTCTCTCCCTCCCTCCCTCCTCCAGACTTTACAGATCTCCCTGGAGGTTTTTCCACTTAGATGTTGTGGATCGTTTTTTCTCTCCTGATTCCACCCAACAAGATCCAAAGCCATTTATTTTTCTGAGTGTGTCCAGAAGCTCCCGACTTTTTTGCTCAGCCTTTTGACAACCCTTCCTGCCAGCTAGATTATCACAGAAATTTGGTGCATTTTCTCCCCAGTACTGCTGGGAAATGTGACGAGAAGAGCCTAGTGCCGTCCCAGAGAGCTCATTCACCAGCTCCCTGCATCAGAAGGGAGATGGGGCGGGGACATGATGCCTGATAATATTGAGCCCCCAGAAAAATCTAGCTCTTCTTTTCATCTGGTCCATATTCTGCTGCTGGTCACTGGGAGCCTATGTCTTCCTTAGATACCTTCTTTACAGCGGACGCTTCATGAAGCTGGAAACCTGCTCTGTCTTCTGTCAGCAGCAGACAGCAGAGGGTGGGACCCTTCTTACCTATTACTGAAACTCCTAAACATTCTCCCAGAGGAGAATCTATTCATTAACCAATGCAAGGATAGCTGGAGGAGGGTTAAGAGGATGGGATTTATAATTAGACAATCTGGGTTTGAATCTTGCCTTTTTAAAATTGAATTCCTTGGGCGCCTGGGTGGCTCAGTGGGTGAAAGCCTCTGCCTTTGGCTCAGGTCATGATCTCAGGGTCCTGGGATCGAGGCCCGCATCGGGCTCTCTGCTCAGCAGGGAGCCTGCTTCCTCCTCTCTCTCTGTATGCCTCTCTGCCTACTTGTGATCTGATCTCTCTCTCTGTGTCAAATAAATAAATAAAATCTTTAAAAAAAAATAAAATTGGATTCCTTGACAGTTTCAATAAACCAGGATTTTGTAGGAAGTGGAATCTACTTTTCCCCACCATGTCCTCTTACTTAGAATGACATTCTGGTCTACCCGGCAAATCCTTTCCATTTGCCAGTGGCCCAGAGCTACTCTCCCTGCCTCTGTGACCCCTTCCTGGACTCCTTACAAAACCCTGCTCTCTGACCTGCTTATTGCCTGATGATGGACACTAGTAATACCCATCTTAACAGAAGCGACTTTGCCGCCTAGCCACATAACGAGCCTTGCCCTGTGCCTTCACCAAGACAGTCATGTTAGGTGACTATTCCCCAAGCTTAACTATCGAATAAGAAACATGTAAGTGTTGGGATAGCAGATTAGAAATAGGCTAGGGTTGTTGCTTAAAATCAAATCTCAAATTCTAAGCAGTTACCAGGGATATGTGTGCTGGATGGTATGTGGATTTTTGGCAAGCAGCATCAAGCACTTACTTTGTAGCAGATGCCTCATATGTCCCGCATCGCGTCCCCTTGGCCCATCTTTGATTTCATCCATAGTTTCAGTGAATAGTTCCGGATGAGTTTGACAATGTCCCACTTCAAGAACATGCCCAGGGCTTTCTCTGATGTCCCGGCAGCCTCCTGAGCCAGCATGAAAATGCAGCCTGGAAGTGAGGCTGATATCCCCAGACACAGCCCTCAATCAAAGGGGAGGAGGGTGTAAGTGTCCCAGATCCCCATAGCTCAGGTAGGCAATTCTGGGGGCATCTGGGAGGCAAATCAGGAGAAGATCCTGGCAGAACCAGTGCTCTGTTGCTCTCAGTTATGACTTTGTGGATACACTGTTACTTGGGCATTTCCTTCCTTCCTGTGTCTCTACCCTCTCACCCATGCCTGCTTCCTGGGATCTCCTCCTGTGGTAGGTAGACTGATGGTCCCCATGGATGTCCATGTCCTAACCCCAGGAAACTATGACTATGTTACTGGAACCTATGAGTATGGCAGAGGAATTTTGCAGATGTGATTTTAAGTTGAAGATCCTGGGTTATCCAGAGAGGTCCAAGGTAGTCACAAGGGTCCTTGCAAGAGGGAGGCAGGAGAGTGAGAGAAAGAGATGGGACAATGAAAACAGAGATGTGAGTGATGTGACCATGAGCCAAGGAATGAAGGAAACCTCTAGAGCTTGGAAAAGGAAAGGGACGGATTCTTTCCTAGATTCTCCAGAAGGAATGCAGACTACTGACACCTTGATTTGAGCCCCATGTATTAGTTTCCTTTGGCTGCTGTAACAAAATTTTACAAACTAGGTGACATGAAACAACATAAATCCATTGTCTCACTATTCTCGAGGCTGCAGTTACAAAATTAAAGTGTTGTCAGGGCCATGCTCTGTGACAGCCCTAGGGGAGAGCTTACTTCTAGTGGCTAGTGTTTGCCGGCAGTCCTTGACGTTCCTTGGGTTTTACCTGCATCCTCCCAGTCACGTGGCCGTCTGCTCCCTGTGTGTGATCACATGGTCTTCTTTCTGTGCATATTTGTCTGTATTCAAGTTCTCCCTTTTTATAAAGACAGGCTTTATAATGATTAGGGTCCACCTGAATGACCCCATTTCATCCTGATTACCTCTGTAAAGACCCTATTTCCAAATAAGGTCACATTCTAAGATACTGGGAGTGAGGACTTCAGCATATTTTTTGGGGGGAGGGCACAATTCAATCTATTGTACTCCTATAAGACTCACTTCAGACTTCTGACCTTCAGAATTATAAGACAAATTTGTGTTTTGTGAGCCCCTGAGTTTGCAGTAATTTTGTAGAGCAGCAACACAAACTGAATGTATTTCCCAAACTCCCTGCTCTTGAACCCTTATCTCTGACTGATTCTGCTTTTGGATGTCCCTGTATACAAGGGTTAGGAGTGTGGAAACTACATATCCTACAATCTTGTGCCCCGAACATGCTGGAGGCCACTTAAGTTCTGCCTCTGAGATGTATTTGCATGGATTTGAAAAATGGGAAGACAGATAGAAGCCTCGTTCTTCTCCTTCAGCAGTGATGGCTTCCCCAGATGTGAGATTGTACAGCAGCCTCTGGGTTCCCCCGACATTCACCTGTCTCAGGGATTTGGTAGAGTCAATAATTAGTAACTGTTTCTTGAGCTTCCTGAACAGTGGATGGTACAGTTCTGCAGTAGTCCTCCTGATTTCCTTTTTCTTTTTCTTTTCTTTTTAACATTCTTTTGAGTGTTTGACCTTATTTTCTTAACATTTCCAGTAGAGGTTTTAAAATTCTTATTGAACTATATGAACTTAATTTTTTTTAATTTAAAAAGATTTTTTTTTAATTTTAGAAGTGGGGGTAGGGAAAGAGGGAGAGGGAAAGAGAGAATCTTAAGCAGGCTCCATGCCCAGTGTAGTGCCCAATGCAGGGCTTGATCTCATGACCCTGAGAGCATGACCTGAGCTGAAATCAAAGCTAAGTCTGATAAGCATCCAACTGAGCCACCCAGGTGCCCCTATATGAACTTTTAAAAATAAACTTAAGGAAATTAGCTTTTTATCAGTCATAAATGTTGCAAATACTTTCTTTCTTTGCAGTAAGAACATTTAACATGTAATCCAGCCTCTTAACATTTTTTTTTTATTAAAAAGACCCCAGGGGCGCCTGGGTGGCTCAGTGGGTTAAAGCCTCTGCTTTCGGCTCAGGTCATGATCTCAGGGTCCTGGGATCGAGGTCCGCATCGGGCTCTCTGCTCAGCAGGGAGCCTGCTTCCCCCTCTCTCTCTGCCTACCTCTCTGCCTCCTTGTGATCTCTCTCCCGCTGTGAAATAAATAAATAAAATCTTTAAAAAAAGTAAAATAAAAAGACCCCAGGGGTCTTAACAAATTTTTAAGTGCCATAATACCTTATTGGTAACAGTAGACACTGTTTTACAGCAGATCTCTGGAACTTACCCATCTTGTATACCTGTGACTTTGTACCCAGTGAACAACAGCTCCCTTGTTCCCCCTCCCCCCATCTCCTGGTAGCTATTATTCTGTTGTCTACATCTATACGTTTGAAAATTTTAGGTGCCTCATATAAGAGAAGTCATGCAGTATTTGTCCTTTTATAACTGACTTGCTTCACTTAGCATAATGTCTTCCAAGTCCATCTGTGTTGTTGCAAATGGTAGGATTTCCTTCTTTTTTAAGGCTACCTAATATTCCATTATATGTATAGACTGCATTTTCCTTATCCACTTCTCTGGTGGTGGACATTTGGATAGTTTTCATATCTTGACTATTGTAAATAATGTTCTGGTTATTTATAGGGTTCTGATTTCTCCGTAACCTCTCCAACAATGGTTGTCTTTTATTGTTTTGATACTAGCCATCCTAACAGGTGTGAGGTCTAACTGTGGTTTTGACTTGCATTTCCTTGGTGGTTATTGAAGTTGAACATCATTTCCTATACCTGTTGGCCATTTGTATGTCTTCTTTGGAGAAATATCTACTCAAATCCTTTACCTATTTTAAAATCAGGATGCTTTTTATGATATTAAGTTTTAGGGGTTCTCAGTATATTTTGGATATTAATCTCTTATCAGTTGTATGGCTTGCAAATATTTTCTCCCATTCTGTAGGTTGCCTTTTCACTCTTTCGATTATTTCCTTTTCTGTGCAGAAGCTTTTCAGTTTGATGTTGTCTACTTGTTTATTTTTGCTTTTGTTGTCCCTGCTTTTGGTGTCATTCTCAAGAAATCATTGCTGAGACCAATGTCAAGAGGCTTTTTGCCTATGGTTTCTTCTAGTAGTTTTAAGATTTCAGATCTCACATTTTGGTCTTTAATCATTTTGAGTTAGTTTTGGTGTATAGTGTAAGATAACAATCTAATTTCATTTTATAAAAAAATATGTGGATATCCAGTTTTCCCAACACTATTTGTTGAAGAGGCTATCATTTCCCCATTGTGTATTCTTGGCACTCATGTTGAAGATAATTATACTGTAAAAGAATGGGTTTATTTCTGGGCTGTTTTGTTCCACTGATAGGTGTCTAGTCTTATGACAGTACCATACTGTTTTGATTACTGTAGCTTTGTAATATATTTTGAAATCAGGAAATGTCCTCCAGCTTTGCTCTGCTTGCTTAAAATTTCTTTGGATAGTTGGGATCTTTCATAGTTCCAAATGACTTTTCAGATTGTTTTTTTCTATTTCTGTAGACAATGTCTGGGATTTTGATAAGGGTTGCATTGAATCTGTAGATCATTTTGGTTTGTATGGCCCTTTGAACAGTACCAATTCTTTCAATCCGTGAATGGATAGATCCCCATTTATTTAATTTTTTAAATCAGTGTTTTATAGTTTTCTTTCTGGTGCTATTGTAAATGTGAGTGCTTTTTTAGTTTTCTTTTCAGTTAGTTTGTTGTTAGTGTATAGAAATGCAACTAATTTTTTAAAAAGATTTATTTATTTTAGAGAGAGAGAGTGTGTGTGTGAATGGGGTGGGGAAGGAGGGTGGAGGGAGAGGGAGAGAGAATCCCAAGCAGACTGTGTGGAGCGTGGAGTCTGACAGGGGTCTCAATCTCTCAGGACCCTGAGATCACAACCTGAGCCAAAACCAAGAGCTGGATGCTAATGGACTGTGTCACCCTGGCACCCCATGCAACTGATTTTTATATGTTGATTTCAATTCTGCAACTTTAATGAATTTGTTTATTATTTCTAAAGTTTTTTTGGGGGGGTAGAGTCTTCAGGATTTTCTACATATAAGGTTATATCATATGCAAACATAGACAATTGTACTTTTTTCCCATTTGGATATCTCTTATTTCTTTTCTTAGTCTATTGCTCTCACTAGGACTTCCAGTATTATGTTGAATAGAAGTGGCAAGAGAGGGTATCCTTGCCTTATTCCAGATCTTTCTAGATCTTAGGAAAAAAGCTATCAGTTTTTCACCATTGAACTTGATGTTATTTGTAGGCTTGTATATATGGCCTTTATTGTGTTGAGGTAAGTTCCTTTTATACCTAATTTGTTGAGAGTTGTTATCATGAAAAGGGGTGTTGCATTTTGTCAAATGCTTTTTTGCTTATATTAAAATTATATGATTTTATCTTTCATTCTGTTAATATGGTATATTATATTTATTGATTTATTTGCATGTTGAACCAATCTTGCATCCCAGGATAAATCTCACTTGGTCACGGGGCATGATCCTTTTCACGTGCTATTGAATTTGGTTTGTTAATATTTTGGTGAAGATTCTTGCATCTCTGTTCCTCAGGGATTTTGGCCTGTAGTTAGTTATCTTTTCTTGTGGTGTCTTTGTGTGACTTTGTTGTCAGAATGATCCTGGACTGATAAAATGAGTTTCGGAATGATCCCTCTTATTTTTTGGAAGAACTTAAGAAAGACTGGTATTTATTCTTAAATGTATGGAAGCCATTTGGTTTTGCGTTTTTCTTTGTTGGCAGGTTTTTAATTACTCTTTCAATCTCTGTATTTTTTATGGGTATGTCCAGGCTTTCACTTTCTTCTTGATTCAGTTTTGGTAGGTTGTATGCTTCTAGGACTTTTTCCATCTCTTCTAAATTGTCTAATTTATGTACATTGTTCATGCTAGGATCTTACATTCTTTTTTATTTCTGTGGCATCAATTGTAATATCCCCTCTTTCCCTTTGGATTTTATTTATTCAAATCTTCTCTTTTTTCTCCTTAGTCTAGCTAAGGGTTTGTTGATTTTGTTCGTGTTTTCAAAAATCAATTCTTAGTTTTATAATTTTCTTCAGGTTTTTACATTCTCTATTTCATTTATTTCTGCTATAATCTTTATCACCCTTTCTTCTACAAACTTTGGGCTTATATTGTTCATTTTCTAGTTCCTTGAGGCATAAATTAGGTTGTTTATTTGAGGTCTTTCTTGTTTTTTAATGAAGACATGCATCACTATAAACTTCCCTTTTAGTACAGCTTTTGCTGAGTCCCATAAGTTTTGCTATGTTGTATTTTCATTTTCATTTGTCTTGAGCAGTTTTAAATTTCTCTTTTGATTTCTTCTTTGGCCCAAAGGTTTTTTGAGAGTGTTTTACTTAATTTCCATTTATTTGAGTTTTCCCAACTTTCTTTTGTTATTGCCCCTCCCACTTTTATTTATTTCTTTATTTTTTGCTTCTTTGCTGTCCCTGGTGATCTAGCCACACCAATTCCCCCAGTATTTTGCATAAGGCAACACAGAAGTGGGGTTCTCAGCAGAACTCTGGAATACTGGGGAAGTTACGGGCCCACGTTGTTCTCTCCTTCACTGGAGAAATCATGGGAGGGGGCTGCATTGTGCTGACTTGGGGGAGAAGTGATGTGGACAAAGTTGTTAGAGACCCATAGTCTCTAGACCCCAGGTTGTTAGGTCTCATTCTGGGGACCGAGAGGCTTCCATTTGCGAAGCTCCAAGATGTCCTTCCCTGCTGTCAGGCTGCCATGAGTTCAGCTGTATTTGTCAGGGTGGGCGGGGGCTGTGCAGGGGCAGGGTTTTCTCTCAAAGTGATGTTGTGTCTCTTGCATTGCTCTCTCAGTATACGGTTGGCTCCTGGTGAGATGTCACAAACCTGAGGTCATGGGGCCAGGGCATTGTGTCCAAACTTCTCTTTTTAGTAAGAGGACATCTAGGTTAAGAAAAATCGAGCTTGTGAAATATCGACATAGAAAGCAGAAAAAGGTAAAACTGCTTTGGTTGAATTCAGGGAATGAGTCCTGTTTGGTTTGCACTGCTGTGTAGAAAACGGATCTGGTACAAATGCTGCATACCATTTCCTTACTTTGAGGGCTCGGGCACATCACTTTACAAACTCTGTGAGACTCAGTTTATACTTTTATAATTGAGCCTAGTCATATCTCCTCTTTCTGGAAAATGATGAGTTTGGGACACAGCACATGTAAAGCTGTTAGTGTGACCCTTGATACATATTAGGAGCTTTAAAAATGGTAACTCTTATTTATCATTTATTATTATTTATCATTTATTTTAACTTATATTAATGATTATATTATTTGTCATTGCATTTTCTTACTTATTCATGATCATATATTATTATCAGTTGATAGGTCAGCTTAGTCCCCAGGCTATCAGGAACAAGTCACATTTGGTAAGGGAGGACAACAGAATCTCAGGGATTCTAGCAGTTAAACTGTGCCCCCAACAGTGCTGCATAACAAATCATCCCAAGACCCAGTGGCCAAGGCTCCAATCATTTATTCTCTAATGGATCTGCATTCAGCCGAGCCTGGCTGGACTCTCTTTTGAGGGTCTCTTATCCTTCTTTTGGCACAAGCAGGTTAACTCTCCTGGGACCAGTGGGCTAGCCTGGGCATGTTCTTCTCATGACAATAACAGAGGCATGGAAGGGCAAGCACAATCACCCAAAAAACATTCGATCTTGTTATGCATGAACCTTCCATTTGTCCAAATGAGGCACATGCCTCGACCCAAAGTTGAGGATTGGGGAAATATACTCCCCCTCTTCCGTGGGGAGAACTTCAAGGACACATGGTAGAGAGTATGACTATGGGGTGGGGTGAGTGATTGTGCCATTAATGCCATCTCTTTCAAGGATCATCTGGATCCAAGATGTCAGTAGAAGAAGGGGATCTCATGAAGGCCCGAGGAGGAGACAGATATGATGAAAGGGGGCCGGAGGACTGTAGTCAGAGCAGCATCTGGAGAAGGGAGATTCAAGAAGTGTCTGGTTCTTCAGCGAAGACCCACAAGGTGAGGTCCGAGAAAAGGGGGAAAATTGTTAATGTCAAACAGAAATTGTTAATGACCTTGAGAGAGTAAACAAACAGACTAGTCAATTATCCTTTAATAACCAGGCCGTGCTGGCTTACCTGCTCCTATCCAAAAGTGAATGGGAAATGTTTATTGTCTTGTTTTCATCATCAAAGGGGAACAAAGAAAACTTGGGTAAATTCAAGGTAAGTGACTCCTTATTCACTATGTTATATGCATTTTTTTTTAAATAGAGACAGAGAGAGAGAAATCATGCTTGCATTGAGTGGTGGGGAGGGGCAGAGGGAGAGGGAGAGAGAGAGAGAATCCCAAGTAGGCTCCACGCCCAGCCTGGAGCCCCAGGAGGGGCTTGATCCCACGACGCTGAGATCATGACCTGACCTGAAACCAAGAGTCTGATGCTTAACCGACTGAGCTACCCAGGCACCCCATTTTTAATGCATATATATGTTTTTCTGTGTAAACTATGTTTGGTGCATTAAGTCACAACAAGCTGTTAGCAAGGGGAAAAGTAGTATTTACTTTTTTTAGGTTGGGTGGTTTGCTAGCACGTGCACATATACAAAGTGAAAGTGTGCTCCGAAATCCACATTTAATTAAACTGAAAAATTAAGAAAGCACAGTTATCAACTAACTCAGTGAATAAACCCAGCACACACATCATGCCAGCAGGATATTACCCAGGACCATGTGCACCAGCGGTGTGGGTGCAGTCACAGAGCAGGCATGGATTGTGAGGCTTTGGTACTCAGATCGAGTTGATCAAGGGGAAATTCTGTGATTTCACACTCACAAAGCCTCTTAAATTAGAATCGTAGTTGGCAATCACACGGCTACTTTTCTTTGCAGTCCCCATGCCAGAAGAACTCTTCCTACTTTGATCCAGGACTCAGAGTATCTGATTTGGGAATGCAATCTGCTTACAGGATTCTGTGGCTTTGCTTTTATAATAAAAATTAAGACTTATTTTAGCTAGATAGGAAACATCTTGATACGACCTTAAGGAGTCTTAGAACCCTGTTTTCTTATAGTTTTCCTGACCATTTTCTTGAAGACTCCTTGAGTTGCCATAAAATTTGCATTTTCACATCTTGAGTGACTTGTACGACTTTTATCAGCCAGAGTGTGTAGAAGTTACTAGAATACAAATAAATGGAAGAAAGGGACATATAGGAAAATAAACAACACCCATGATACAGCACTTAAAACTCTGGATAGTGAGAGAATGTGCTTATGGGCTGAGGGAACTCAGTGTGGGACGCAAATGATCATTGGCAAAGGGTGACATTAAGATATGTGTTACATTTTAATTATTTTATTTTATTTTTTAAAGCATTTTTCTTAAAGATTTTACTTATTTATTTTTGAGAGAGAGAGAAAGAGAGAGAGCAAGCCCACAAGTAGGGGGAAAGGCAGAGGGAGAAGCAGGCTCCCCACTAAGCAGGGAGCCCATGTGGGGCTCCATCCCAGGACTCGGGAATCATGACCTGAGCCAAAGGCAGGCGCTTCATCGACTGAGCCACCTGGGCACCAGGATATGTGTCACATTTTAGCTCTTTGGTGAGAGCAATGGAGAGCATTCAGGTTATGAGAAACAAACAGTGTGTTGTAGTAGACTGAGTTTTATACTATACATGCACATGATATGTAATATAAATATTATCTATATACATTTAAAATATATACTTTTTTGTCATATAAGCTTTTTTATGAAAGAAATGATTTCAAAGACAAATCGTATTTTAACAAACTGTTAGGGTAGGTGTATGTAGCTTTTCCGTCCTTAGGATACTGCAGTTTTGCATGTTCAACTGTCTTTTGTCATTGATCCTGAATTCTGGACCACTGTCAGCTCAAGAACACTTGCAGTTGAGCTTGTAGAAACATCCAGGCAAGGCCCGTTTTAAGTAGGGCAAGTGAACTTGGTTGTAACAGTCGGAACACTGTGAGGAAGAGCTGACAGGCTCAGGTGAGGTGTGTGAATGGCTTTGGGGCTGGGGGTTTTACAGGGAGAGAGCGGTGGTCATGACTTCCTGATTCACACAGATCTGGGCAGGAGGCACTCTGCCCATAAACACAAATACGCCTCTGTCCCTTTAAAAAAAATCTTTTCTGTTTTCACTTATTTTTGTTTGCTTATTGGTTAAAAACAGTCATGTCAGAAAGCTATGGAGATCATTTTAAATGAAAGCAATTAGCAAACAGGCTGTCCCAAACTGTTTAGATTGTTTCCTACTAATTCATTTACTCTGGGGCTTCTCTTTTTTGAAGGAATTCAAATGTGAATGAGTGTGTTTTTGTTGGCTAATGGTTGGAGAGTAATGGATAGGGATTTAGGAAGCTTTCTGGACTCTCTCTTCCCAGCCTCTGCCTCCACTGTGCAGAGTAGTTTCGGGTTTAGAATCCACATGCCGCACTCTGTTTTTTCGCTAATGAGTCATTACAAACCTCTGGGAGGAGCAACTCCTTGTAGCCATTCATCCCACCACAGTCTTGCTTTGACTCTGGAATTTTGTATCTTGGCTACAGGCGTGGACCTGGGACAGCATCCCCCACGGGTGATCTTGTTTTATGTTTTCCTTCCTTCGGGTTTAGAGTAAACCATTACCTTGAAAAATTCTAGCTCCATCTCAGTGGAATGAAGGAGGAAGTTTTCTGTGGCTCTCAAGTGCAGAGAACATGGAGGCATTCAGTGCAGGGGCTGGGAGGCCTTGCTTTCCAGGTTCCTGGTTTGGAGAGGGGAGGCTGGGAGGGCAGAGGGCGGAGGGCCGAGGAACAAGTCTTGCAGGGAGCGGGCAGTGATGGGGCGAGCCCAGCCCCATCCCGCCTCACATGAAGGTTCCCCCTATGGTGGTAATTTAACGGTGATCATTGAACATTGGTATGAAAAAGAAAGAAGCCATTCTTCTTCAGATCTTTCTTCCTGGAGCTGGTTTCATGGAAAGAATAAGGCAGCTTGTGATATTTCTGTGTTGGAGCCGAGCCATTCCGGCTCCCTGAGGCGAGCGGCAGCGACTGTGGGGAGAACCCTGTTTGCGACGTTGGGTTAAAACCCATGCTCCTTCTGTATCTGTCCACGCCTCTCTTCGGGATTGTTGATAAAGTACAATATTTAAAAAGTAAAAAGCACTATTTCCATACAAATAGGTAGTTAAGCACATGTAAAAGATCTAGCTGATTAACGAGGGTCCCTGGAGGGCTGACCTTGCAGCTACAAAGGCAGGGATGGGGCCGATGTTCCCTTCTGTGTTCGTATCCACACCTGTATCTGTCACACACACATGTATGTAGTGGGTGGGATCGCCGGACAGGACTGTGCAAAATTAATACAAAACTGGGGGATATCCTGCAGGGCAATGAGCTATAACTCAGGAGATTGTGGTCTCGACCGGACAAACTGTCATTTAGTCCGTCTACAGGTCGATATGTAACCTTATCCTGTCTGGGACTGTATCATAGTCAACGGGGAGTCAAAGTGCCAGGCCCTGGGGCAGGGTTGGCCACCGGCCTGGGGTTGCTCTGTGTAGCTTGGGGTCACAGCCGGGCCCTTTTATTTAGCCTGGCCTCTTGGGTTGTTTTCTCGCTGGATGGCCAGCTGAGGCATCGTAACAGAGACCTCTTGGCCTGCAGAGCTGAAGACGCTGCTGACTGCTTGGCTCTTTACAGAGTACAGTTTTCTGACTCCTGGTCTAGAAACCAAGTCAGCCAACCTTTCCATAAGCAGCTTCTTCTTCTTCTTCTTCTTTTTTTCGTAAGCTTCTTAAGAGATGTTCCAGGGATGCCTGGGTAGCTCAGTCAGTTGAGCGGCTGACTCCTGATTTTGGCTCAGGTCGTGATCTCAGGGTCCTGGGATTGAGCCCCAAGTTGGGCTCCATGCTCAGCACAGTCTGCTTCTTCTCCCTCTGCTCCTCACCCCCTCCATGCTTGCACTCTGGCAAATAAATAAATAAAATCTTAAAAAAAAAAGAAGGAAGGAAAGAAAGGAAGAAAAGGAAGGAAGGAAAGAAGGAAAGAAGGAAGGAAGGGAGGGAGGGAAGAAACAGTGATCTATAATGAAACTGAACAGAGTTCTGGCTATCTGACTGCTTTTATTCAAAATTTATTCCAAATTTCGAGATGGTGACAGTAGAGCAGTGTGCCCCTTACACCAATGACACTGCCCCACCCTGCTTACTGGAATGTTCTCCCTGTTGTGTTCACCTTTGCATCCCAAGCACATGGAAGATCTGATACATTGGAGGCACTGGACAAATACACGTGTGGAATGTTTTTCATTATTTGGCCGATTCTGTAAAAAAGTAACTCCTCTGAAAATTTCGTTTTTGAAAATTCTATTTATTTTCAAAAACACATCTGTTGCACAAAGTCCTTGTAGGTGTGTACTTAAATGTATGAGCAGGTTATAGTGTGTGTTCAGCATATTAGTTGACTTTTCAGTGAATGTTCACTTTCTTCGTCCTTTTTTCTTTCTGGACTCAATAATCTCAACTGTCCAAGTTGGCTGCTTCTTTCTTCTGCCTACTCAGGTCTGCTCTTCAACCCCTTTGTGTCTCTTGCCTTTGTGGGTGAGGCAGGATCTTCATGCCCTGATCATGCTTCTGTTTGGGTCCCTTGTGTCCTCATGGGTCATGTGGTTCCAAGCCCCTTTGCTAGACACAGCCACTTCTGGACCCTTCTATGTGGGCCTGCTCACTGCACTGCCCCAGCACACCGCAGGCTGCCAATTGGTTCCTCCCTTGCTTCTGCCAGAAGCCACCCCTCCTCCTGGTATAGACACCTCAGACTTCCCAGTATGATGGCATTCTGTAGAAAGGTGGGAAAGGAGAGCCAGCTTGCTTCCTGTCGTATATGTTAGAGAGTATCAAAGCTGTGTGTGTGTCTCCTATCTCCATGTCTTAGAGCGATCGGTCGAGTGGCATTTGCAGTGTTTACTTTTGCTGACTTTCCCTTCACACCCACACACTCACACACCCACATCAATTTCAGACACAGATTAACGTTTGGAGACACATCTTTGTGACAACGCTAGTCTTTTCCACCAGCTCAAGCTTGTCGCAATGTCTTTTTCTTAAGAATTCTTTCCCACGAAACTTCTTAGGCTTTCATGGAATAGAATTTTCTGGAAGGCCACGCCCTGCTGTCTTATCAGACAGGCTCAGACAGGTCTCCCCCAGCACAAAACAAGCTGACTGTAGCTTCCCTGTCGTTCCATCCACCTCAGCAGCCTGAACATCTACAGACATACCTTGCTTTCCCTTAGTTTCCATCAGTCTTTATTCAGACCATCTGGGAGCATCAGTGACTCATTTAGTACAGTGGAGAGCTTGTTTGTATTGTAATGAACTCAACTTATTTAACATATTTTAATGTATTCAAGATTTCATATGGTTGCCATGTTTGCTCAGAGACCATATTTAGGAACGCAGTATATCTGTGTATGCATATTTGTCATGTCCTGACCGGTCATATCGGCCAGAAGAAGAGGGAACAGAGGATCGTGTTTAGGCAAAGACTTGGTTCCAGGCCATCAGCTGCACAGTTGCACGGGGAAAAAAAATGCCTATAAATAAGTACAAATAGGTTATGCGTTTTAATCCATGATGATGAATCTATAGATTTTACACTGAAAAAGTAAAAAAGACCTCATATCAAAAATAAACATTAGCTAAAACTTCTGACAGGCTTTTCAAAAGACTTTTGAAAAGAAAAGTTAACAATTCCATCTTGAAGCCAATCCTGCAAACAGTATTTATATAGCATTTAGCATGTGCCAGGCACTGTTTTAAGCACGTTGCAAATATAAACTCATTGAGTCCACAGAACAGCCCTGTGGTGTAGGTACTTCTAGGTGTTGTTCCCTGGGTCACATCTAGACAGGCTCTCTGGCTCTTTTGCAAATATGCACTTTTTTCCGCAAATATGCACTTTTGTTTAGAGAAACGGGGCATGAGATTTATTTTCCATTAAAATATATGTATAATTTCAAAATATGTCTGCAGGTCATGATTTTATCCATCGGCGATCAGTGAATTAATGCGATGTTTTCCTCGTCATGATTTGCAAACCAAAGGATTATTTACATAATGGTCCTCATAAGTTTCTTAGCAGACTGAGAGGGTTTATAAAATAATTTTATATTTGTCTTAGAGAAGAGCAAATATCAGGATAATCCATCATTCTTTCGGATTAACTGAGCTAATGAAGAGAGTCGACATCAATTAAATAAGCAATTGGAAAGACAGCAGAATCAACATAGTGACTTTCAATTAGCTGACCCCTCAAAACCTGTTCATGTACACGGGCCCGATGAAAGACGCAAGCCGTCCCACGTCCTCATACATTATTCATACGCATCGTTCCTTGTATACAGTTAATGGCATGCATATGGCCTGGATTTTCTGGTTTGCTAACTATTCCGCCCTCATAAATATACCCGTGACTGTTAAACCACATGCCCTGATTTTTATTTCAGAAGCCATGGCCACTATATGATGGAACAAGTTTCCATAAACACTATTAAGTGTCAGCATAACTGAGGCAAACTGGAAACGTGTCCCGGGAGTAATCATTAACTTGCACTAATTCTTTAAAAACACGAAACATGAAGCAAAATCTCCTTTGAAGCCTAAGCTGCAATATGCAAAATGCTTAGGGTCAATGTTTCTGAAACAGGACCCTAAGGGGAGCCCAAAGATGTCCTCTGGTGAGGACAGAGGGACAGGGGGCGTGAGAGCTGAGCGGGTGCTTGCTTCATGGGTCCGAAGTCTCAGAAATTCAGGCAGCATGTTCAGGGCTGTTTTGTCTTTAAAAGAAAATTTGGCCCCTTTTGCAGATCATTTCTTATCATCTTTTTGCATGGCAAATATCTTTGGCAATTCCACAAATATGCCTTCTGCAAGATAAAACATTAAAGTGCCACAAAGAACAAAAACAAGCACAGGACTACATACATTCTAGAAGTATGTATCATTGGGCACGTTCATTTTCATCTCTGCTCACCTGGTAAGCCAGGTGGTATAAATATACGTTTACCTCTTTACATATTGCCAAGAGTAGAGAGTAAATGTTGGCTGTGGGGGGACAGGGGAGGCAAGGGGAGGTGGGTTTAGGTTCTGACTTCAGCAGATCACCAGCCTTGGTTCACCGGGTCCCCTGCATGTTATTTAACCACTCACAAATGGCTGAGAGGAGGAGAGCTGGGAACCAGGAAGCAGCCCCCTGTGCACGTCTCCTTTAGAATAGGCTTTCCAGTAGCCGCAAGCTAGTAGGTGAATGTGGTCATTGCTAAGCCCTGATGCATTCCTTACACTGGGAAGCAGGGAGACTGTGAGCCCCGGGGAGCGTAATCAACCAATGCGGAGATTTCCAAAGTGTCGGGCACTGTTCTGAATAACTTATACAGACCCATCCCCGGCCACAGAAGTCTGGTTTCAGCACTGGTGTGATAAGCATCTTCTATCTCCTTCAGAGATGGACACTAAGGGGTGATGCTTCTCTGGGCTTCCTCCCTACCTGCCAGGGGGTCCCAGACCACCTTCTTACAGGAGTTAATGGTGGCCCCAATTATTATTATTATTTTTAAAGATTTTATTTATTTATTTGAGAGAGAGTGAGAGCATGAGAGGGGAGAAGGTCAGAAGGAGACGTGGACTCCCCATAGAGCTGGGAGCCCGATGTGGGACTCGATCCTGGGACTCTGGGATCATGACCTGAGCTGAAGGCAGTCGCTTAACCGACTGAGCCACCCAGGTGCCCCAGTGGCCCCAATTATTGTTAGTGGAACTAAATGAGAGGATATCTAATGGATATCTGCACAGAGTTTCTGCCCAGTGAAAACAAGAAGAGGAAACAGTTCTTGAGTTATCACGAGATAGCCTGAGGGATGTTAAAGTTCACGGGTTGGATTAAATTCTGTAGCAAAGCCCAGAAGTTTCCAAACCTAGAGTTTCTTTGCCTAGTTAAACTATGCTTTCTTCTTTTTATAGTCCTCAGTGTAAATTGCCTTGTGTTTTTTTTCCAATCCTAAAGTAAAAAATGTTCATTTGTTAAAAAAAAAAAGAAAGATAATCAGAAAAACATAAAGAAGAAAGGAAAAATTCCCTGTAATCTACCACTGAGAGAGCACAGCTTTGAAAATTTCACTGTTTATCCTCTTGGACTCCCCCCCCCCCATGCATTTACAGGCATATACAAATACACATGCTAGATTGAAGTTTGGGGGAAAATGGGTCAGCCTCTACAAATCCTGTTTACCTTCATGTTTTCTCTTGATACATTGTGGACATTTTTGCATGTCAGTAGATTTGGTTTCACCTCTTTATTTTCAATCATCACAAAGTGCTTCATCATATGTATGTTTCCCAATTTACTTAAACGTTCCACTACCGACTGGCATGTAGGTTGATTTATTTACTGATTTTGATTTACTGCTATTTATTTTTTTGATTTGTTGCTATTTATTTTTTGATTTATTCCTATTACAAAGAATCCTGGAAGAGTTAAAGGCATATCTATGTTCATGGGACCCTTGAACAACAGAGGTTTGAATGCCTAGGTCCACAAGTGGGCAGGTTATTTTTTGATAAAAATGGTTGCATACTGTATATGTATTTCTTTTCCTTATGGTTTTCTTAGTAACATTTTCTTTTCTCTAGCTTACTGCATTGTAAGAATACAGTCTATAATACATATAACGTACAAAATATGTGTTAATCGATAGTGTATGTTTTCAGTAAGGCTTCTGGTCAACAGTAGACTATTAGTTAAGTTCTTAGGGAGTCAGAGTTATATGTGGATTTTTGACTACATGGGGGGAGGTTGGGCTTCTAACCCCCGTTTTGTTTGGGTCAACTGTACTTCTGTATTTTCCTAAGAATAAATTCCTAGAAATAAAATTCTTTGATCAAAGAATATGTCCACTTTTAAGGATTTTAGTGTCAATTTCCATCTCCCTCCTTTACCTAACCCCCTGGAAATTGTACGGTTTTTACTTTCACTAGCTTGGTAAGTTATTTCCCTATGTAGTTGTCAACAGTGGTTTCAGTAATGCTGGTTATTCACTCAAATTCTTATTAATGTGATAAGTAAATAAACAAATAAATAAAATGGTATTTCATTGTTTTAATTTGCATTTCCTTGTTCAGTACTCAAGGTGCATTTTTCTCTTAGGTCTGTTTATTCTAGTCACTTGTATTTCCTCCTTTGAGAAGTGACTGATCAAGCCCATTCCCCCATATTCCTTTTATTTTTGGATATATGTTTTTTAAATATTAAGAACATGAACTATTTGTCATAGATTATATTAAAACTGTTTTTCCTATTTGTTGTCTTTGACTTATTTATATTTTTCTAACTAAATATTTACAATATGTCAGTCTTTCTCTTTAGCTTCTTCATTTAGTCTCAAGCTTATAAAGATCTTCTAAGATTATAAAAGCATTTACCTATTTTAATTTTACCTTAAAAATTTAATCTACTTGGAATTAATTTTGGTATATGACATAAGGGCTGGTCTAGCTAATGTGGTTGTATTTCCACTAGTTAATCCATTTTGTGTGTGTGTGTGTGTGCTTTGGAAATGTTTAATTATTTTTTTAACTGAGGGTAGAAAAACCCATGTTATAGTTTCTAGGCAAAAATGAAGTCAAGGATCTTTCATAGCATTAGAACCACATGCTATTTTCCCATTGGCAGTGCTGAATTCCTGAACTGTCCATCCTGTTCTTGTCTTCTTTGCCATATTGTGTGAAAGGGCAGAAACTCAGATTTGAGTCTGTCAGGTACTGTGCTAGATGATTTTAAGCTACCTTTTCATGTCATCTGCATGAGAATTTTAGGAGAGAGGTACCCATGCGACATGTGGAGAAACCAAGGCCTGGAGAGGTTAAGTGCTTTGTCCAAGGACACTCAGCATACACGTGCTGAGCCTGATTTAAATGTATGTGTCTCAGAGTTCATGGCCCATTTGTTCTTCCCACTCTAGCAGTGACTTTTCTTTTGAAAGTTATCTTCTTATATCTCTCCAATTTAATTGCTTTCTTGTTGGAGAACATGACCTATGTGATATCTTTGGGTTTGTTGAGGTCTCCTCTGTGATGTAGAACGTGGTCTCTTTCTATGAATATTCCATGTATACTTGAGATGGTGCATTCTCTGCTAGTGTGGGGTTCCATATATCCATTAGATCAAGCTTATTAGCTTGGTTGTTCAAATCTTCTACCCCTTTACTAACCTTTGGTCTGATTCATCTGTCGGTTTTTATTAGAAATGTTAAAATCTCCTGCCATGATTATATACATATTTGTCAAATTCTTGTCTTTTTTTTTTTTTTAGTTTTCCTTTGTATGTATTTTTGGCTCTGCTCCTAGTTGCATACAAGTTTGTGATTTTTATATTTTCCTGATAGATTATTCTAGTCACTATTATGTGGAATTCCAAATTATCTCTCTTAGTGCTTTTTCCCTTAGCTTGTATTTATCTAATCCAAATATTGGTATGCTAGCTTTATTTTGGCTAGGTGTTTTCCTGATGTTTGTCTTTGTTTTTATCTATCTATGTTGATAGATGTATAGATATATGCAAAATGAGATGATAAAAAGAAAAATATATATTATAATATAGTATAAATAAAATCATATAACTAGATTTTTATATAAAATTTATAAATATCTAATATAATATATAATGTATAATATATAACATATTTTCTTTTTTTTAAGATTTTATTTATTTGAGAGAGAGAGAGAGATCACAAGTAGGCAGAGAGGCAGGCAGAGGGAGAAGGGGAAGCAGGCTCTCCGTTGAGCAGAGAGTCCAGTGCAGGGCTTGATCCCAGGACCCTGAGATCATGACCTGAGCCAAAGGCAGAGGCTTAACCCACTGAGCCACCCAGGCGCCCCTATAATATATTTTCTATCACATCATTTTATGCCTTTCTGTGTAGTTTTTTTTTTTTAAACATTTTACTTGTTTATTTATTTGACAGAGACAAAGAGAGTGTTCATGAGCAGGGGGAGGAGCAAGGGGAGAGGGAGAAGCAGACTCCCCGCTGAGCATAGAGCCCCAAGTGGGACTCAATTCCAGGACCCCAGGATCATGGCCTGAGCCAAAGGCAAACACTTAACTGACTGAGCCACCGGGTGCCTCCCTTCTGTGTCGTTTTGTCTTAGGTATGCTTTTTTGTAACCAGCACAGACGTTTTATTTTTAACGCATTCAGACAAATGCTGGCCTTTAATAGCAAGTTTCACAGTGAGTACTGCTGGGCTGGACTTTGTTTTTGCCACTTTATTTCATGCTCTTTGCCACTCTTTTACTTTGCTCCTTTTCTCTCCTTCCCTGTGTCTGAATGGCTGACCAACTTTCCTACCTTCCCCTTTGACTGCTCTGCTGGTTTAAAAGCTAAAGATTGCATTTCCCTTCTTTGAGCTGTTCCCCTTCACATAGGAACGTAATTCCAGCAACACAGCTTTCTCATACTGGGGCAGGTTTTGTTGTCTTCCTGTCCCACCACCAGAAGTGACACGAATCCCTGTGTGACAAGTCAGGGACTGTCAGTCGATGTTGGCATTTTGTCTTGAATTTTGGTTTTCCCTCTGTACCGTCTCTAGTCACACGATACGTATCTATTTCCCAGTCCATCTCTCTCTGTGCACCTATCAATTTTTCTCTCCCTCTTCTTGCATGCTCCCCCTTCTCCTCTGTTTCTGGTCCGCAGACATGTTTATCTTGGGTTGGTTATCTGGCTATTACTTCTTTGCTCTACCTAAAAACAAAACAAACAAGCAAACAAACAAAACCCCTCAAATCTCTCCCTGTGCTGTGTCAGGAGTCACAACGTTGTGTCAGGGCTTGAAGTGACAAGGCTATCTGGGCCGGGAGTCCCCCGCGTGGTGCCTGGCGGTCTTAGGAGGAGCCCTCTGACTGAGAAGTGAAAGTCTTCTGTTGTGTTTCTTAGGTGTGAATGACTCCCGATTCTATGGCTCTTCATTTTTACCCTGACTGTGGGGTACTTGCTCTCAGGGAAGTCCTTAGCACAAACCACAGCTCTGTAATAATAACAGGATGCCCAGTAGCTGCAGCCCTTCCGGCTTGCAAGCGGAGGGAAGACAGTATTTCAGTCTGCTCACTGCTCCAGCAGGTGCCTTCCTGAAGGGCAGAACCTGAATCCCCCTCTACGGTGGTTCTGTTCCTAATAAGTGAGTTATTAAGGGTTACTGACACTTTTCATAGTGTTTATAAACCACAGTGACCATGTTGTTAGAACTTACTGATGTCATTTTCAGAATTCTTACCCTAAAGCCTGGTTGCTACGCATTAAAGCAGTTTTTCCCATTCCCAGGCATGCACTGATCCTCAAAATTCTCCTGGTGCTTGGGCCTGGTCAGAGACGTTGGATATTTCTTGCAGTAGATTATACTCTGTGTTTCATTTTATTTTTTAAAAAATACTTTATTTATTTATTTGTCAGAGATAGAGCACAAGGAAGGGGGAGTGGCAGGCAGAGCAGGCAGAGGGAGGAGCAGACTCCCCACTGAGCAGGGAGCCCGACGCGGGGCTTGATCCCAGGACCTGGAGATCATGACCTGAGCCGAAGGCAGACGCTTAACCAACTGAGTCCCCCAGGCGTCCCATACTCTGGGTTTTAGGCAGGACCCTGGTGGGATCCCAGATCTTTTAAAAATGAATTTTGTTCATTTATATTCTATCCTCAAAGTAAATCTAGGTAGAAACACCAGAATAACATCAGTATTTCAATGGAAGCTCACAATAATAATCAATAACCAAGAGAACTACAGAAAACTAATAGATGTTAATAGCAATGTACAGTAAATGTCTAATAATTGGCTTTCTGAAAAGAAAAGCCTTGATTTATTCATATTTTTCCAAGTTTAGTAGTACAAATACTTCCCTGATGGCAGATTTCAGGCAATCAGCGCATCAATTTCACGGAGTACGGAGGTGGGAAGAGAGCCACCGGACGTTGTCTCCAGCACCCCCCGGATCACACTACGCGGGCATCGCATAAAAGATGTCATCGATATGTCTATTCTAATTTCTAGTGATAATTTTGAAACCAGATTTTCCAAGTTCAAAGAATAATTGCTGCAAACAAGTATCTGGAAGGCCAGCGGTGGTCACAAACTTAAAGTCTTGTGTTGAGCGTGGACGAGTCCGTAGCTGCAGGAGAAAGCAGATCACAAAGCCTTTCTGTAATTTCTTCTATCTGAGGCCCATCAAGATGAGTGGCTCCTACTCTGAAGATGTTCTTTTGAAGAGAATATCTCACTTGTATTTAGAGAATTGCAAGTGGTTTTCAAAGATATTATTTTATTATTATTATTTTTAAGATTTTCATTTATTTATTTGACACAGAGAGAGATCACAAGTAGGCAGATAGGCAGGCAGAGAGAGAGGGGGAAGCAGGCCCTCCGCCGACCAGAGAGCCCGACACAGGGCTCCATCCCAGGACTCTGAGATCATGACCTAAGCCGAAAGCAGAGGCTTAACCCACTGAGCCACCCAGGCACCCCTTCAAAGATATTATTGTGGACACTTGCATGTTTTCCATTTTTCCGAGGTGCAGTGTCCATTGTCTGTTGGAATTTGGGGTATCTTTTCTTTGGTTATCTTACCTCCACCTGGCATTTGTTTGCCTTTCAAGATACTGATCTGCAATCAAGTATATTCCACTTTTATGGTTCATATATTTGCTATGACACTCAGTCTTGTAATCTGGTGTAATACTTCAGCATTCATGGGTACCTTAACCCATCAAACTACTACTTTTGGAGTTATGATGGAATGAAAAATTTTACATTTTCTTCCCATTTGAGAATGTCATAGCATTTTCCTGAACTGAAGTGAACATTGATGTTATTGACAGTATTTTGTGTTACTTAACGAAGTGGCAGCCTGGAACCCATTACCTACTCCATTGAATTTTATATGTCTAGCAAAAATTTGGAGAAAGATAAATGTGAAATCTTATTTTGCACTCCTGCTTTCCTTTAGAATGTTTGGCTCTTGAAAGAGGTAGGTAACTGATTTCTGTGCATCGAACCAAATGTATTTGTGAACTTTTACAATTTTATCTTGAATGTTTTAATAATTCTTTTGCACAATCTCTCTCTTCCCTTCTCCCCCCACCCCGACTTTTTTTTTTTTTTAACAGGTTGCCACAGTGACTACCCTGGGGTGGTTGTTGTTTTTTTTTTCCCCAATGTTCCAGATTGAATTATGCTAAAAATATAAATATGGAATTTGCCTTCAAGCAAAGGTAAACCATTTCCAGTAGCAATGTTTTGTTTCATTTTCGGTGTTGACAGATAACATGCATTTTCATGGATTCCATACACCACACTTCATGGAATACAAAATTGGAACCAGCATCAGAATCTAAGTTGACATTTTCCCAAATGGTGGTCCTCAAAATGTTTACCTAGAGACTTTAGTAGCTCTAGAGTAAAAAATGTGTTCTCTGATCAAATAAGTTTGGAAAATACTACTGTCTTTTCTCTGGACAATTTAAAATACTTACTTACCCATTACAGTTGGTAGTCTGCTACTTAAAAACAAACAATAGCTAACAAAGTCACACACACACACACACACACACACACACACCATTTATTTAATCTAATGTTTACCAAATATTTTGAGAATAATTTTTTTCATACTCTATCTATAAATACCTTTGAAAGGAGGTTCTGTGGAATGCCAGTTTGGGAGTTTGCCCTCAACCCATCTACCAATGCTGACCATATGTAGACTCCTCTAGGTTTTATTATGGAAACATGGAACATTCTTATACTGTTTAAGTAAGAGGCCTGAAGTGGAAAACACAAAACAAAATTCATCCTAAGATTGAATCAAATTATTCTTGGATTCATCCATGAACACTTTGGCAAATGGAGTTGAACATGAATATGACTCTGTTTTACTAAATAAAAATTGAGGACAATTTTGCCTCTTCTCTTCATGCACATGCAAGAAGAGAAAATTTTGCATATACATTTATCTCATAGTCAGTAAGAATTAGGGCAATCGGCCTGCTAAGTCTCGCCCTTGTTATTGCACATTATTATTTATCAATGAAGTTATCAGCATTGCAACTTTGTATATGCATCTATGTGGTGTTGCAGGGAAGACTTAATTGAGCAGTTATAACTTGTGAATACACACTGCACAAGACTAGAAACATCAAAGGGCTCAGATGCCTTGGGAATTAAAGCACTTTTCATGATCTTTATCTAGATTAAAAAAACAGAACAAAAGATTACAGCCCTTAGAACAACTAAAGCCAGAAGAAATGTCACTTAAATTAATTGAATGTTTGTTTACTGGTTAGCCAAAGAAAATTTTGATGATATAGAAAAGTAGACAGGAAAAAAAAATCTACCCAGAGTCAGAACACCTAAAAACAAACATAATTAATATTTTGGGGGTATTTTCTTTCAGTCTTTTTCTATGCATTAGTTTTTGTCTATTTTGTTTTGTTTTTAAACCGAGTACAGAGCCATGCTTACTGTGAAAGTAATAAGGCTTTAACTTCAGAGTCTCTCATCTGCAGCAAGGACCCTTCTAGGCCTGGGTAGCCCTATCCATGTGTTAATGTGGGCACACAATTTTTTTTTTTTGGTAAATTTTACAAAAGTGAGATCAACTAAGTGAGATTCTTAAGTTTGCTGCTTTTTTTAAAAAAATATTTTATTTATTTACTTGACAGAGAAAGAGAGAGATCACAAGTAGGCGGAGAGGCAGGCAGAGAGGAGGAAGCAGGCTCCCTGGTGAGCAGAGAGCCTGATGCAGGACTCGATCCCAGGACCCTGAGATCATGACCTGAGTTGAAGGCAGAGGTTTAACCCACTGAGCCACCCAGGCACCCAAGTTTTCTGCTTTTGTCCACTCAGATCTCCATCCAACACGCTTCTCAAATCAGTTGGTGATGAAGTGGTAGCAGGAATTTGAGGGGGTTGGCTAAGGAAGTGGAATTGTGGATGCATTTAGTTGGTGTTCACTGGGGTATGTTCAAATGGTTCCCAGTCACTTTGGTAGAATGGCATACAGAAATACTCTTCTCTGCTGTCCTTCCCTTGTATTTTGACTTGCTATTTCAGGGCCAGAATTTATATCAAATTTTTCCTATGGTGCGCAGCACAGGAGAAGTGTGAGTAATGGAGGAGAAACTAAGTTTGCTATTTCAGGAGCCAAAAGTGTGTGGAAAAGTCTTCCCATCAGCAGACATGAATGATGGTAGGCACATGATTAAATTGTGATCACTTTCATAGATCTACTCAATAATATAGCTCATGTAATTACATTGTACGGCTTTGGGAGTTTTATATTTTATTTTTATTTTTACTCTGTAGGGATTTCCTTAAAAAGATTTAGCCTATAGTCATTTCAGTAGTCTAAGATTAATCAATATGTCGATCTTCAAAAATACAAAAGCCTATGACACATGAATCTAAATCTGACCCTCCCATCTTCCATGGTTTTTTTGTTCCAGCTTGTTCCATGTCTTTGTTCCATGTATTTTTTAGTTCCAACTTGTGTGTAACACCCCCATCTGTAATTACCATCATCGTTGAAATGACAAATACATCTCACCGATTTTTTTCCCCTTAAAATGCTTCTTCTATCTTCATGTCCTTCTCATTCAAGTTCAAGTTTCTTTTTTCTGAAGTATCCTTTAATCATCTCTCATTCTGGGTCCAGGAGTAGTGAATTGTCTTGATCTTTATATTTCTGAATATGTTTTTATTTTCCCTCCTCTCTTGATTGATAGAATTGTAGTTGGACAGGTATTTATTTCTCTTCAGCTCTTTGAAGATATTACTCAATTGTTGTCTGCTATTTATGGGTGTTGGTGAGAAGCCTTAAGACAGTCTGATTTCTTTTTTTTTTTGATTATATATTCTTTTTGGAAGTTTCTAAGATTTACAAAAATGTTTCAGTTCTATGATTGTGCTGTAATGTGTTTACGTGTGGATTTGCATTCGTTTACCTTGCTTGGGACTTCTAATGCCTTATAAATTTTTTGCTTCATTTTTAATTTAATAGACTTTAGAGAAGTTTTAGGTTTATAAAAAAAATTAAGCAGATAGTACAGAGTCCCTCTATAGTACAGAGTCCCTCTATAGTGTCTCACTCAGTTTCCCCTATTATTAATATCTTGCCTTAGTATTTATAATTGATGAGCCAATAATGACAAGGTATTATTAAAGTCCAGAGTTCCCATAGGGCTCACTTTTGGTGCTGAATGGTTTTGTGGGTTTTGATAAACGTGTATGTCACATCTCTACCATGAGAGTATCATACCGAACTGTGTCGCTGCCCTAATAATCCTCTGTGCTCCACCTATTCATCCCTTCCTCCCTCTAAACCCCTAGGAACTGCTCCCCTTTTACTGTCCTTAGTTTTGCCTTTTCCAGAATGTCCTGCTTTTTTTCACTTAGGAATATGCATTTAAGGTTCCTCTGTGTCTTCTCGTGGCTGGATAGCTCATTTCATTTTTGTACCAAGTAATGTGTCTGGATGTACCACAGTTTGTCATTCACCTATTGAAGGACATCTTGGTTGCTTCCAAGTTTTAGCACTTGTGAACATTTGCACTGTAAACATTTGCATGCAAGGTTTTGTGTGGACATGAGTTTTCAGCTAATTTGGGTAAATTCCTAGGAGTGCCATTGCTGGATTGTATGGTAAAATTATGTTTAGCTCTGTAAGAAACTACTAAACTGTCTTCCAAAGTATCCCAGCTTGCATTTCCAGCAGCAATGAATGACGACAGTTCCTGTTACTCCACGTCCTCACCAGCATTTGGTGTTGTCAGGTTTTGGATTTTAGCCATTCTAACAGTTGTTAACAGTATCTCATTCTTTCACTTTGCAGTTCCTTGATGACAAATAATAATGAGCATGTTTTCAAATGCTTATTTGGTATTTGTATATATTCTTTTGTGAAATGTCTGTTCAGATTTTTTTGCCCATTTTAAAATTGTGTTGTTGATTTTCTTATTGTTGAATTGTAAGGGTTCCTTATATATTTTGGATACAGGTCCTTTATCAGACATGTGTTTTGCAAATATTTCTCCCTGTCTGTGGCTTGTCTTTTGACTCCCTTACCAGTGTCTTTTGAAGATAAGACGTTTTTAATTTTAATGAGTTCAAATTTATCAGATTTTTCTTTTGTGAATTATGTTTTTTATTTATATTTTATTTTTTTGTTTTTTATTTTTTTTAAGGATTTTATTTGTTTGAGAGAGAGACAGAGAGAGCACAAGCACGGGGAGGTGCTGGAGAGAGAGAAAGAGATTCCCTGCTGAGAAGGGAGCCAGATGTGGGGCTGGATCCTAGGACCTTGAGATCATGACTGAAGTCAGGTGCTTAACCTACTGAACCACCCAGGAGCCCCTGGATTGTGTTTTTTAAAGTTGAATGGAAAAACTCATCCTTGAATCCAAGGTCACCTAGATTTTCTTCTACTTTTTTTTTTAGAAGTTTTATTTACTTGTGGAACATAAGGAATAAAATGGAGGACATTAGGAGAAGGAAAGGAAAAGTGAATTGTGGTAAATCGGAGGGGGGAGACAAAAAATGAGAGACTGTGGATACTGAGAAACAAACTAAGGATTATGGAGGGGATGAGGGGAGGGGGATGGGTGAGCCTGGTGGTGGGTATTAAGGAGGGCACGTGTTGCATGGAGCACTGGGTGTGGTGCATAAACAATGAATCTTGGAACACTGAAAAAAATAAAATTAAATTAAGATGTTAAAAAACACCAATCAAACAAAAACAAAAATGAAAGTTTTATAGAATTATGTTTTATATTAGGTCTAAGATCCATTTTGAGTCAATTCTTATGAAAGGTGTAAGTTCTGTGTTTGCATTATTTTTTATTGCTCTTATTGCATATGGAAATCCAGTTGTTCTAGTAACATTTGTTGAAAGACTATCCTTTACTGAATTGCCTTTGCTTCTTTGGTCAAGGTGGTTGACAGTATTTCTGTGGTTGCATTTCTAGGCTCCCTATTCTGATCCATTGACTAATGTGTCTATTCTTTCATGGATAACAACACTGTCTTTTTTTTTTTTTAAAGATTTTATTTATTTATTTGACAGAGAGAGATTACAAGTAGGCAGAGAGGCAGGCAGAGAGAGAGGAGGAAGCAGGCTCCCCGCTGAGCAGAGAGCCCGACGCGGGCCTCGATCCCAGGACCCTGAGATCATGACCTGAGCCGAAGGCAGAGGCTTTAACCCACTGAGCCACCCAGGCGCCCAACAACACTGTCTTAATTACTGTAGCCATGTAGTACCTCTTGAAGTGGGGTAGTGTCAGTCTTCTGACTCTGGTCTTCATCGGTGTCATGTCATCATCTATTGTGGAACTTTTGTTTTTCCATATAAACTTTATGAATCAGTTGATTGATATCCACAAAATAGCTTGCTGAGCTTTTGATTGAGATTGTACTGAACTTATGGATCAAGTTGGGAAGAATTCACATATTAATATCGTCCTTCAATCTGTGACACAGGATCGTTCTTCTTTATTTAAACTTCTTTAATTTCTCTGATCAAAGTGTTTTATATTTTTGCTTATAGATCCTCTACATATTTTGTTAGATTTATATCAAATTCTTTCTTTCTTTCTTTTTTTTTTTTATAAAGATTTTATTTATTCATTTGACACAGAGAGAGAGATTACAAGTAGGCAGAGAGGCAGGCAGAGAGAGAGGAGGAAGCAGGCTCCCTGCTGAGCAGAGAGCCCGATGTGGGCCTCGATCCCAGGACCCTGGGATCATGACCTGAGCCGAAGGCAGCGGGTTTAACCCACTGAGCCACCCAGGCGCCCTCTTTCTTTCTTTTGGTGCCATTATAGATGGGATTGTGACTGATTTAAGGGTGATAAGAGGGTGCATTTTTGCCTTGTTTCCAATCTCAGGGAGAAAGCATCAGTTTCACACCATTCAGTGTGGTATTGGCTGTAGGTTTTTATAAATGCCCTTTGTCAAATTAGGGTAGTTCTCTTTTATTATGAGTCTTCTGGCAGATTTTTTTTTTAAAAAAATCATGAATAGCTGTTGGATTTTGTCCAACAAATTGGATCTTTTTTCAGTGCCAATTGACATGATAATATGATCTTTTTTCTTTATTATACTCATGCAGTAGGTTACATTAATTGGTTTTTATGTCGAATCAAACTTGTATACATAGCATAAATCCCACTTGGTCATTGCATATAATTCTTTTTATACATTGTTGGATTTAATTTACTAATGTTTTGTTGAGGATTTTTGCGTGTATGTTCATGGGAGCTATTGGCCCGTAGTTTTCTTTTCTTGTAATGTCTTTGCCTGGTTTTGTATTAGGATAATATTGGCTTCATGGAATGAAGCTTCTATCCTCTGACAGACATTGTAGAGAACTGGTATAATTTCTTTCTTAAATGTTTGGTAGAATTAATCAGTGAACCGATCTGGGCCTGGTACTTTCTGTTCTGTAAAATTATTAATTATTGATTCAATCTCTTTAGTAGATATAGGCCTATTCAGATCATCAATTTCTTTCTTTTTGAATTTTGTTGCTTTGTGTTTTTCAAGGAATTGGTCTATTTCATCTAAGCTATCAAACTTTTAAACAAGGTTGTTCATAATATTCTTTTATTATTAATTCCCATATGACCAACAGTAATGACCTTTCTTTCATTTCTAATATTAGTAATTTGTGTTCTCTATCTTTTTTTCTTGGTTAATGTGTCCAGAGATCTATCAATTATAGTGATTATTTCAAACAATCAGCTTTTAATTTTATTGATTTTTCTCAATTTCCTGTTTTTAATGTCATTAATTTCTACTTTATATTATTTCTTTTCTTCTACTTACTTTTGGTTTAAATTGTTCTTATTTGTCTAGTTAGTTATGGCAGAACATTAGATTTTTGATTTTAGATTTCTCTTTTTATATATGCATTTAATGCTATAAATTTCCCTTTAAGCACTGTTTGCTGTATTTTTCAAGCTTTGTAAGTTGTATTTCATTTTCATTTAGTTCAAAATATTTTAAAATTTCTCTTAGATTTCTTCCTTGACCCATGTGTTATTTAATAGCATTTTGTTTAATCTCCAAATATTTAATCTCCAAAGATGATTTTCAGCAATATTTTCATTATTGATTTTTAGTTTAATTCCATTGTGGGCTATGAATATACTTTGTATGATTTCTTTTCTTTCAGATTTGCTCAAGTGCCTTTTGTGGTCCAGAATGTGCTTTATCATAGAGAATATCCCACGTGAGCTTGAGAATGCCTCTTCTGCTGTTATTAGATGAAATATTTCATAATACAATTAGAACCAGTTGATTGATGGTACTTTTCAGGTCAACTGTATCCTTACTGATTTTCTGCCTGATTGATCTATCAATTATGAGAGAAGGATGTTAGAGTCTTCAAAGTGTATTTGTCTATTTCTTCTTGCAGTTCTATCACGTTTTGCCTTATGTGTCATGATGCTTTGTTGTTAGATACATACACATTAAGGATTGTTGAGTCTTCTTGAAAAATTGATCACTTTTTCATGATGCAATATTCCTCTTTACCCCTGTAATTTTCTTTTTTTTCTGAAGTCTGCGTTTTCCTGAAATCAATATAACTATTCCAGCTTTTTTTTGATTACTATTAGTATGGCATATATTCTCCTTTAGTTTTAACCTACCGGTGTCTTCGTACTTAAAGTAGAGTTCTTATATGCAACATATAGTTGGTTCTTGTTTTTTTTTTTTTTATTCTTTGCCCAAGGGGTACAGGTCTGTGAATCATCAGGCTTACATCTTTCACAGCACTCACCAAAGCACAAACCCTCCCCAATGTCCATAACCCATCCACCCTATCCCTACCCTCCCACCCCCCAGTAACCCTCAGTTTGTTTTGTGAGATTAGGAGTCTCTTATGGTTTGTCTCCTTCCCCATCCCATCTTGTTTCATTATTTTTCCCTCCCTNAACCCATCCACCCTATCCCTACCCTCCCACCCCCCAGTAACCCTCAGTTTGTTTTGTGAGATCAGGAGTCTCTTGGTTCTTGTTTTTTAATCCATTCTGACAATCTATGCCTTTTTCTTGTTTTTTTTTTTTTAGACCATTGACGTTTGAAACGATTATTGATATAGATAGGTTATATCTTCAATGTTTGCAACCGTTTTCTATTCTTTCCATAAATGCTTTTTTAAAAATCTTTGCCTCTTTTTCTGCCTTCTCTAGTTTTAATTGAGCACTTTATATGATCCCATTTTCTCTCCTCTCTAGCATATTAATTTTATTTCTTAAAAATGTGGTTGGTTTTTCAAAAATTTCAATATACTTTTTCAACTAGTCTAGGTCTACTTTCAAATAACAAGAGTGGTGCATATACCTTAGACAGAGTATTTCCAATTCTCCCCATAACTAACATTTACCCTTTAGTCATCTTTTCAAAAAACACTATTTTCCTTTCCAACATGCTCAAATTTACTAAAGCATTTCTTATATGCTCCTAATTTTTCTCCAGTAATTTCTATTTCTAATATGACCTTCGCTTTTGTTATGCCTATATTTCCTTTCAATTCATGTCCTTTAAAACAAAACAAAACATTTCCCCTTATGTTTGTACCTTATAAGCCCTTACATTTCTTCCTGCTCCTTTCTTTTCCCTGAGTCAGATTTCATTTGCTTTCTTTAATTTTCATTAGGATGTTTGATCATCATCTCAAACTGATTCGTGGCATAATTTTCTGGTACGTATTCTTTATTTGCCTTGTTTGGTGATGTTTCTCTCCTTGTTTCTTTGTAGTGTGTTTGTATTAATTCCATCCTGGTGTCCATGATAGAATGGTGGAAGTTTTCCTGGACTAGCTGTTTGCACACAAAAGTACAGGGACCAGTGGGGATAAACTGGGACATTTAACAGGAACATTTGTTAAGTTGCTTTGAGTACTTTGTCATAGTACTCTACCTTGTTGGTGTGATTCTGCCTCTGACCGGGGGAAATCATTTTGGCTTCTTGGTCGCATGTTCTTATTTGGCAACTTAAACATTACTCCTCTTCAGGGGATCAAAGCTGCAGCTCTGTGTGCCCCCCAGGTTTATCCTAAACCCAGTCTACTGAGTGTTTCTTGCAGAAATAAGTCCTCTGCCTCTCTATGGGGAGTTCAACTGGCTTGCTCACACACCCCGACTTTGCTGCTCAATCAGGGTATCATGGTGACCCCTCTGGGTGGGCCATTAGGTCTGAATAACAGGTTACCTCAGGGTCTGCAGAGCTCAGACTTCTCTTTCTGAATCTCTCCTTCCCTGGCCAGTTTCCAGGGCATTTAGCAGCCCTACTTCATAACTTGTGGTTCAAGATTGAGGTTTTTCCTAGTTTTACTTGTTGGTTTTAGTTAGTTTAGAGGGGAAGAGTGAATAGAGACTTCTTTACTGTGTTATCTCTGATAAGAAATTAATGTAACGCTAATAAAAATAGTCAAGTTGGCCAACCATCATGTCAACATTATTACCTAGCTTAACCAGTCACAGTACTTAAGTAATCAGGTGCATCTCTCTTTGGTTTTTTTCGGTTGTTTGTTGACTACTTTGAAACTTAGATTTTTTTTCTAATTAAATCTAGCAACCCAAAAACTGATATTAGAGTTGATCAGCAAAGCGATTACGGTAAGGTGTGTCTAATGCCTACATCAGAGAAGTCCCCCACCAGTAAATGTCAATGTTGCTTTTCCTACTCCATCTTAGCTGTTCCTTTGCTTTTTTTTTTTTTCCAAGAAAGATTTGTTTTTTACTTCAAAGATTAACTACAAACATTTAGAACATATTTTTTTTCTTAGACTTACCTCCATGGAAATCAATTGATAGACTAAGCCAGTTTTGTCTAAATAATAAAACCTAATCAATATGGAACAATTGCCTTTGATACTAACTACTAGTCTATTTAAGCCATTGACCTGAAAATTAGTGACCCTAAGTGTATATCTCTTTACTGATCATCTGAACCATCCAGGCTCTAGGGGATTAAATAACCTAAAAGTAGCACATTTTATTAGCTCCTGGAATTTCCACTGACACTCCCATATGATCAGTTCATGGTTGTCACCTTGTGTAAGTTGATCATCCTATTATGTACATGCCATGTTGTAATTACATTTCCTTTTGACAAGGATGCATTAAGTGTGGCTGTGATATGGGAACCCCTTTCAGCTTTCATTAATTCAATATAAATCCAAAGCTTGCAGATTCAGCAGGATGGTCTACAGTGGCTTAATTGGAATTGCTGGTCAAGCACATTGATTCTGCTTCACTCAGGTAAAGATGAAAGTAGCTGTAACAATAGATATTGCATTTGAAGGTCATTGAGTTGTAGTGAGGCATGGGGAGAAAGGCAGTAAGACACATACACAAAGTAATGGAATTTTTATTTGGTATCTGGGAAGCCTTGAGTGACACAGTATCAACTGACCTTGAAATTTCATACTTTTTGTGACTCATAACATTTGATTTTGTACGCCAGAGGAAATGTGATGACCCTTTAAAGGGAAATTAATACAGCCAGTTTTACTCTCTGGGAAGCTTACACCTGATGTGATTTATTTGTTGACTTTATGAGAATATGAAAAATGAAGACCCTAGTTAATTTCAGATGAATCTGACATAAAAGGTAAAATCACTCTTTCCTTAGCCTCCTCTTGATCTTAATTTCCTACATGAGGGGGTGTTAGCTCCAAATTCTTCATTTCCAAGCATTACCTACTGGATACTACACAGGCCTGAGTGTGTTCATGGAGCCCAGTCTCAGGAAATGGTGCACCACACACCCGGTCCCTCCTGCCCGACCATCCAATTCTTACCCTTCACACAATTCAAATACACCCATCTGAGTGCACTCTTAGTGGAACATCAAGTTTAAGTATCAAAGCTGTGCTTTAGTTATTTAAGGAAGGAAGAGAACATCAGCTGTTTCAAATTTTAGACTCCAGCTTGGGCAAAAAGAGAATTATCTATTGTGTAGTCATTCTTCTGCAAAAATAACATCCACAGGGGAGGAACAGTAAGTGTCCAGCGATGTGAAATCAGTCCATAAATGGGAAGATTGAGACCAAAACCATCAGATTACAAACATCTCACCAAAACCCCCTAGCCTGTGGAGGGCTCTCTGTGGAGTTGGAATATGCATCTTTTCTCTCCTTTCTGCTCCTACATTAACGCTGATCTCAGAAACTCATCATTGCACCCTTTGTGTGGAGAATTATGTAATCAGAAGGTTCCCACTGCTAGAGCATTTGAAAAGACAAGTAGAAATTAGCTTTGGCATATTTAACCAGTCTCTGCCCCTCCTTCTGACCCTAAGGGTAATGAGAGCATCTTCCAGTTCATCTTCTGGGGGCTGGCTTATGTTTGCTCCCTTCTCTTTGGCAGTGGCTTTAAACAACCAAGTTCTTATTCCAATCCTCGGATTTAAAATTAAGTTCTGATCACGTCTTCTCAGGGCACACCTAAGAGGCACTCTTTATCCCCAGCCAAATCAACCATTTTCCCTAGTGACCCATTCCTGGAAATGTTATTGTTCCTAATAACCAGCCCAAATCTGTATTTTCATTTAATCTCTCCTTTTACCTCCACTTCACATGTGTTGCTGCATGTCATGCGGTTTCTACGAGGATCTGCTATTACATCATTGTGTGAAGTATGAGATGGGGTTTGTTTTAATTAAAACATTACTTTTGCTCAGGTAGTGGCTGGGCTTGGAAATATTCTCTGTTGCCCTGGGGATTTTAGGCTAAGGCCCCATGTGTGCGCACGTGCATGTGTTTGTGTGTGTGCGTGTGTGTATTTTTCCTTTTGAAGGGTCTCCTAGTTTGTGAGAGAATCCATTGGTTATTTTTCTTCATGTAACAAACTGGTAGAGTCAAGTGAAGTTAGAGTGGGAAGAAGAAATTTCCAAAGGTGTTTTCTGCATGCAAAAGTAAGCACAGGTTATCCCTCTGGGTATGAAGTGCAAGGATACAGGAGAGTGACCTCTCTTGGCCCCTCTGACCAACATTCAGGAGTCTAGTTGCTGCATCTGAATGACAGATATCAAAGGGCAAGATTGCAGCTTCCACTGGGGAGCCTCTATAAACTTCGAGAATGAACAGGGGTATTTTGTAGTGTTTTAGAATAATGGGTCCTTTGGTGCGGATTCCAGGTTTTATTACGTCTGTTTTATGTCCTACAAATAGGAACAGACGTTTCCCTTTGCTGTACAGCATGGTGAGCCACTGGCCTAGACCGGAGGCAACTCGACACCGTCTTTCAAATATCATTCTCCCTCTCAACCGCGGGAGCTCTTCAGTTTCTATTATACTTCGGGCCTTTCATATCCCTGATGGTGCCTCTGATGAAACTCAGTGACTGGGGCATGTGAACATGGCTGAAAAGACCCAAGCAGGACCGGCGACATCTCCCCATGGTTTGGGTCGATCCCCTCCTGAGATGTCCCACCATCAGCAAGATTGGTACTCAGTTGTTTTCCCAACCAAGAGGATGGGTCATATGACCCCTTAGTACTTTTGGTCCTGGTCCCTTTTTAACCAGCCACACACGGCATGATCTCAGGCTGGGGTCCATGAGCGAGGATAGTTTCCCTGTGTCGATTTTTCCACAGTAGACACTTGTGCCGAGCTGATGGAACAGACCTATCGCAGCCACCAGCTTTTCCCATTGCAATGGGATTATCCAGGCATAAGCTTCAGAAAACATGTGTGGGATTCCCGAGGAGGCTGGCCAGCCCTGGAACACATTCCCTGTCCTGTAGCAGATGCCAGGCACTGCGTCCAGTCTGCTCCTGTAACAGTCTCCCTGTTGTTTGCTCAGCTGTTCTGCAGCATCTGCAAATTGCCTGCCATGTCTGAGAGGCAGCCCCAAGGAGCTGAGGACAGAGGCAGTCCTTTGAGAAGCGATTAAATCAGTGGTAGAAGCAGATGACTGTGAGGCCTTTCATCTTGCTTAAAAAACAAAGAAACAAATAACAATGCGAGGGTTCTCTATTAGAAGAGAAAGGACTTGCAAGTTCAAAGTGCTGTATAAACTATAGCCATATAGTAATCCTTTTAGGGGCAGTATAATTTTAAGTGAGTCTGCTTGGAAGATCTCACAGTTGGTGAAGAAAAAGAATCTGACCTTTAGGAGCAGTGATATTCCTTCACTTAAAACGTGGATAGTGAAGAAGATGGGACCTGACATGGGTCATGACCATGGTCAGGACCAGAGAAGTGATATCTCAAGGTCTTTCCAGCTCTCTGACCTTTGCAAAAATGAATACAAATTTAGCCTACTTTTCCTTATTTTTTGTTTTAGATCCCTCCTCTCCTCTTATTTAGACCCAGGAGAAGGTTTCCAGTGGAAGACAGTTATGGAAATTTATGTGACAAGTGAGTACCCTAAGTAGGGATTTGGAAGAAGAGACAAGAAAACTGAGTCTAGCTTGTGAGCCGGAAATATCATGGAAAGTTATCATTAAGCACCTATGATGATTTAACCTTACTCTTCCCCACCCTGAAGAACATGACGTATCATTGCAATTGGGGAACCAGGCTTCCAAGACGCTAGTAGATGACAGAGCGTAGATTTAAACCCTCCATCAACCTTGCTTGGGTCTCACACTGTAAGTGGCTGCAGATGAGAGCTCTGACCTTGTGGAGGACACATTTGAATCTCCCATAGCTAGTGGAACTTAGTAGGAAGGTAAAAGCTAAATTTCCATGGCCTTGAAGTAAATACATTCCTTGGGCACAAATTATTTATCTCCTACTTTTTCTTTAATGATTAAAGGGGAGAGTGGAGAAGAGAAGGTGATGGGTGCCTTTGGTGCTGAAACAGAATGGATGTTAGAAGACACCAAGTGAGGCATCAGATCAACGTGACTATGTTCAAAGCCAGTGGCTGAGAATGGGGTGGGGCTCCCCTTTCCCCACAGGGAGTGAAGATGAGGAAAGGGATTCTGAAGGGAGTATCTTCAGGGAGAATCATTGGTACTCTCAGAGTCCCCGTTCTACTCCCTAAGAGGAAAGGGTGGGAAGTGCCTCTCCCTCCCCCTACAACAGGTGGGGGGACACTGAGTTTACTCAGTGATCGTGACATCATCTGATGGCTGGACCAGCATCTGCTTCATACCTGAGGAAACAGAAAGATTGCCTTCTGTTCTGGTAGTGGGTGTGAAAGTGGGCTGGCTGCTCCTGTCCTGGGCACATCCTCCCAGAATTGGTGGGGGTCAAGCGTGCCTCTCTGGAACCAGAGGTGGCCACCCCAGAGAAAGGGCTGGTATTTTAGACCTTGTCCAAGGGGGGCCCATTAGAGGAGCAAAGAGACTACTTGTTGCCTCAGCTGAGGGCCACCAACGTTTACTCACTCAGAGACATTCCAAGTGGTACACTTATGTCCATGTTATACTTCAGTCAAAACTGCTTTTAAGAAAAGAATGAAGAAGCCTCATCAGAGAAAAGTTGAAAGTATCGCTGGATTCCTCTGGGCTGCAGAAAGAGTAAGCAGGAAGTTGGAGGAGAGCACGTCAACCACACCAAAGGAGTTTCTGGTGAGTGGTCCTTAGCGAAGAGGGAGGTTTCAAAAGACTTCCCGGAATCTGTAGGGGAAGAAGAGCCAACTTTACACACTGGTGGGGCCCAGGGAGCCCACAGCCTACACTCAGGGGCACCACATCCACCTCCCGGCCTGCTCTCTGCACTGGAGGGATCAGAAACCCAGGGTGGCAAGTTGGGGAAGAGGGACAGAGGAGGAAAGAGGAATGTGACAGCCCTTTCCCCTCCACTGACTGCAGCATTCTCTCTCTCTTTTTTTACCAGCACATTCTAGTGGGGGGAGGGTGAGTCCTTCAGACTTTGAAGTTGGAAGTTTTTCTTAGTATGTGTGTTGGGTACAAAGCCAAATTGTGTTTTATGAATCGCTTGACTCTAGGATTTTCTATTACGTAAGAGTGACCAGAAGTGCAAGTTTCATCCAGGGGCACGGGGAGAACTAGCTCTCCTGAGCAACTTAAGGGACAATGGAAGAGGAAAATAAGGCTGCTTTATCCTTACACACAAGATAGCCACTTGTTCGATTTACTGGTTGCAGTACTTTGAAAGGAAGACTGCAATATTACCCCAAAGTAGTAAGCAACGGAAGCTGACCAATGGAGATGCAATGTCAGCCAGTAAATATAGCATGCTAACTGTATACTTGGTTTAAAATTTTCTGGCAACCACATTAAAATAACAAAATAAACAGGCAAAATTAATTATAATAATATATTTTTACTTAACCTAATGCATCTAAAATATCAGTTCAGTGTGTAATCAATATAACATTTTTAATGAGATATTTCACATTTCTTTCTGATATTTGTACTTCAAAATCTGGGTATTTTTTACACTTTTCAGCACATCCCAGTTTGGGCTTGCTACAGGTAAAGAGCTCCATCACCACATGTGGCTAGTTCTTGCCAAATCGCACGGTGTGGTTGTGGGGTCCCCAATGGGGTAGAGCATGATTTCAGACAGTGAGTGATAAGACTCCATGCCCCGGTGATGAAGGGGTTGATCAGGGTCTCCGAAGTAGGCAAGAGGATGATCTGAAATTCTGTTTGCACTTGGGTCTGATGAGAAAGCATCTGGAAGGATATTGGGCAGAGCAGAAATGGGAGATGGAGAGTTGGAATGAGACCTGCATGGGCTGTGACCCCGCCATCCATCCATGTTGCCACTGGAAACCAATCTAAATCAGCCAGGAAGAGAGGAAACTGAGAGGATGTCTGAACCAAGGGAAGTCAAAATAAATTCAGTACACTTTTCTGAAGTAATAGCTATGGAATTTAAGTATTCATTAAAATGAGCATAATATGCCCCCATAGGGGCTGTTCCTCATCTTTGCACAAACCAGCATGCTTGTCTGAAATAAGAAGTATTGGGCAGCATGTTTAGCATTGCTCGTGGGGTAACAAGTGCCATTGTTCTGGTTTTGCTGATGAGGGGAGTGAGACTTAGGTAAGAGGAAAGAAACCACCCACTTCTTGCTGCAGAGTATTACCACCCAGGGAACCCTGGAAAACCCTGGGTTTAGAAGTTGGTCTTCAGGGAGGGGAAGGGCACATGCACAACCAGACAGGGGTCTTCCGGTTCTACATCAGCACCATCTTCCAAGATGGCGCCCTGTGGTTGTAGGAGCACCAGGACGGATCCTCTGTCTCTCCAAAAGAATCTGCTGTGGAACAGAAATAATGATGAGGTGTTTTTTGTTGTTGTTGTTTTTTGTTTTGATTTTTGTTTATTTGTTTGATTAGGTATCAAGGCTTTGACTGTATGGAGAATGAAAGATCTTCTTCAATCTTGGTTTGGCTGTGAGCGATGTCATGAGGATCTGTCATGTGGAAGCCCCAGGATGTCTTTGGTGGAAGAACGGGGTGAGTGAGGAGGAGCAGGGTCTTAGCAGTGATGGCAGGAGAAGTGGAGGTAGGAAGCAAAACAGAGAAGGCCAGTGGGATTGGAGGATGAGAACTCTGGCCATTTGCGGAGGGAACTGAGAAATTGGTACAGTGTTCATTGGAAGCACTGGAGGGAGCTGAGTTTTAGGAAAGAAATGTAGGGGGTGCCGAAGTAGCTTTGTAACATAAGGAGTTAGACTAAGGGGAAACCAAAAAGAAAAAAAAAAAGAGAGAAAAAAGAAACAACAGCAAAATTAGTGGCTTGGCGTGGATGTCCAATAATCATCAAATGTTGTTTAGAATTGTGGATTTTGAATATAAGGAATTTGGAGTTTGTAGACCAGCATCATCCAACAGAAATATAATGCAAGCCACATGTGTAATTTAAAATGTCCTAGTAGTTACATTGAAGAAACAAAAAGAAACAGGTGAAATTAATTTTGATAATGTATTTTATTTAAAACAGTATATCTAAAATATTAGCATTTCAACAAGTAATCAATGTAAAAGGATTAATGAGCTATTTCACATTCTTTCTCTCATACTAAAGCATGTCTTCAAACTCTGCTGTGCATTTTGTCCTTCCAGTTCATCTTAATTTGGACTGGTCACATTTCAAGCACTAAGAGCCACATGCACTTGGTGGCTTTCATATCAGACCGTGTAGTTCTAGATGGCTTCTTTCTGCATGGTCATATTTTTGTCCTTTATGTAATAAACTTTTTGAAAAGTATGATAATTTCTTTTTTTAAAAGATTATTTATCGAGAGAGAGAGAGGTGGGGAGATCACGAGCAAGGTGAGGGGCAGACAGAGAAGCAGACTCTATACTGAGCAGGGAGCCTGATTTAGGGTTTCATCTCAGCACTTGGGGATCATGACCTGAGCTGAAGGCAGATAGTTATTTATTTGACAGAGAGAGATCACAAATATGCAGAGAGGAAGCAGAGAGAGGAGGAAGCAGGCTCCCTGCCGAACAGGGAGCCCGATGCGGGCCTCGATCCCAGGACCCTGAGATCATGACCTGAGCCAAAGGCGCCCCAAATATGATCATTTAACCCACTGAGCCACCCAGGTGCCCCAAATATGATCATTTCTAAGTGGAATTTCAAAATAAGCCAAACTAAAAGTGTATTGCTTAGAGATGTGTAAGTAGGTGATAAAATTAGAATGAAGCACAGGGAGATGATTCTCACCAAAGCAAGGGTAGTAATTTTTTTATTCCATGGGAAATGCATGATAGAATGAGAAAAAAAATTAGAAGAAAATAAACATCTCCCCAAATTATTCCACCAATTAGAGATGAGCATTACTGGGGTTTTGTTGGTTTTTTTGGTTTTCTTGTTTGGGTTTTTGTTTGTTTGTTTGTTTTGCACCTTTTAAAGAGAGCAAGACCCTGGAGTTGAATGGGGAGTCGGGATGTGGATGTGTCTGGAGTGGGGCAAGGTAGAGCTTGCAGCATCCTGTGCCTCAGTCACCGCCTGCCAAATGAAGTTTTCTAAGTCAGGTCCACGAGTACAGAAACTCTTCTAACAATAGAAAGAGGGAACATTTGCAACATTAAAGGAAGGCAGACTATGTTGGACTCTTGGCCAAGTCTGATGATGCCCATTCCCACGAGTGGACACCCTAAAAGACGAGAGAGCAATTAAGGACATTGACTGCTTTTTTCCTCTTTAAGGCAAGAACTTAACCAATTTACTGGAATTTTTAAAAGAATTTACTAGAAAAAACACAAGCCAATAACCTCATAAACCATTAGGTACTCAGTGTTTCTGGAAGGGCAGCTGTAAGTGCATGGTCTATGTCCAATTTCGCTGTCATCTTGGAATGGGAAGAACATTGGAATGACAAGTTAGATTGAAAAGCTGTTAAAAGCCAGAAAAATAACGTGTGCCTAATCCATAAATGGAAAACTGTCAGTCCCTTATGTCTTTATACGACTTGGTTTGATGGTAATTCAAGCAAAACTTCTGTGTTTTCAACCAGCCCTTAATGGCAAAGAAAATAAACCATCCGGAGAAAAGGAGTCATAAGAAGAACAATGTACCTCAGTTTAGTGTCTGCAGAGAGTAAATTTGGGTAATAGAATTTATTTAGGAGGAGAAGAAATCTGAACAAAGAGATGATGTGAAGCCCACAGACCTGAAACCTGGCTTGTGCTTTTGGAGGTAAAACCCTCTTGGTTCATGACCATGACCTTCAGTGACCTTGTTGTGGTCACGGTACTGGAATGTGGATGGCAGCTAACAAGGCTGAGGGAGACCCTGTTTACTAGCCCGCTTCTTCTCCCCAGCCTGCTCTGCTCAGTCGTGTGGGTTTGTCTCTGCGTCATTGGTCTCCTAGGCTAAGAGGGCTGTTTCAAAGCTGGGGTTTCCTTTCTCCCCGCTGAGATCTGGGAACCCCCACGAAGTCTAAATGGCAGCTGGAGGTTGTCAGTTACATCAGGGGAAAGCCTCAGAGACACACATAATGTGTAAAAGCCACTGCAGCATGGAAGCCGGCGGATACCCTCTGATTCCGTGCTCCTGCACTGCGGGGGCCCCGCTGTCAGGCCATAAAAACAACTGCAAACAGCAAGCCTGGGGATGTGGACCTGCATCGCCAACTCACAGCGGTCCTAGGAACATGAGCTTTTGATGTCTTGGGAAATGTGTCTTGCTGAGCGGTTTGGAGTGTTACCCCAAGTAGATCAGAGAGCTGTTTTCTTCTCCATTTATTTCAGTGCAGCCTTGACCATGTAGCTGGGGATTGTTAGATCCAGAAATGAGGTGGGCTCCATCAAGTTCACTGAGGCTCTGCTCCATGCATCCTCCCCCTGCTGGCCATCCGGGTTTCTTTTATTGCTGCCCACGTTGAGGGGCTCAAAAGACAGAGACGCTTGCCTGCCGCAAAAGTATTTACGGTTCCCAGTAACCCAAGTTAGAAGAGCTTACAGTGGTGAGGTTGAAAAGAGGATTGGTGAGAGGCTCTGACCTGGGGCTCTGATCTTGACTGTGCTATGACTGACCAGAATGACCTTGGGGAAGTCCCATCACTTCTTAGGTGTTCAGAGACCGGGATGAGTTAACACTGATGACTTTTATACTGGGCTCCAGAGACTCTACTCAGGGGCTGTGGAAAGTGGAGACAAGATCTGAGAGAGGGGCTTTCTAGCATCTTCTAACTGGAGCAGGTCCCCTTTTATCTGTTGACTGTTTTACATATTGGGGTCCCCTAAATACTTAGATTTAAAGAAAGGGTTATGAGACTTATAAAATTTCAAAACTACTTAAGTAGATGATCCCTCATCTACAACATTCTGATTTTATGATTTTTCCAATGTTTTTTAGATTGAACATTTTGCAAAGTGTTTGTTGATGGCTGATACAGCAGATTCCTTATTGACTTTTGTATTCTTCTATGAAGTATATTAATATATAAAAGAGACATATAATGGCTTTTTGTTCTCTCTTCTAGAGAGATGACTGTTGCCTTAATGATTAGAGCAGTGGCTGCCAATTCACTAATGGTTGGAACATGTAATTAAAACTTGATAACTTAGCTCTGGTCATGACTGTACCACTTACCATGGCCTTGAACACGTCCTCCACTCTCTTGGGAGAGGGAGGCACTGTGCTCTGTGCTCAGGAGCTTGAGATGTAGAGCCAGACTGCCCGGGTTCAAATCCCAGTTCCACCACTGACTAGCTACATGTTTTTGGGTAAGTTCTCTTATGTCTCTGTGCTTCAGTTTTGTCAACTCTAAAATGGGAATAATAATATTACCCGCCTCAGTCAGCTGTTAGCAGTGTTAAGTAAGGTCACTCATGCAAAGTGCTTAGACCAGAGCCTGGCACAAATTACAGTCCCAATAAACATTAGCTATAATGATCTTTGGGTTTTGTTTTGTTTTTCCCTTGTGTGTACTATGAAGGTGTTGGGTTGGGTGGTGGATAAAGTCTTCAACTAATTTATTAAGCTGTACACCTTGGGGCCTACAACAGCGCCTGGCACACCATAGGTACTCAATATATGCTTGTTGACTGAATGGCTAATGTTTTGCATTTTGCCTTATAGGAATTATATAAGAACCTATTTTCAGACATTCATTATGCAGAAATGTTAAATCATGAAACTAGAAATATCCAGAGTGTTAGGATGAATAAATTAAGAGCATCACCATTTATGGAGAACTAACTGTTCTCTGTTGTAGTCCGAGTCCAATCAGGGAAACGCATGAGCTCAAGCCAAGTAGTTCAGTAGACGCCATTGAGCACAGGGAACAAAGGGGCCAGGAGAGCTGGAAAGCCAATGGGATAGCGAAGCAGCCCAGAGACTAGCCCGGAGGGGGAGATGGGGCTGCTGGAGCCTGATGTGCCGAGGTCCCCACCAAGAAGGAGCTGGGAGCTGGGGCTGTCGAGGGACGGGTTGTCTAGTGGAACAAGCCACTGCCAGATTCGCAGACCCACAGAGTTCCCAATTCCCAATGGCTCCCATTGGCTAGATCCATCCAGAAGCCAGCTGGCAGAGGAGGATGGGAACTGTAGTCTCTAGAGGTGCCCGCAAGGCCTGTGAATGGATGTGAGGCCGAGCAGGCCAGGTCCAGCACCGTCACCAGACTGCATACTGGGCTGTTCTAGTGGAGGGGCTGGCAAACGATGGCCCTCAGGTCAAATTTACCAGCGGCCTGGTTTCATAAATAAAGTTCTATTAGAACACAGGAGAGGAGGGGGAAGGCGGGATGGGGGAGCCTGGTGGTGGGTATTAAGGAGGGCACGTATTGCATGGAGCACTGGGTGTGGGGCATAAACAATGAATCTTGGATCACTGAAAAAAAAAAAAACACAGCCACATCCACTCGTTACACATGCTCTATGACTATCTTCATGCTAGGTCTGCAGAGTTGAGTCCTGGTGACAGAGACCGTATGGCCTTTTACAGAAAAGTTTGCTGATCCTGGTTCTAGACTACGTCTCATGCTTACAACCACCAGCTGGGTAAGTATTTCTACCCTTCTTTTGCAAATGGGGAAACCGGCTTGTGAAATGGACCTGACTTGCCTGAGCCTGAGTGTCCGCTGGAATGAAACTTGCACTTGGCCACCATCCAGTGGTTACCAAACTCCACGTGCCTTCACTACACCCCCGGGGGCCCCTCAGGCCCTGTTGAGCTGCCCCAGCTCCTGATCCTCCCCTGAAGCAAAAAGGCACCTTGGGTTGGCATCTCTCCATGTCCTGTCTCTACTTCTCTCTGCCTCACCACCAAGTTCAGGGTAGCTGAGGGGTCGGAGGTCATGTGAGCTGGAAGGGCTGGAATGGACCAGAGTTCCCAGGAGAGAGTCCAAATGTTTGGGACTTGAAGCTCTCTGTTTGTTAGACTGTCCTTTCCATGGAGGCAGCTGGCCCTTCAGAGGCTCTGCCCCACCCCCTTCCCCAAGTCAGCACAGTCATCACAACTAAGCAGAAAGACCAAAAGATTTGGGAAAACATCTCTGACATAATGGAAATCAATGTTAAAATGAGATTTGCTCTACAAAATTTACAGTATAGCCAACTCTTTAGGAATATTTCTCCTGTAAAGCTAAGTACACCTGTCTGATTAAAAAAACAAACAAACAAGCAAAACCTTCAAAATGGAATATTATTGCCAACATTTCTCTGCATTGCTTGAAGATTCATCTTAGGTAATAGTTATGAGTCGAGCTGTGTTGCCGTTGTGTACCCAACAACAGCAGGAAGAAGTCTCCTGAAGCACAGGAGGATTTATATTTGCTGGGAATTCCAAGCGATGGCGAGGTAGTTGCTGCTTGCCTTTGTCTTGCTCACACAGAGGGCGAGAAATTGCATCTCTGGGAAGAATGTAAAGGGGTGGACGGAATGCATGTGAGATGAATGAAATCGGGAGTGACATATGATGACACACAGTCAGGGCCGAGCCCTGGCCGTGGTGTTATTTGACTTAGCATTTAGCCAACACAGGTATTTTTATAACATAATAAATGCGCTTTCCTCCCTCCAATGAAAATGATACCCCTGACCACTCCTCGTGGGGTAACTGATGCCAGTTGTGCTTTTAAAGCCATCCTGAAGCTCTGCTGACCCCCTGAACCCTTCCCTCTCTTGTCTGACCGTCATGTGTTTGGAATGACTTAGGCTGTTCCTCAAGCTGGCACAGGGCTGCGGCCAGACGAGGCCCCCAGCTGCCTCCATCATCTTTGGCGCGGGCAGCAGGCACTTGCTTCTGAGTGGCTCTGGAGCTCAGGAATCTTTCTCCATCTTGGGCTCCTGGGAAAATTTGTCACCCCCGGGATCCAGAAATTCACTGCCATTTCCTGCAAGGCAATATGTTCACATAGATCCAGGTCCTAAATATCCAGGTCCTAATCCTTGGACTCCTGGGAGTGTTACCTCATACGGAAAAAATGGTCTGTGCAGATATGATGAAGTTAGGGATCTAGAGATGGGGAGATTATCCTGGATTACCTGGGTGGGCCGTAAATGCCTTCACAGGTGTCCTTGTAAGAAGCAGGCGGAGAGGGGGTACCTGGGGGGCTCATGTGGTTAGGCGTCTGCCTTGAGTTCAGGTCATGGTCCCAGGGTCTTGGGATCAAGCCCTGGGTCAGGCTCCCTGCTTAGTATGGAGTCTGCTTGTCCCTCTGCCTCTGTCTTCCCCCTACCCCCATGCTCTCTCTCTCTCTCTCTCTCTCAGGTAAAATAAAATCTTAAAAAAAAAAAAAAGAAGATTGGATGCAGAAGAGGAAGAAGGCAGTGTCACAAGGACAGAAGCTGAGGGAGATGCGAAGACGCTAGGCCGCTGGCTGTGAAGATGGGGGAAGGGGCCGCAAACCCGGGACGGCAAGGAGTGCTGGAAGCCTCTGGAGGGTAGAGAAGACAGAGAAACTGATTCTCTCTGGGAGCCTCCAGAGGGAGCCTGGCTCTGCCGACACTTTGACTTCAGCCCAGTGAAGCTGATTTTGGACGTCTGGCCTCCAGAACAGTAAGAGAAGAACTGTGTGCTGTTTTAAGTCATCACGTTTGTGGTTTTTGTTACAGAAGCCATAGGAAACTAACACAGTCTCCCACGACTGTTGTGGTGTGTAAGAATCATGCTTGAGAAAGGATGCTAAATCAAGCCAGAAAATCATGCCCCAAGCAAGGGGGCGGGACCCAAGGTAACAAGTAGGAGTATCTCAGGGGACTCTGGGGACAAGTGCAGTGACTGTGAGAATAACCCCACTGGCTCTTCTCAGCTCAGGCTGGAGTATAAGAAGTGGCACTTTCGTCTCTGGCATGGATTTGGCTCACTGTTCCCTGTGCCCTGGTCCCTCACTGTTGTTCTTTGGCCAGCCTGATGCCCTAGCCTGCCCACCTGACTCACAGCCATGTGAGCCAGGCTCACCCAAGTCAGCCTGGAACTCAGATTCCAGGACAGTGGTGAAGGCAAAGTTTCTGGATCCCATGTCCTTGATGGGGAGCTGACCTTCGCCCTGACTGCCCTTTCCCTGCTGCGAAGTATAGGTCAGAGTTGGTGGGTGGGAGATGCCAGAATGATTTTCAGGGAGGAGGCCCACCAGGAGAATCTGAGGACCCAGGAAAAGGAAGAAGATCTGATGGAGAAGGCTCTGTGGTCAACCCATGTAACCTCAAGCGCAGGCTCTTGCCTTTGAACTAAAGAGAGCTGCTGCTCTCCTCTGGACCCAGGGGATCCAAAGGTGATCTCACAGAACCCAAGGGATCCTTGGCTGGGATATCTGCACCCCTGCCTGAAGGAGCAAGCGGGCAGGTGAGAGGCCTCATGGGGCTTTAGATGCCCATATGGGTGGTCTAGACAAATGGCCAATGCTAAGACTGACTCACAGAGTTCTTGGGTCATTAGAGGAAGGTCTCTCACACACAGACACACACACAGACACACACACACACACAGACACACACACAGACACACACACACACACACACACACGTCGGGCTGCTTTGTGGATGAACTTCAGTAATCCCTGGGAACGGAGCTCTGGAGAATCATCAGGGTGGTTAAAATCAAGAGCCAGCCCCAAAGCAGGAATAATCACGATGAAAGTGTTCATTTTTCTACTTTCCAGGAAAGGTAGGACTAAAGACTTAGGCAATGAACTTTGAAGATTTGCTGACATGCTCAAGGTCTCTGGTCATCTGTCCTCCAAGGGAGATAAGGAGCATCCTTTGAGAGAAGTCAGTCCAACATCAGGAGTCTGGCACTGCTGTCTGGACTCACCCTAACCCTAACCCTAACCCTAACCCTAACCCTAAACTTCATACCAGGTTAGATGGTGGTGAATCTGAGAACAATGAATCACCCCAGGGCTAGGGACCAGACAAGTCAGGACAGCCCCTGTCCCACAGAGATCCCACAGAAATTATTCAAATTAGCTAAACCAAAGTCACACTGTCCTGCCCATTTCTTCTGGTGGAGACCATAGCAGAGGCTCTCGCTCACCATGGTCCCTCACCCCTCTGCCTCCTGACGCCTCTTGGAGCTCCTCCATGTGATCCCAGGTGGCATCACGTGCCACCTCCTCTTGGGAACGGTGGGTAGCAAGCTATCTTCTCCATGGCAGACCTCTGCTGATGCTGTTGGCTCCACCAGTCCTGAATAATCATCAAGCCTACCTTTTGGAACAATCCGTGCCCATATTAAACCCTGGACAGGTATGGTCTGGGAAGCACAGGTGACGTGTCAGGCTCTTAGCCCCGGGCAGAGGCCCTTGGAGGGGTTCTGGAAATGGCTGGCCTCATTCCTTCCTTTCTTCCCCTTCCTTGACTGTGACCTCATTGACTTGCTCTAGATGCTCTAATCTTTCCCAGCAGCCTCATTGCTTACACCTCGCAGTTTCTGCTGGCATTGTTCCTCTTCCCAGACAGCTGCCTAAGCAATCCTCTGCTCCTGCTGTCCCACTTTGAGAGGCTGAGGGTGAGGTCACAGCGTGGCTGGCACACCAGGCTTTGCATCCTCGGGCCGTGCTGTCAGAGCCTGAGTGTGCATGCCTGTCATCCACCTGCAGTCAGTGATCTGTCAGTACCTTCATTCTGGAAGCCATGTGCTCCTCTTCTGGAACTTCATCCAAACATTACACAAATGAACTCTTACAGGGCCGTTTACATCCCTTTCACGGGGGCAGTGCTGTGGGGGATTATCCAAATCTCTGATTTTGGTTATCCATTCCCACCTCTCCTCCCCATCCCCTCTGCTCAGTTTAGAACTCACCTCTTGGGTTTGTCACTCTTGTTAGGACCTCCCCCAAGAAAAGTGCCCTGGAGAGAGGGTTGTCTTAAGTGGTTTCCCCTAAGAACAGAGCCTGAGATAGGAGGTAGTGTATCTGGGAGTGATTCCTGGAAGCTGGAATGTGGGAGTGAGGAGTGAACAGGACAAGGAGAATGAAACAACAGAGAAGGTGCTTTGAAATGGTCACCAGTGTGGGCAGCTGAGGCTCAGTTCCCCGAGGACCTCTGAGGAACTGTGTGGAATGTACCTCAGAATTGTCCTTCTGGATCGCAGGAGCCTGGGACATTTAGCCACCAACTCCTGGGACCCACTGGGAGAGGATAGCCTTGGGGGTGTTAACTCCCCCTATTCTCTGGACTGAGCCTGAGCCAAGGTCCTCCAGGCTGAAGAGAAAGGCAGGGAGGCAGACAACCAGGGGAGTCTTTGAGACGAGACTTGAGATGGAAAGTGGGCAGTGGGGGTGCAAGTGTCCAGCTCAGCTATGCAAAAATCAGTGCACTTATCAAAAGTGTCCTACAGAGGGTGAAATTTAAATCAGTCAGCAGTAGCTTAAGAGAAGGATTTGGAACTGAGGGTTTATAATTGATGACCTAAGCTGATGGTTTCAAAATCACCAGCAGGTCTTACCTGCCTGTATTATTCCTTTCGTCCCATGTTCAGGAGAGGACTTGTGCTGTTTACCACCACCGAGTCCTTTCGAATGAATGATTAATATTTTATTGGTCACTTCCATTTGTCTAGATACCCTTGCATTGTTATTACTCCTTCTCTAGTTTGGCCAGTCAATTATTAACACACCATCCCTAAAGTGAGACCAGTTCATATTTGAGAAGCGAAAGTGTGTGATTTTCCTCCTTTGCTTTTCTCCCATCTGAGCTGGTCCTGGTTACCCTTCACTGTCTCAGATTCCCCTTAGGACTGAAAGCAATGGACGCCAGCAAGGATTTCTGGCTTTTGTTTTCTAAGAGTACAAGCCCTCAGGAGGGTTTGCAGAGGAGGCAAGCGGGTGAAGGAGACTTGATGTTCTAGACAGTTTTTCTTGGAGAACTCCCCCATCCCTAGAAGAGGAGATGGCCCTTGGCTGAGGGGAGAAAAAGGGGAGAGAGAGAGAGAGAGAGAGAGAGAGTGAGAGCGAGCGAGCTGTTGTCCAGGAGCAGTGGGGATCCAGGCTCTGCTCTTTGTGAGGGCCCCCAGGATGATACAAGCCTCCAGAGGAGAATGGTTGGGTGATGCAGCTAATTCCTACATCCCAAGGCCAGTGCAAAAGTAGCAGATGAGGCTGTAGACAGAGATAATGAATATCTTAGTAGCAACCAGGACACACAGGTGATGGAGCCTCTTGCACATAGTACTTTGGCACAGAGTAAGATCTTGGATTTTCCTTTTAAGACTTTATTCATTTATTTGAGAGAGAGAGAGAGGGGGGGAGGGGCAGATAGACAGGGAGAAGCAGACTCCCCACTGAGTGGGGAGCCGAATGTGGAGCTCAATCCTGGGACCAGGAAATCATGACCCGAGCTGAAGTCAGGAGCTCAACTAACTGAGCCACCCAGGTGCCCCAGATCTTGGATTTTTGATATGAATTTCGGGAAGGGGGAAGGACAACTAAGGAAGGACTGAGGGTTAATTTCCTGCCAGCCTGGGAGAGGAGGCTTGCAGTTGGTAATTCCATTGATTTATTTAAAATAAGTTTTTGGACTTAATTGTCTACTCACCACACAAACATTTATTGAGTGATTACTGTGTGGCAGGCATCATGCTTGACATTGAGAATGTAAATATGACTGAGACATAGTTCCTTGTTTCCAAGGTGCACACATCCAGTCAAGGGTTCACACCTATAAGATGATGATGATCCAAACACATGTGTAATATATGTGTATAATAATAGGTATCTACGGGTTTTATGAAGCCTATGAACAGAGGTGGAAGGGAGAGTGCAGAGAAGTTTCTTGAAAAATAGAGGATGTTTAAATTGAGCCTTAAAGGTGGGTAGGAATTCTCCATCTGGTGAATGGATGGGAATGGCTGGGAGGCTGTATGGTCCGTGGGAAGAGTGAGGAGTCACAGGGATGTGTATTAGTTTTGTATTCTGCATAACAGATCACCACCACAAAGTAGCTTAAAACAACACACACACTTATTATCTCACTGTTTCTGTGGGTCAGGGATCTGGGCACGGCTTACCCAGAGTCTCTGCTTCAGGGTGTCACCCTACAGCAAAACATAATAAAATAATTTTCATGGTTCAGTGGTGAGGCTATTGGTAAGGAAAAAATTCCCCTGTAAAACATAATCTCTGCAGCCTGTTTTGATAAATATGCTGGTTAATTTACTCCTCCTCTCCACCCCCCAACCAGAAATTGCAGTTCAGTGTTTTGGAAGGAGGTAAACTTTCACTGAAATGCATGACTCTGACCTTGGAGACTGCATTATCATTAATTTCTCCTTTTCATGAGTTTTTAAACGTTTCCATCTGAACAGGAATCATGTGAATATTATGTTGACACTCTCTCAAGAAATGGCCAATACCAACAATAGCTCAGGAATGCAGATTTTGACAGGCTGGATTTGATGATTTTCACATCCTGAGAAATTGTTGGAATTTCCAAGTGAGGCATTGAAATTGGAAGGGCCCAGCCTTCTGGATTTACCCGAAGGTTATTTATTACCTGTCCAGCACTCTGATCCCAAAGGGACTCAACATCCCCATAAGGCTCTTATCGTCTCAGCATCTTTCACTGAATCTTCCCCTACCTAGTTCTGGAATCAGGGCTCCCAGTAAGATTCAATGTGATGTTCTACTCTTGGCCCTAATTATCTCAGGATTGGATTGACACATTACACATTACATGGTGTTTAAGAGTGTTGGGGTCACTACTCTTCTGGAGCTGTTTACTTTGGAATTTCCCGGAAGCCTCTGTGCATTCTCTGGCCCTAGAAGGCGCTGTGCTTTCTTGTGTTATAGGTTGTATTCTGAAAGAGGATCTTGAGTCACATACTCAGTTAACCCATTGTCACTGCTCTAGTTTTCTATTGAAATTTTCTAGGAAATGGCCCATTCTAAGCTTTCAAACTCATTGCCATCAAATGCATGTTCATTGAAGAAAAAAAAAAGGCTAAAAGTGAATGAGATAAGCATCCAGTTTAAGAAACTAGGAAAAGAACAAGAAAATAAAGTGAGAGACAGTAGAAATAGAAGTTGAAAGCACAGACAGATAGGAAGTATGAATAAAGCCAAAGGAGAGGTCTTTGTAAATACTAATACAACTGAAAAACTCGGGCAAGAGGAAAGAGATAAAAATAAATAAGCCAAATAAAGTATATAAAAAAGTCACAGATGTGTCAGATTCAAATCATAATGAGAAAATATTATAAATCAGCTTTTTGACAAAAGAAGTTAAAAAGTTAGCTGAAGTGGAGAAATTTCTGAACTATATATATTCTTGCAGTGATATCTAAAGTAACAATTATTGCAAATGATTTAAGAAGAAATGGAAAACCAGAATAGTCCTACAACTAGTGATGGCTAGTTTTTAAACCTTACCTTAAAGAATGCCTGGATGAATTTACAGGTCAAGTTCTACTTAACATTTGACATAAGTCTTACATAAATTTTTCCAAAGAATATAGAAATGGGGACACCTCTCAGCTCATTGAAAGAGACTAGCATAATTTTGATGCCATATTAGTAAAGGAAATGAAAAGAAAGGATAATCACAGGCCAACCTCATACCTGAATATAGGTGCTGAAATCCTTTGCAAACCACTAGAAAATTGAATTTAACATACACAGAAATGCAGTATCTCATCCCCAAGCTTGTATTATAGACATGAAAGTTTGGTTTAACATAAGAAAACTGATTAATGTAATTCACTGCATTAATAGAAAGGGTAAAACTATTCAATCATCTCCATCTATGTAGAAAAAAACAATAAAATTTAACATTCATGATAGAAACCTTTAGCAAATTAACAATAGACTGAAACTTTCTCTACCTGATGGTAGTAACTACAAAAACACTTTCAGCAAATATTTTACCTAATGGTGAAGAAGGGAAGAAGAAATGGTGCATGCAATTATACTTTTTTTCCCTTTACTGCGCTAGATAGCCTAGCTGGAATAGGAAGACAATATAAAGAAATGAAATGCATAATGAATAGAAAGGAAGGACAACACTGTAGGATTGCCTGCATCATACAACCAAAAATAAACAAAAATAAATGCACTCAGCCTATTTGAACCATGTTACTCTGATTGTTTTCTTTTCCTTGTTTTCTTAAGGCCTTAACCCCAGAGCAGTGTTTCTCAGCCTTGACACTACGGACATTTGAAACTGGGTGATTCTTTGTCATGTGGGTTCTCTTGTGGATTGTAGGATGTTTAGTACCATTCCTGGCTTTTTAGCCTCCACCTAGCCATTGTGGAGGCTGAGACAAATGAGTTTCTGTTATGGGAAAGTTTCTACCCACAACTTCCTGTTGTAGCTAATTTATTCTTCACACCCTTCAGTGGGTCTGGCTCATAGACAGGACTCCACAAGAGGAGATTCATGGGGGAGCCTAGTCTTTATCACCCAAAGAGGCTGTGCTTTTATGAATTCTTTCTTGTCTCTGGGAGAGACAGTGAACAATAGACCCTCAGAACGCGTTTGAACAAAGGAAAAATGGAGGCTTCCATCCTCTGGAGTCAGGGACCGAGGGGATGGTGTGGTGTGGCAGGATACAGCCTTTGCAAGTTAGGAAACGCACCCTGAGGTAGAGAAGAACGGTTGGGGTATGTGTCCTGTATCAGAGGCAGGTCTCACGTGGGTTACGAATATGAAGAATCAGATGTAAGAGCATACCATGCTAGAGATCCAGACCACCCCCATTTTGGTTCCCAGGGAGCTTGGCATACATTTCTCAATAGTTGTTTAAGAAAACAAGAGCAAGCAATTGTGTATTAACATCTACCATGTGCCAACCCTTTGAAGAAGAGCCTGCTTCTTTAATCAGTTAGGACTCCTGTTGCAAGCAACAGAAAACCCCAGTGGTTTAAACCATGAAGGAATTTGTTTCATCACCTAACTGTGAGGTCCTGGGTTGGGTGTGGATGTGGGTGTGGGTGGGGGTGGGGGTTTGTTCTCCAGCGGTCATCCGGGCTGGGCCTTGGTCTCCGTGGTTCTCTGGGTCCTGTGCTCCTCTGGGTGGCTGCCTCATCCTCAGGCTGGCAGCCAGCTCTCTGCTGTCAGTCCCTGGGGCCTCATGCTTCCTCACCTGTAGCATCTCTTTTCTTCATCTGTAGCACAGACATCCACTTGGGACAGCAAGCATCTTTGGCCAGAATCAATCACTCTGAGGGTGACACCGTGCTCTGAGCACCCGGGCCACCTTGCCCCAGTCACCTGGATTGGGGGTGCAGTCAGAGCCAACTGAGGCCTGAGCTGGGGGTAGGGGTGGAAATATTCCATCCCTCCTAGACTGTTGGGCTTCTCCACAGGGGTAGGGGCGTATAAAGTAATGGGGAGTCAACTACGATACCCATCACCCCCACAGACCCTGAGGTTGCAGAAACTTGGTTAACAGAGCTGTCACACTGGGGGCCAGAGCCTCCGTGGACTTCTGCAGCTCTCAGCAGAGGGTCTGTGATGGGGCTTGAGGCAGGGGCTGGAACCGCCCCACACAGGGAGGCAGAACCCAAATACTAATGTGGTTGTAATGTCTGCTGCTCTGGGCCTGTTTGCCCTTCTATCTTTTCCTTATTCTTCTCTGGCTCTTCATTGCCAGGGGACAGACATCCATCTGCCTTCCCTGCACTCTGGGTTCAGTTGGCTTCTCCTATGGTTTTGCCAGTGGAAGGCCCTGGCAGACATAGGTGGGTAAAGAAAAGAGTCAGGGTGTTTCATCCACCCTCTGCCCCTGGCAGTATCCAGCAGTGGTTATGTTTCTTCTGAGTCCGTGGCTCCAAATCCCACTGGACAGGCCTGGTGTGGATCCAGAATCCTCCCAGAATCTCTGCCCCAAGTGTCCTGGTCCCACTTCATCTTCCCTCTGTCCTGCCAGCCACCATGTGGCCAGTCTCTGTGTTGCACCACTGTCTCTGGTTTGGTTTCTCACCTCTTCCGGTCATGTCCGTCCCTTGTGTTACCTGTTCCTAGCGCTCTTTCCTCTGGTTTAAACACTTAAAGAGTTTTCTCTCTTCCCAGCTGGTCCAAACCTAAGCCTTGGATTTTTCCCCCCAGCCTCTTGTGGCCTGGAGAAGCAAGGGTTACATGTTGAACCAAATTAAGCTGAGACCTCCAGGGTGTGACTGACCCAACCTCTCCACTTCAGCAAGCAGCTCTCTGTTCGAAATTAAAATACATCTTCTTTATTCTCCCCCTACGTCTCTGGAGTCAGGGGCTGAGGGGATGGTGTCCTTGGGGATGAAGTATTGTGATTGTCAATAGCAGTAATGACAACTGATGGAACGTTTAGGTCTGATTTACAGGCAATGCTGGATTTGCATTAGCGTGGTAGGTTTAAAATAACATCCATGCATTAGATGATATTCAGATTTAATGGAAAAATAATGACTGCATTAAATCAGGTTTTATTGTTATGGAGGGTTTTAATTTGGCAGGACCACTTTCCTTTTGTGATCTAGAAAGGGCTCAGTTGAGGAAGGTGGAGCTTCCATGCTGATTCTTGACCTATATCCATTCTGCACTCCCCCGGAAATGACTGCACCTTTTAAGCAGGTTACCTTTTTCTTTCATTTTGTTTTGTGTTTGTTTGTTTGTTTGTTTTTCCTCAGAAGGTGGTTTTCACTTCTCAAAACCTTATAGATTAATTTAAAAGTAATAAAAATTAAACAGAAGTCATTGTTCTTCCCTGCTTTATGAAATGGTGTTTCCATTGTGGGCTATTTTTTTTTAAAGAGGAAATGCATCATTAAAGTCACTGCATTATTTATCAGAGAGGCTAATGAAATCATAACTACAGTAAGTGAAGACACACAGTACAGCACTGGTTCGAAACACTGCCTATGAAACCCCGGTTAATCACCGTGGGACCAGTGTCTTTTATACTTGGGCTCGTGAAACCAAAAGTATTGCAGTCTTCGTGTAAAGGCCTCAGAGTTCTTGACTCTCCCCAAGGTAAGAAAATCACTGTTATGGGGTGACGATGAAATTTGGTCAGAGTCTGCCAGCAGAGGCACGATCAACAGCAGATTTTAATGGGACCTCAAAAGATGCTTAAAAGATTGCCTCCCTTCTTGCTTGTCCTTTGCTGCCATGTTACCTGTTAATTTCCTGATCTTTCTGCCTGCCTAGGTTGGCTGTTATCATGGGGAGAAAAGCTGTACCTGAGGAGAGGGGGAAACCATGGAAAACACATAGACCGGCCCACAAGTTTACCAAGGGGGAAGTTGAAGCTCAGGATAGAAGTAACTTACAGAGAGCGAGATGAATACCCAGATCCTAACTGGTTACCTCATTACCTCCGTCTGAGCGGCACGGGAGGGTTCTCCAGCATCCCACTGAGGCTGTGGGTAGCGTCGGCCAGGGGGTGGGCTGGAGTCTCAGTTTCCCCATCCAGCATCAGTGGTGGCTTGAGAGGGGTGACAAAGACAACTTCAAGCCTTTGACGTTTCTTTCACCGACCGGACAGGACTGGACTGTTAGGTGGGAATAAACCCAGTCGTAGGTGATCCCATAGCTTTTGTGTAGCCCACTCTTAGCCCTTTGCTGACTCCTCCAGGAAATCCTTGACTTTCAGAATTCTGCACCCAGAAACTTCCCACCCTGTCTCCTTCCTGCACACACTCCTGGTTACAAGGCCCTACAGTCCTGGGTGGGACACCTGACCCTAGCTGGGCCAAGGAGGACCTTCACAGGTCCTTTGAACTTGGGGCTTATCTTAGGATTCGTCTCCCTCCAAGTGGTGAGTAAATGGTAAGTATAACATTTGTGAGCTGTTGGAGACCTTGTCTAGAGGGTCAACAGAACGAAGAAAGAATGAAGCTGATGTGTGCAAACCAACAGAAGAGATGGTCAGAGTGCACTCAGTTCTCTTTGCTCCCGAGGCCATGCAAACAGCTGCCCTGTGAGCAGCCTGGGGGTGTGGCATTCCCTGGATTCCGAATCCAAACCAGTACATTTCTTTTTGTGATCTAGATCTAACTGGTCATCTGTCACTGCAACCACGAAGGGCCATTACCCTTCCATCTCTATTGACTGATGGATCACTTCATTCATGCATGAGCATAAACTTGTACTCAGAAATATTGTACCTACTAAGTGGTGCCTTTTATGGGCTCTCACTTCCATATCTTGCTCACGTTGTCCATTTGTTCCTATTTTCCTTGTTCCTGTGCCGTCAGATAGATGGGGAAAAGATGATTTTTAAGAGCTATGTTAGTTTCGACAGGTGGGGAATAAGGACTGGCGAGGGTTCTGGATGGCAGTTCATGAGGGGTCTTAGGAGGTAGGAGTCCACTGTGGCTTTATGGACATGTGGGTAAGCAATCTGTCACCAAGCGCCGAGGCATATTTATTATTCACTGGAAGCTACCAAAGGAAGAGAAGACATATTCCTTGTTCTTGAGATGCTCACAGTGGAGGCAGTGGGGAAAGATCACGATGAGTGTGAAGTGCTTCAAATAAGGAGGGGAGATACATGGAAGGGGACATGGTTAGGTTGCCCTAACATATAAGGGGGGCTCACCCGCTCTTACTAAGATCAATCGGCACTTTCATAGCACTTCTCATTCAAAGATCTTAAGGTATATGGTAAATACCAGCTCACTGTGGCTCACCAGCCCCTTGGGAACCAGAGATATAGAACAGGGAATAACCCGGGACCCGAAGGGACAGGAAACATACTTAGTAGAAGGCCCAGGGGGAGTCCGGGAAGTAGAATGTCATTATTGGTCCTGGAACTGGGCCATAATCACCAGTCACGAACGAGCTCTCAGACTTTTGAATCAAGGTGGTAATACCACTCTGTCAGCTCAAATACGAGGGAGTACTGGGTACCGAGGTCTAGTTTCATTATCATATTGCCACATATATTTCTCACACTACTATGCATGAAAAATCTTATCTTTAAATTTCTCAAAATTGTCATTTCCATGCTAGATGCTTCCTGCGAAGCTTGCATCCCATCCATCTGTCCTACGTTATCTGCAGACATCCTTCCACTTGCCCGTAACTCCTGACCTTTCCCTCTTGAGCCGCTCAGAACCTGCATAGGTGATGAGCGAAGGGATCTGTCCGCTTGGGACTCCGGAGAAGACAGATAACGATGCAGTCCTCTTCCTCCTTCCTGTTCCCCTCCTTGCCTCATTTCCGACTTGGACTTCTCATATCTCTTCCGGGTGCCGCCATGTCTTTTCCCATCTCGGCTTTCCCCACTTCAACAAGCTCTGAAGACCTGAGCAATTCAGGTGGATCATAAAGGCCAGGCCCAACTGGATTGCCCTCAGGCCCTGGTCCTTCATGCAAATCTGACTCGAATGGATGCAAACGTCGCGGTTTCAAGTTCACCTATGAAGTGGAATACCTTTTATACTTTTTTTAGGAACAAAATTTTCATCACTGCCCTTGAGCTTCCACTTCCATTCTCCTGACACAGAAAATGGGATCTAATTACTTTCAGGTAAATTCAGTGCATTTTCATAATTTCTCAGTCACTTTCAGTTAAACATTTTAGTGCATTTGGGGATTTTTTTTTTCCTCCTGTATGGACTGCGTTGCCCCTCAACTTGATGTGAAGCTTTAGGATGGGGGCTGTTTACTCAAGTGTCATTTGGCTGTTTCTTGGTGTCTACCTGGCAAAGTTTTCTGCTGCCAGTCCTTGAGATGTGCCTTGTGTGCCCTGGTCCTCAGGTTGGCCCACTGAGCTGTAGCCTCGTGCTTTTCAGATCCTTGGTGGGTGGAAGAGAGAATATTCCAGTCGTGACTCATGCATCTACTTTCCAATTCTTTCTAACACTCTCCAATTTTGTACCTGATCCCTTAGCTTTTGAGCTTTACACTGATGAACTGAGTATCTTTGTTCTGTTTCCTTTCTGACCCTCTAAACCCTCTTTCCACCACCCCCGGAAAATGACAGGTGTATGTGTGCAGCCCAAGGGAAGGACGATCAAGAGGAAAGGCAAAGAACATTTTAGTTAATATCTTAAAGTGTCGTCTCTCCAAATAAGCCAACTCTTCCATCGTGTGTGCTTTGAATGCAAGATGAAAAACTAAGAACTTGCTAGAAAACTCTTATTTTTGTCAAAACTTTTAAAAAGGCACAGCATAGAACCTCCCATTTTCTTAAAAGAGCCGTCAGGATAAATGTGTGGGAAACAAGGTGGGTAAGCTGAAGTTTCCCATGTGTATTGATGATATAGGGGCTATGCTCAGAAATCAAGGGGTTTTTTAGTTACAAGCAGAAAATCCCATTTCATCCATTATCAGTCCATTATCAAAAGTGAGATGCTAGACCAAGATAACACAATTAACAATACCAGATTTGAAACAGAGGTCCTGAGGTCACCCACACCAGGAAGAAATACATCAAACAGCCTCAAGACATGACATTATTAGATAGAAATATATGAGATTGTTTTCACCAACTAAGAAAGGAGAAAAAAAATACATTTGGAGTGCCAACATTTCTATTCACCTGTATGCTTACATCATCTCTCAGTTCCTTGGCAGACACAATGGAAGACTCCACTCACATGGTCCATTTGAACTTGGTTCTTGCTCATAGAAAACTCTGTGTGACATATTTTATTTTAAACAGCACCATTTAAAAATTTTAACAGCTTAAATTCTCCTGCCGGCTGAAACATCTTTGTGTTGCGCAGGTATTATTTCTTTTTAGTCTTGCAGCCCACATAATCTGTACGGAACTCACACTGCTTCGCACTCGATGGAGTGGATTCTGTTTAAGGATAAAAGAAATGGCCTCTACTAAGTAGCTGTGGTGTGAGGAGGGTCGGGAGGAGGAGTCATGGTCAAGTCAGAAGAAGGGAGGAGGTGTGTACAAGAGACCTGCTAAATGATCTGGAGCTCTCTGAAATCAGAGATAAAAGTTTTTTCTGAGACTTTTTTTTCATAAACCTCACACAAAGTAGCAAATTGCTTTTGTAAGCTGCATTAATATGAATGCTCAAGGAAGTAGAGGCACGCTGATTTACTGTACTGTCATCTAAGAGTCCAGCTTTCTAGGTTGGTCACGTTGCATGAGAATGCAGAATGTTCCAAAGTTGTTCCCCGAAGCACCCTTTCTGCCAGATGTTAAAGAATGAGTCAGATGGAATTTCTCATTTGCAGGCCACAGAGGCTGACCCTGGATGACTTAGATAGGAAGGGAAGGGTACTTGACTTCACAGTCCTGATGGGAGCCTGGAGAACAGGTTGAGACAATGGGCTGGAGCCCAGGGAGATGTAGGTGACCAGAATCACAGCCAAAATCACGCCCCATGGACCACCTGCTAGGACATCACTAACAACACCTGTAGAAACTTAACCCTTTCCTTGGACCACCAATGGCTCTGAGCTCTGAACCTTGTGCGCACCATAACCACCGGAAGGAGTTGGCACTGTTTCTGCTCCCCTGCCACTTCCTCCAGAGTCAAAGTCCCAGGAGGCAGCAGCCCACTGGCCCAGAGGGCATGTGAGACCCTGGTTCCCACAAAGTGAGGCAGGGGTCCTATCTGCCTTTTTACCTCCTGTGGGAAGAGATAGACCTTGCCTCCCAGGAAGATGCTCACACAGCTGGGATTCCCGAGACAGAAGAAGCGACCAGAGGCCTGCCAGCCAAAAGATGATAAATGACAACAGGGTGTTATATAGGAAAAGGTTCTACAGTCAATTAATTTTGGAAAACGCCAGGTTTAACAGATTTCTTTACTCTAGGGCTTCTCGTGTGATCGCAGGCATCGTGAATCTCCAGGAGGGATTATAGGACCCCCCTCCCTCTTTATCATCCTATGTGATTGCTCTATGGAAAACATTGCATGAATCACGACTCGAAAGCAACTAGCAATACTATTTTTTCTCACACTTAACCTCAGCAGACCAGTCTCTTTATCAACACCTGCCTATATTTCTAGGCATGCAAATTAGAACTGCAGTTTTGGAAACTTTCAGCCTGTACGGCTGTCCCACCATTGGGCTATTTTTCAGGATGAAGGTGAGATTGCTATTATGGGTTAGCAGCACCCACCAGGCCTTTCCCATCTCGGGCGTGCGGGCTTGGTTTCATCGTCTAGCTCTATCACGGCTGTGCACTTTTCCCTACTGAAGCATCTCCATTTGCTTTTGGCACATTGTCCAACTTGCCTGAAGCAGTTAATGTAGCTTTAGAAAATGTCTAAGAGAGAAGCTTATGTCTGAGAGACCCTGGCTGTGCATAGAGCAGACGTAGAAGCTGCCAAGATTAAAATTCTCTGATAACGCAAAACAAATGTCCTGCTTATTTTTATGGTCAACAATGTAAGAGCAGGTAATGCAGCGATGAAACAGAGGATGACCTTTCAGCCATAGTCAGCATAGGAAATTGCTCTGATCTGGATTCTTCGGTGATGTCTAAACTTTAGGTCAGAGTCGTATTTTATTTGAAGATTGGCAAGCTGAAGACTGTATCTTTCCATGCAAATCCCAGCCTTGGCTCTCTAGGGAGGTAAATACAAGTCATGTGCTTGACTTAAATCAGCACTGGAGTTGAGCTTTTAAAAAATTCCATTATTTAATGTTTTATTTTTTCAAACTTTGACACTTACAACTTTCTTATTATCCTTCAACTTTTGTAAAATACAAAGCTAACACTATGAGATACAGCCACTCATTAAAAAATTATCTTTTGGGGGACGCCTATTTGGCTCAGTCTGTTAAGTGTTGAACTCTTGGTTTTGGCTCAGATCACAATCTCGGGGTCCTATGATGGAGCTCCATGTTGGGCTCCATGCTCAGGGCAGACTGCTTGTCCCTCTTTCTCCCCCCCCTCCTCCCCACTGCTCCCTTGCACGCACTCTCTCTCTTTCTCTCAAGAAAATTAAAAAAATCTTCTAAAAAATAAAAATAAAAAAAATCTTTTTGGGTCCTACTATGTAAAAGGTATGTGCTAGATGTAGGGGGTAAACTCATGAATAAGACATATTTCATGCCTTTAAGAGCTTAGGCTTAAACTGTGAACTTGTTTACTTATTTAAAAGACTTTTTCGGGCTGACTATAATCCAGGCACTGTGCTGGGAGCTCGGGTAAAGCAATGAACAAGAAAATAAAGGTTTCAATTCTTTGGAACACAGATGTAGTGGGGGAGACGGACATTAAATCCCATGGTGAATAATTGTTTATCGAATCATGCTTGCGATCAGAGCCACAAGGGATTAGAGCAGAATGCTACAAGGATGCAATGGTCCACGTTCTATCAGGAAGTGACCTGTAAGCTGTGCTCTGAAGGATGAACGGGAATAAATGTGATGGAAACATAGATAGAGGGAATGAGAGAAGGAATGAGTTTTGGAGCACAAGAGCCTTTGGCTGGTACCAGAAGAAGGGGGACAGGTCACCTGACCAGGCAGGACTGTGGAGACCAGGAGAGAATTTTGGTCTTCACGCTAAGCGCAATGGGAAGGCAAGGAGCAGGTTTCCTCAGGGGAGAGACATAATCAGATATGCCCTTTGGAAAGGTCGCTCTGGCCTTGAATGTTGAATGGCTTGCAAGGGCAGTAATGGAGGTGGAGACAGCAGCTGGGAGGTTAGTCCTCTAATTCAAGTGGAAGTGCAGGTAGGTTGAACTAGAGTAGGTGTGGAAGGATGATGGTAAGAGGTGTAGAGATACAAGAGACATAACAGAGTCTGAAACAATAGAACTTGATCCTTAATTGGATGTGGGAGTTATGTAGGAGAAAGTCAAGGAAATTGCTAAATGTGATGTGCTGTGCTAAATGCTACAAGAGACTGTAGAGGCATCTGGCCAGTTGCTGGGTATCTGCAAAGGTATCTGCCAAGAATCTACAAAGAACCTCAAGTCATAGTTTATTTGAATAGGCTGGATATCAGTACTGAAAATTAGCTCACAATCCAGGTACTGAAGGCCAGGCGTCACATGAGCGATACAGGCCCTGTGGTTTGTAGGTGTTCCCAGGTCAGGTGCGGCTAGAGCTAACCAGGGAAGTCTTCGGGCAGTAGATGGCAGTGGCTGGCCTCAGGCAAAGGAAGGAAGAAGAATAATCCTGGTGGAGAGAACACATGGAAGACGGTGAGGAGGAAGTAAGGATAGAAATAACAAACTTGGGGAGTACCAAGTAGACCAGTTGTATCAAAATGGTGGGTTTTGTTGGGGGGGATGTTTGGAAAATATAAGTTTGGAAGTATAGGGAGGGAGCAGCCATGGGGTTGTAGAATTCTAGAAAAAATTGCTGAGAGTTGATTCATACCTGGATCATCGTGAATAAGCTGTAAATCTCACGTACTAGGAAAAGTTCAAGTTCTGGGTCTCCTTGGACCTTCTCTAGGATGAAATCTAACCACCTCCCATGGATTTATTGAGATGGAATTTACATATAATGGTGTGTAAGTATATTGGGCACAACTCTTGATCTGATGCACTTATATATTGGGAAGTGATTAGCTAATACCCTCATCAGGTCACATAATTACTCTTTCTTTTTTGGTGGTGAGAACATTCAAAATTCACTCTTGGCAACTTTCAAATAAATACTACCCGTTGAGTATGCTTGGCTCCCTTGTCAAATATTAGTTGACTATATATGCAAGGTTTTATTTCTGGGCTCATGATTCTGTAACATCCATCTATGTTTATTTTTATGTCACTATTATACTGTTTTGATTACTGTAGCAGTGCTGTTGAATTCAGTTTGCTTATGTTTTGTTGAGAATTTTCGTGTCTATATTCATCAGGGATATTGGCCTTAAGTTTCTTTTTCCTTGTTGTGTTCTTATCTGGTTTTGGTATAGGAGTAATGCTGGTCCTGTAAAATGAGTTTGGGAGTGTTCCCTCCTCTTCAATCTTCGGGAAGATTTTAAGACGGATTGGTTTTAATTCTTCCTTAAATGTTTGATAGAATTCACCAGTGAAACCATCTGGTCCTGGGCTTTTCTTTGTTGAGAGGTTTTTGATTATTGATTCAATCTCTCTTTTTTTTTAAGATTTTATTTATTTATTTGACACAGAGAGAGAGAGAGATCACAAGTAGGCAGAGAGAGAGGAGAGAGGAGGAAGCAGGCTCCCTGCCGAGCAGAGAGCCTGATGCGGGCCTCGATCCCAGGACCCTGAGATCATGACCTGAGCCGAAAGCAGAGGCTTTAACCCACTGAGCCACCCAGGCGCCCTTGATTCAATCTCTTAACTCATTTTTGGTACACTGAGATTTAAAAAAAAATTTCTTCCTGATTTGGTTTTGGTAGAAGCTGCCAAGATTAAAATTCTCTGTATATTGATTATTTCTAGGTTGTATATTCCTAGGAGTTTATCCATGTCTTCTAGGTTACCCAGGGTGATGGTGTATAATTGTTCATCATGGTCTCATGATCCCTTATATTTCTGTGGGATCAGCTGTAATGTCTACTTTTCATTTCTGATTATATTTATTTACATCCCCTTTCTTTTTCTCTTAGTCTAGCTAAAGTTTTGTCAATTTTGTTAATCTTTTTAAATGAAAAACATTTCTTAATTTTGTCTGAAATGCCACACCCTCAGAGAAGCCATCCTCGGTCCTCAGTCCCAAAACAGCCTTTCCTTCTACTATTTTATATTATATATCAGATGTTTGTGTATATTTCCCTCCCACTGTTAACCACAATGTGCGAGTATCCACTTGTTTACTATCTGCCAGTCCCGCTAGGATGCAGGCTCCACATGTGAGGGTTTTGTGTGTTGCCCCTCTGTGTCCTTGACCCCTAGAGTGGTGCCCCATTGAGGCGCAGTACAGACTTGGTTGCGAAGTGGGTATGGTGTGAGCAGGAGTGTAGAGTTCAGATCCAAAATGAAGGCAGATCCCAATATATTCACTGAAGGAAGATAGGACTCACTTTGGGTTAGCCAGACAATTCCTGAGCTCTGCTCAAAAACAAGCACATGAAAACAACACACTAGTCTTTTAATAGCCTTTGGAAGTTTGAAACCCCCTTATTGAGACTCCTCTTGGAATAAGGTTACACAAATATTTGGGATGTTCAAAGTATGAATATTTACAGTGTTTAAAATACTTTTCTAATTAACCATTTTATGAGATATCTTTACTTTCATGCTCAACTTTTCCACTTATCTTTTAGTTAATGTCTTAAATAACTCCTCCATTTGACTTTCTAATGAAAACATTGCTATTTAATACTGAATCTAAAATTGGATTTTACTGAACACTATAAATATGAGGAGATCACATCCTGGTCTGCAAGATCCAGGAGGAAACATGGGCTTCTTCCATCTATGGTTGCAGCTTCCTGTCTTTTAGGATGGAAATTTCCTGGTTACCCTGCTCCTGGACCTGGCTCATCTCTGGGGTCCTCCATACTAGAGAGAAAGGGTGAGTTCTGCTTTCAAGATTGGATGCTACCCCACTTCTAAAGTAATCCTGCCACATGGCCAGGGGTTGTCTGAGCCCCATTACACCATTACATATATAAATATAAATATATATATGAATATAAATATGTATGAATATAAATATATATAAACATATATATATATATATTTTTTTTAAGGAGGCTCCATGCCCAATGTGGACCCCAGCCTGGGGCTTGAACTCACCACCCTGAGATCAAGACCTGAGCTAAGATCAAGAGTTGGGTGTCCAACTAATTGAGCCACCCAAGCACCCCTACCTAGTCTGAGCCTCAGAATATCTTGTGAGTGCAAAGATAGAAACTCTTGCTGAGCAGGGAACACCAGAGAGCCCACAGGCTTGTTGATAAATCCTATGGGCTCTGGAGCCAGACTGCCTGGCTTTCAAACTCAGCTCTTCTGTTTGCTAGCAGGGTGACTTAGCCAATTACTCAAACTCTCTGTGCTTTGATTCTTCACCTGACAAAGGGGGATGCTGATTATTGTACCTATTTCAAGGAACTGTGTTGTGAGGAATAAATGAGATAATATGCATAAAATCCTAAGAAAAGTGTCTGCTTTCTTTTCTTTTTTTCTCTTAAATTTCACATATGAATGAAATCATATGGTCTTTGTCTTTCTCTGACTGACTTATTTTGTTTAGCATTATACTCTCTAGATCACTGTATTTGGACACTTGAAGCTGATTTATCATACGTTAACTATACTGTAATTAAAATTTTTAAAAAGTGTCTGGCACATAGTAACTGCTTAATAAATGTTATCACTTATTGTTGTACACTGAGTATATGGGGATCTTCGTCCCTACACAGACCTTTTAAGTGAACCTGTTTCACTCATTAAAACTCATGTTTTGACAGTCAACATTCAGATTTTACCCAGTTCCTGTTGGTCTGCCCACTTCTTTTTTGTCTCCTCTGAACTGGTTGTTTGGCCTGACCTCAAAGGGCTTCCATCCCCTGCTCTTAACTGCTAATTTTGCTCGATCGGCTTTCTTGCCTATGACCCTGAACAGTCTTTCTGGGATATTACCTTTTATATCACAGATAAGCGGCAGTGCCCTTCTACACACTCCCTGGCCCTGATTCATGAGGAATGATGATGGAGAAACTTTGTCCTCTGCCTATGAGTGAACTTTCATCAGTTCCTAGATCTTTAGTTTTGAGCTGAAATACTGTGATAGTAGCACCGTGTGTCAGGGTGAGCAATGACATGGCCTTATCTAGTAGAGGACACCCAACCATCCGGGTGGTTATCAAGAGGAAGAAAGGGGACTAGGTTTGTTTTTCAACATAGCCCCTTATGGTCTTAGCACCCCTATCTCTCCACCTGCCTCACTGTGGATGGTGTCTGGGGGGGTGGTGTTGTCTGGGGAAGGCCCATTAGCTTCTTCTACATAATCAGAACCAGATGCAAATACAGAATTTTTGCCCTTAGTGAAGCATATGCTTAGTCAAGCATAGCAAATGATCCCATATTCATGCAGTGCTACATGAATCTAGAAAGTAATCAGGCATTTCCTGATGCACCCGAGGGTAAGTTGTCTGGTTTTCTCCCAGACAGTTATTCAGTCCTTTGTTGTTGGGATGGTCTTCATTGCTTTTCAAGCATTTCCAAGCATCCTCATTCTGTCTTGTGGTTCCATTTAAGACTTCACATTTTTCCAGGAGAATAACCCTCATCTGAGCATTTGGGTTGTCAGTGGCTGGGATGAAGCATCGCTGGTGATAAACTAACACAGCTGAAGATCCCAGGAAACTTTTCACGTGGTATCTACCTCACGTGGGGATTTGCAGAATGGCAGGCTGCTCTTCTTCAACCCACGGGACATCCTGGGTGGTGGACGTACCATGAACGAAGGATTGCTGAGACCTCTGAGCTTCCTTGGAAATGTCCCTGCTTAATCCACATGTGCAATTAGAATTATGAGGACAAGAACGGTGAGTTTCATCAACCTCAGGCTCCACACAATATGATCAAATGATAAATTCCTGGTTCATTTTCTCTCTCTGGCTCTGTGAAAACTCTTAGCTTGAAAGCTGCCACTATTCTTTAAAAATTCCCTGGCAGTCCTGGAAGCCAGGAAAGTTTTACTTTCAAACAAGAATTTTGGTGTTTGTATCACTAAGTCCTCTATTTAATTACAATAACATATTGTTTAAATTAAGTTTCCTTTGGAAAAAATAAGGGTTTAAGTGAAGAGGAAAACATTATGTCAAAGTAGACAATGTTTTGAGAGACTGAAAACTCTGTTTAAAAAAAAAAAGTTCTGAAGCATTTGTGGAATTGCCTTCCCCGTGGGTCAATTTGCTCACACCATGGTCTTCATCTAGAAGTGGTTCTCTACCCCTTCACCTGTGTTGGGTCTAAGAGAAAAGTGTTTTCAGAAAGGCAAGCCAGGCCTCCAATCAGGGTCCTACAGGGCTCTGGCAGGCCTTCTAGGAACTTGAGAGTTGAGTGTATAACTTCATAACCAGATGGTGTCACTTTCCTTCTTTAAAGATGCCAGTTTCCGCTATTAAGCCTATCTGTACAGTCTGGGTGGAAACTTGTAGTAATTAACTGTAGACCATCAAAAGATGGACTAAACTGACCAGAATTCAAGAAGTGGTGGTTATAAGTACATAGGGCTAGCTAGATTCTGTCCTCTCTCCTTCCTTCCTGCCTTCCCTCCCTCCTTCCCTCTCCCCTTCCTTTGTTCCCTTCTTCCTTCCTTCCTTCCTTGGCAAGTTAGAAGTCCTTCTTGGGATGGGAGGGGTTGGTAGTCTTGCTAGTAGATCTGGGGAGTCGAAGAAAAAGCACCATGTATGTCAATTATATCTCAGTAAGACAAAAAGCAAAGAAAAAACACTCTCTTCTACTCTCAGAATACTTCTGACACCAAATGTGTGGGTTTTGCCACACCAAGCAATTTTCCAGTTCTTGGTAGACACTAGTTGGGAGCCCTGCAGTTTAGCTCAGCGCCATCACTAACTGCCTGGCACGAGCACAGGACTCAGGGGTTAAGGGCTCAATCCGACATGACTGCCCAGTCTGATGCCACGACTCTGATGCCAACTGTAAATCCTGGGTTGTCACGTGTACTTTTGACCAACTGGTTCTAAATCAGGGGTTCCTTCCTTGGGTTTGATCATTTTCTAGGACTTCTCACAAAACTCAGGGGAACATTTATTTATGTTTATCCTAAAGGGTGTTATATGTTATATCCTAAATGGTGTTATAAAGGATGCAGGTGAACAGCGGGGGGAAGCAGCACATGAGGCGTGGTGTGGGGAAGGGGCGAGGAGTTTCATACCCTCTCCAGATATGTCACCCTCCCAAATGCTCTGAAACCCAAAGTTTGGCCATATTCTAGTGGAGGCTTCACCGTGTAGGTATAATTGATTATTGACTCAATCTCCAGCCTCACTGGGCTCCCAGGAAGATGGGGCAGGGCTTGAAAATTCCAAACTTCTAATCATGTTTGATGTTCCTGGTGACCAGCCCTCCTCCAGCCACTATCTTGGAGCACCCCAGAGTCACCTCATTAGAATGAAAGACCCCCCTTTCACTCAGGAAATTACAAGGGTCTTGGGAGCTCTGTGTCAGGACCAATACATATATATATTTGATCTGGGGCTGATATATATATATATATATATATATACATATATACATATACATATATATATATATATATATATATACATATATACATATACATATATATATATATATATATATATATATATATATATATATATATGCCTATCTTCTTATTATATTGTGCCAGGCTCCTCTCCGCACACAGACAAACCCTTCCCATCTTGTTCTGTGACTGTCACATTTGCCATTGTATTTTAGCAATAATCGCTCTCAGTGACTGAGAGCCTGTCACCTCCCAGGCACCTTGGTGAATTTGTTACAGGTCTTATTTCTTTTAAATCCCTTGAAAACGTAAGATGGGAAATATTTCCCCTACTTTTCAGACAAAGAAAAGGAATCTCAGTGTGGGTCGATGAGTCCTAAGACTACCCAGCTTGGAAGCAGCAGAAAAACGATCTGCTTCCCTTGCTTTCTATTCGTTCTCCTGTCCAAGCTTGCGGAGCTTGCAGTGTTGACAAGGAGTGGCAGGTGACGATGTGTGCTCAACACAGGACATGCATGAACTCCCCACAGAAAGGACATAAGGGAAGTCCTGTTGCTATTATTCCCATTTTACAAATGGAGAAACTGTCTCAAAGATGCATGTAATTTGCCCACAGTCACAAAGCTACCAGGCGGCAAAACCAGGATTGGAACTCAGGCTCCAAGCCCATGTTTTAACTACTCTGTTATCCTCAATTATCGGGGCTGTGATATAGGGACTAGTGTCTAGCATGGTGCCAGGTAGATAGTGACCCCTTCCATGAATTTTTTAAAAATTTTATTAACATAAAATGTATTATTTGCTTCAGGGGTACAGGTCTGTGAATCCTCAGTCTTACACAATTCACAACACTCACTGTAGCAAAACCCTCCACAATGTCCATAACCCAGCCACCCTTTCCCTACCTCCCCACCCCCCAGCAACCTTCAGTTTGTTTCCTGAGATTAAGAGTCTCTTATGGTTTGTCTCCCTCCACGGTCCCATCTTGTTTCATTTTTTCCCTCCCTACCCCCCACGACCCCCTGCCCTGTCTCTCAAATTCCTCATATCAGAGAGATCATATGATAATTGTCTTTCTCTGATTGACTTATTTCACATAGCATAATACCCTCTAGTTCCAGCCATGTCATTGCAAATGGGAAGATTTCATTTTTTGATGACTGCATAGTATTCCATTATATATATATAATAATCCATAATATAATATATCCATAATAATGTATATATATATATACACCACATCTTCTTTATCCATTCATCTGTTTATGGACATTTAGGCTCTTTCTTTTTTTTTTAAAAGATTTTATTTACTTATTTGACACAGAGAGAGAGAGATCACAAGTAGGCATAGAGGCAGGCAGAGAGAGAGGAAGAAGCAGGCTTCCTGCTGAGCAGAAAGCCTGATGCGGGCCTCGATCCCAGGACCCTGAGATCATGACCTGAGCCGAAGGCAGAGGCTTTAACCCACTGAGCCACCCAGGCACCCTAGGCTCTTTCTATAGTTTGGCTATTGTGGACATTGCTGCTATAAACATTGGGGTCCATGTACCTTTAGGGTAAATACCCAGTAGTACAATTGCTGGATTGTAGGGTAGCTCTATTTTCAACTTTTTGAGGAACCTCCAAACTGTTATCCAGAGTGGCTGTACCAGCTTGCGTTCCCACAAACAGTGTAGGAGGGTTCCCCTTTCTCCACATCCTCCCCAACACCTGTCTTTCCTGACTTGTTAATTTTAGCCATTCTGACTGGTGTGAGGTGGTATCTCACTGTGGTTTTGATTTGTATTTCCCTGATGTCGAGTGATGTTGAGTACTTTCTCATGTGTCTGTTGGCCATTTGGATGTCTTCTTTGGAGAAATGTCTGTTCATGTCTTCTGCCCATTTCTTGATTGGATTATTTGTTCTTTGGGTGTTGAGTTTGATAAGATCTTTATCGATTTTGGATCCTAGCCCTTTATCTGATATGTCATTTGCAAATATCTTCTCCCATTCTGTCAGTTGTCTTTTGGTTTTGTTGACTGTTTCCTTTGCTGTGCAAAAGCTTTTGATCTTGATGAAGTCCTAATAGTTCATTTTTGCCCTTGCTTCCCTTGCCTTTGGCGAAATTTCTAGTAAGAATTTGCTGCAGCTGAGGTCGAAGATCTTGCTGCCTGTGTTCTCCTCAAGGATTTTGATGGATTCCTTTCCCTCATTGAGGTCTTTCATCCATTGTGAGTCTATTTTTGTGTGTGGTGTAAGGAAATGATCCAGTTTCATTTTTCGGCATGTGGCTGTCCAGTTTTCCCAACACCATTTTTTGAAGAGACTGTCTTTTTCCCACTGGACATTCTTTCCTGCTTTGTCAAAGATTAGTTGACCATAGAGTTGAGGGTCCATTTTTGGGTTCTCTATTCTGTTCCACTGGTCTATGTGTCTGTTTTTGTGCCAGTACCATACTGTCTTGATGATGACAGCTTTGTAATAGAACTTGAATTCTGGAATTGTGATGCTGCCAACTTCGCTTTTTTTTTTTCAACATTCCTTTGGCTATTCGGGGTCTTTTCTGGTTTCATATAAATTTTAGGATTATTTGTTCCATTTATTTGAAATAAATTGCTGGTATTTTGATAGGGATTGGATTAAATGTGTAGATTGCTTTAGGTAGCATGGACATTTTCACAATATTTGTTCTTCCAATCCATGAGCATGGAACATTTTTCCATTTCTTTGTGTCTTCCTCAATTTCTTTCATGAGTACTTTATAGTTTTCTGAGTACAGATTCTTTACCTCTTTGGTTAGGTTTATTCCTAGGTATCTTATGGCTTTGGGTGCAATTGTAAATGGGATCAACTCCTTAATTTCTCTTTCTTCTGTCTTGCTCTTGATGTATAGAAGTGCAACTGATTTCTGTGCATTGATTTTTTTTTAATTTTCCCCAGGGGTATAGGTCTGTGAATCATCAGGCTTACACCTTTCACAGCATTCACCAAAGCACAAACCCTCCCCAATGTCTGTGAATTGATTTTATATCCTGACACTTTACCGAATTCCTGTATGAGTTCTAGCAGTTTTGGAGTGGAGTCCTTTGGGTTTTCCACATAAAGTATCATATCCTCTGCAAAGAGTGAGAGTTTGACTTCTTCTTTGCTGATTCAGATGCCTTTTATTTCTTTTTGTTCTCTGATTGCTAAGGCTAAGACTTCTAGTACTATGTTGAATAGCAGTGGAGATAGTGGACAGCCCTGCTGTGTTCCTGACCTTAAGGGAAAAGCTCTCAGTTTTTCCAGTTGGGAGTATCATTTGTGGGTTTTTCATAGATAGCTTTGATGATATTGAGGTATGTACCCTCTATCTCTACATTTTGGAGAGTTTTGATCAAGAAAGGATGCTGTACTTTGTCAAATGCTTTTTCAGTATCTTTTGAGAGTATCATATTGTTCTTGTTCTTTATTTTATTAATGTATTATATCACATTGATTGATTTGCAGATGTTGAACCAAGCTTGAGCCAAGGAATAAATCCCACTTGGTCGTGGTGAATAATTCCTTTAGTGTACTGGTGGATCCTATTGGCTAGTGTTTTGGTGAGAATTTTTGCATCTGTGTTCATCAAGGATATTGGTCTCTAATTCTCCTTTTTGATGGGGTCTTTGTCTGGTTTTGGGATCAAGGTAATGTTGGCCTCATAAAATGAGTTTGGAAGTTTTCCTTCCATTTCTATTTTTTGGAACAGTTTCAGGAGAAAAAGCATTAATTCTTTTTTAAATGTTTGGTTGAATTCCCCTGGGAAACCGTCTGGCCCTGGGCTCTTGTTTGTTGGGAGATTTTTGATGACTGCTTCAATCTCCTTAGTGGTTATGGGTCTGTTCAGGTTTTCTGTTCCTTCCTGGTTCAGTTTTGGTAGTTTACACATCTCTAGGAATGCATCCATTTCTTCCAGGTTGTCAAATTTGCTGGTGTAGAGTTGCTCATGGTATGTTCTTATAATCGTTTGTATTTCTTTGGTGTTGGTCGTGATCTCTTCTCTTTCATTCATGACTTTATTAATCTGGGTCCTTTCTCTTTTCTTTTTGATAAGTTGGCCAGAGTTTTATTAATCTTATTAATTCTTTCAAAGAACCAGCTCCTAGTTTTGTTGATTTATTCTACTGTTCTTTTGGTTTCTATTTCCTTGATTTCTGCTCTGATCTCTATGATTTCTCTTCTCCTGCTGGGTGTAGGCTTTCTTTGCTGTTCTTTCTCCAGCTACATTAGGTGTAGGGTTAGGTTGTGTACTTGAGACCTTTCCTGTTTCTTGAGAAAGGCTTGTATTGCTATATACGTTCCTCTCAGGACTGCCTTTGCTGTGTCCCAAAGATTTTGAACAGTTGTGTTTTCATTTTCATTTGTTTCCATGAATTTTTTGAGTTTGTCTTTAATTTCCTGGTTGTCCCATTCATTCTTTAGTAGGATGCTGTTTAGCCTCCATGTATTTGAGATCTTTCCAACTTTCCTCTTGTGGCTGAGTCCTAGTTTCAAAACTATGTTGTCTGAAAATATGCAAGGAATGATCCTAATCTTTTGGTACCAACTGAGAGCTGATTTGTGACCCAGGATGTGATCTATTCTGGATAATGTTCCATGTGCACTAGAGAAGAATGTGTATTCTGTTACTTTGGGGTGAAATGTTCTGAATATATCTGTGATGTCTGCCTTGTCCAGTATGTCATTTAAAGCCTTTATTTCCTTGTTGATCTTTTGCTTAGATGATCTGTCCATTTCAGTGAGGGGGATGTTAAAGTGCCCTACTATTATTATATTATTGTCAATGTGTTTCTTTGATTTTGTTACTAATTGGTTTATATAATTGCCAGCTCCCATGTTAGGGATGTAGATTTTTAAAATTGTTAGATCTTCTTTTTGGATAGACCCTTTAAGTATGATATAGTGTCCTTCCTCATATCTTATTATAGTCTTTGGCTCAAAATCTAATTTATCTGTTATAAGTATTGCCACCCCAGCTTTCTTTTGATGTCCATTAGCATAGGAAATTGTTTTCCACCCCCTCACATTCAATCTGGAGGTGTCCTTGGGTCTAAAAGGAATTTCTTGTAGACAGCATATCAATGGGTCTTGTTTTTTTTATCCATTCTGATACCCTGTGTCTTTTGACTGGGGCGTTTAGCCCATTTACATTCAGGGTAACTATTGAAAGATATGAATTTAGTGCCATTGTATTGCCTGTAAGGTGACTGTTACTGTATATTGTCTCTGTTCCTTTCTGGTCTGTTACTTTTACTCTCTCTCTTTGCTTAGTGGACCCCTTTCAATATTTCCTGTAGGGCTGGTTTGGTGTTTGCAAATTCTTTTAGTTTTTGTTTGTCCTGGAGGCTTTTTATCTCTCCTATTTTCAATGACAGCCTAGCTGGATATAATATTCTTTGCTGCATATTTTCTTGTTTAGTGCTCTGAATATATCATGCCAGTCCTTTCTGGCCTGCCAGGTCTCTGTGGATAGGTCTGCTGCCAATCTAATATTTCTACCATTGTATGTTACAGACCTCTTGTCCTGAGCTGCTTTCAGGATTTTCTCTTTGTCAATGAGACTTGTAATTTTACTTTTAGATGATGGGGTGTGGACCTATTTTTATTGATTTTGAGGGGTGTCCTCTGTGCCTCCCGGGTTTTGATGTTTGTTCCCTTAGCCAAAGTAGGGAAATTCTCTGCTATAATTTGCTCTAATATACCTTGCCCCCCTCTCTCTTTCTTCTTCTTCTGGGATCTCAATTATTCTAATATTGTTTTGTCTTCTGGTATCACTTTTCTTTCAAATTCTCCCCTCATGGTCCAGTAGTTGTTTTTCTCTTTCTCAGCTTCTTTATTCTCCATCATTTGGTCTTCTATATCACTAATTCTCTCTTCTGCCTCATTTATCCTAGCAGTAAGAAACTCCATTTTTGATTGCACCTCATTAATAGCTTTTTAAATTTAAACTTGGTTAGATTTTAGTTCTTTTATTTCTCCAGAAAGGGATTTTATGTCTCCAGAGAGGGATTCTCTAGTATCCTCAATGGTTTTTTGGAGCGCAGCTAGCACCTTGATAATTGTCATTCTGAACTCTAGTTCTGACATCTCACTAATGTCCATCTTCATTAGGTCCCTAGCCATCGTTACTGACTCTTGTTCTTTTTTTTGAGGTGGAGTGTTTTTGCCTTGTAATTTTATCCAGATAAGAATAGATGAATGAGAGAATAAAAATACTAAATGGATAGCAAAAATATACACTAACCAAATTGGAAAATTTACACTAACCCAGAAAAATATACACTAGAAAAATATACACTAACCAAATTGGAAGAGACCAGAAACTGGGGAGAAGAAAGGAGGTGGAAAAAAACTATATATATATACATACTGGTGAATAGAACAGAGCCACACACTTGATTTTGGGTGTATTTTGGTCTACTAGAAGAAACTGCCTCCCAAAATTTTGAAGAAAGAAAAAAATATATATAAATAAGGGTAAACATGATGAAGGGATGGAATATGACTATAAAGATAAAAATTAAAAACGATTCCAAAAAAGGAATTGAAAGATAAGAAGTTGTTCTTGAAAACATTTTTGAAAAAGAAAAAAAAAAAGGGCGGGGGGGGGAAGGAATGTGATTAGGCTGGAGACTAGAAGAAAGCCATGTGCTGGATTTAGGATATATTTGGATCTGTTAGAAAAAACTGTATCCCAAAATTTAAAAGAAAGAAAAATCTATATGTATAAAAAAATAAGTTTAAAGACATTGAAGGGATAGAATATGACTGTAACAATGAAAATTAAAAACGATTTTTTTTAATTTTATTTTTATTCTTTGCCCAAGGGGTACAGGTCTGTGAATCATCAGGCTTACATCTTTCACAGCATTCACCAAAGCGCAAACCCTCCCCAATGTCCATAACCCATCCACCCTATCCCTACCCTCCCACCCCCCAGTAACCCTCAGTTTGTTTTGTGAGATTAGGAGTCTCTTATGGTTTGTCTCCTTCCCCATCCCATCTTGTTTCATTATTTTTCCCTCCCTACCCTCCATGACCCCCCACCCTGCCCCTCAAGTTCCTCATATCAGAGAGATCATGTGATAATTGTCTTTCTCTGATTGACTTATTTCGCTCAGCATAATACCCTCCAGTTCCATCCATGTCGTTGCAAATGGCAAGATTTCGTTTCTTTTGATAGCTGCATAGTATTCCATTATATATATATACCACATCTTCTTTATCCATTCATCTGTTGATGGACATCTAGGTTCTTTCCATAGTTTGGCTATTGTGGACATTGCTGCTATAAACATTCAGGTGCACGTGCCCCTGAGGATCACTACCTTTGTGTCTTTAGGATAAATACCCAGGAGTGCGATTGCTGGGTCATAGGGTAGCTCCATTTTCAACTAAAAAAGATTTTTTAAAAAGGTATTGATAAGATAAAATAGTTTAAAAAGGTTAAAATAGGAAAGATGAGGGTAGGGAGGGAAAAATAATGAAACAAGATGGGATGGGGAAGGACACAAACCATAAGAGACTCCTGATCTCACAAAACAAACTGAGGGTTACTGGGGGGTGGGAGGGTAGGGATAGGGTGGATGGGTTATGGACATTGGGGAGGGTTTGTGCTTTGGTGAGTGCTGTGAAAGATGTAAGCCTGATGATTCATAGACCTGTACCCCTTGGGCAAAGAATAAAAATAAAATTAAAAAAAAAATGGAATAAGAAAAAATAAAATTAAAAAAATTTAACTTTGAAAGACTAAAGAATCATGGGGAAAAAGCCATGAATTCTATGTGTTGCATTCCCCTAGCTCTGGAGTTCTGCAGTTCTCATTGATGAGTGAACTTGGTCTTGTCTGTATGTTTGTGCCGATCTGGGGGAGGGGCCTGTTGTAGTGATTCTCAAGTGTCTTTGCCTGAGGTGGAAGCGCATCACTCTTACCAGGGGCCAGGCTAAGTAATGTGCTTGGGTTTGCTCTCAAGAGCTTTTGTTCCCTGAATGCTTTCCGTCCAGCTTTGGAGGACAGGAATGAAGATGGTGGCCTCCCAATCTCTGCGCTGTAGGAGCTGAGAGCTTGGGGCCCCACTCTTCAGTGTGCCCTCAGAGAAAAGCAGTCAATCCCTCCCGTCTCCCTGGTCTCTGGCCACACTCTGTGCTCACTTGGTCCATGACCCAGTATTTCTATCTCTGGCTCACAGCCCTGTTTGGAGTCTCCAAACCCAGACGATTCCTTCAGCGCACTCCCTTGCTGCTCTTCCCGGAGGAGGAAGGTGAGTCTCCCCACATCTCCCACTTGTGTGGTCCCTGCTTGAAGAGTAGTGGCCCAATTGTGCCTTGGATCATGGTTTAAGGTAACCCTGAGCTGAGATCCCCCTCCTGGGCTCCGTCTCTGCACAGGCTTCCCCACTCCCATACCTGGGAGCTCTGTCACAATCAGGCACCCCCGGTCTTTCTGTGACCCCAAGGGACCTGAGACCACACTGTCCCCATGAGGGCTCCACCCCCCGCTTAGCCTCTGGAAAGACATCCCTCAGTGGAGCAGACTTCTAAAAGTTTGAATTCTGTGCTCCACTGCTGTACTGCTTGCCAGGAGCCGGCCCCTCCCCCCACAGTCTCTCTTCCCATATATCGCCTCGGATTCAGTTCTCTGCACATCCTATCTTCCAGAAAGTGGTTGCTTTTCTGTTCCTAGAATTTCTGCTCTTCTTCTCTTTGACCTCCTGTTGAGTTTGTAGGTGTTTAGAATGGTTTGATAACTATCTAGCTGAACTCCTGGGACCTGATGATATTTAGGTCTACTCCTCCGCCATCTTGCTCCTCTCTTTCTCCATGAATGTTTTTGAATACATTTTTGAATGTTTTATGAATGAAATTCAGCAAACAAATGAGCAGATGGAATAAAGAATGAATGAATCATGGGTATGACACCAAACCTTGTTCTCGATTTTCTCCTGGACATCGTGCTAGGATTTTGGTGAGGCTCTCCTGCCAGAATGGATGATATGACTGGCCATGACTGTGTGGTGCAGAGAGCTGGGCACCCCAAAGATGTGAAAATGGGGTCAAGTGCCGAACATCATACTTCTCAGTCAATTGGGCTTTGTCTGGAGGAATGAATCTTGTATACCATGTCCTAGTGCTAAGCAAGGTATGTAGCCTGCCTTAATAGTAATAATTCAGTTATGGGTAATATGGAAACAATAACAAATATGTTGGGACATTTTTGTGGTTTTGTTTTTAACTAAACTTACTTCTTATCTGTTATGACCACTGAAATAAAAAAAATGACTTCTATTTTTTAGAGAAGTTTTAGATTTATAAAAACCTGCAAAGATAATAAAGAGTGTTTCCACATAGACCTCAGCCAGATTCCCCTGCTGTCAAACAGCCTACATCTCTGTGGTACATCAGCTTAACTAAGGAAACAACGTGGGTAGGCACTTTAATAAGGATACTCCACACTTAACCCAGATTTCACTAGTTTTATTCCAATGTCCTTTTTCAAGTCCAAGATCCCATCCAGGATACCACATTGTAGTTAGCTGTCATGTCTCCTTAGGATCCTCCGGCCTGTGTCAGTTTCTTGGACTTTTATATTTTTCATGACCTTGACAATACTGAGGAGTACTGGTCAGGTAGGTGTCTTGTAGAATGCTTCTGAAATTTGGATTTGTCTAATGTTTTTCTCATAGTCAGCCTGGAATTATGAGTTTTGGGGCTAAGACAACAGAGACAAAGTACCATTCTCATTACCTCATACTACTATGCACACTATGGCTAATTTTCTTTTAAGATTTTATTTATTTATTTATTTATTTATTTATTTATTTATTTATTTATTTATTTATAGAGCAAGTTGGTGGGGGGCTGTGGGAGGGACAGAGAGAGACAGAGAAGATCTCAAGCAGACTCCACACTGACTGTGGAGCCTGCTGTGGGGCCCAATCCTGGGACCCTGAGATCATGACCAGAGCTGAAACTAAGAGTCAGACACCTAACTGACTGAGCCACCCAGGAGCCCCAAGACTACCACCAAATATTTTAAAGCTAAATCTTTAATTTTACTTTTGAAGTTTGTAGTTCTGCAGTCTTCCCTTTGCAGTTTTTCTGCTGACCTCGTTGAATCCATTGGAGACAGCAAGCTCTCCTGCTGGCTCCCTGGGTCCTAGTTAAGTCTTAATAGCAAAGCATTTTGCAAGGGGATCAGTGGGCCCCATTTTGCCTAGCCTGGATAAGACAATCTCGGCTTACTAGTCAGATGAGTTTCTCCTGGTTGAGATGTAGAGCACTTTTTTCATGACTGCTGATAGATAAATGGAGGCATTTTTAGTTCCTAATGTTGTAGCTGTCACCCACATAAAAAACACTAATCATCTTGATGGGGTAGCTGAAACAGCTTACACGGACGAAGCCATAGGAAAAGAATAGAAATGTGTGTCTACAACTATGTTTTTCATAGATGGATGCCAAACTCAATGTTTACTGGGTTTTTTTTGTTTGTTTGTTTTTTAGAATATAAAACTATTGATAAAGATGATCTCCAAATTGTCTTTGTTTGGAGGCATCCACTGTTCCCTGAGTGAAAAAACCAGCCTCTTTCACTGGTTTTCCTCACTCCAACTTCTCTGTCTCTTTCTTAGGAGGGTCCAGCAAAGCAACATCCATTACCAGGAACTTACATCCATGATCTCCATTTAAAACTACTTTGCTGTTGGGTTTCAACCATGTTTTATCCATACTTGTGAAACATGAAAGGGTTATACATTTCAGGAAAGTCAACGAGGCTTGGACAAAGAGAAACCATTAAAGCAATTTCCGAATGACAACAATCCTCATTGGCCTTTAGGAGGCCAAAGGGAAGAGATTTGTCCTGGAATTTGTCCCACTGGATTTTATTTTGTTTATTTTCTTTCTTTAATATTTTTGGTGTATGTCTCTCTGCACTTTTAGATGAAACAGCACTCCTGCAAGGCAAGATAGCATGACTGTTTATTGTAGATCTTGACTTAAGGTGCAGATGTTTTGGCTCAGTTAATAATAAACTATTCTTCAACCTATTTTTAATTTTAGTTCATGAAGTAATAGGAAAATATAGTGACTTGTTGAATGTGCTCTTAGGGAGAGAGGGAGAGGGAGAGAGAGACAAAGAGAGCAAGCTAATTGGAGGTAGATGGTTCTAGTTGAGCCCTAGGCCAGCTTTAAGATAGTGCCATGAAAATGTCCTGTTCCTGTTTCCCATCATCACCCTTGCCCTGACTTTCACCATTTATTCCCTCATCTTCTTGATCCCTTCCCCTGGTGTGGATCCTGCTTAAGTCAGGGACGTGCTTTTCTGGCTGACGTCTACGTCTTTCTTTTGAACATCAGACCTTAGGGTGACAGGTCTCCCACATCTCCTCCTGCCTGGCAATCCCTGATGGAGCCCCAAAGATTTTGAGCTTAGCATGAACCCAACCTCCTTCCAAAATGAGACTTGTTTGCTCTGATTCCCGGGAAAGCCCATGAAGAGGCTCCATGTGCAGGGAGATGGACCCGTGGAAGGGAGTCAGTCCATCCAGACACCCTACCCATCCACAGCGGGTCGTCTGCTGGTGCCTGTGGCTTGGGCAGGCAGGCTGCAAGGCAGGGGGAGGCTGGGGTTTGGGGGAGTGGCATGTGTCTACCAATGGGCTCATCTACTTCTGACAGGTGGGGTCATGCGACACCCTTGGGTCCTTTGAATCTTAGGAACCAGGGCGTGCACAGTTTCAAGTCTCCATGTCAAACCAGCAGTTTCCAGGTGGCAGCGCCAAGGCCTGGGAGGAGGCCGTCATGGGGGCAGAGGAGCCGCAGCCGCTGCTAGGGGCCAGCGTCTGTAAGTGGTTCAGCGCGCGCATGGGGTTCGGCTTCCTGTCCGTGACCGCCTGCGCGGGGGTTGCCCTTGACCCCCTCAGTGGGTGTCTCTGTGCACCGGAGCAAGTTGCACATGGTGGGAGGGGGAGGCGGGGGACTTCTGGAGCCTGAAGGAGGGTGAGGCGGTGCGGTTTACCTTTAAGAAGTCCGCGGAGGGCCCGGACTCTATCGGACTCACCTGTTGGTGAGTGAGAGGCGCCCAAAGGGAAGAACAGGCATAAGTGCAGATCAGAGCAGGGGGCAGGTGTTACAATCGTGAAGGGCCACCCAAGCCCGACAAGGGTCACTTCTGCCAGAGCAGCAGCCATATGGTGGCCTTGTGTCCCCTGAAGGCCCAGTAGACCCCAGTCCACGGGGAAGGCCAGCCTACTTTCAGGAGGAAGAGGAGGTCCCTACCCCTGCCCTGCTCCTGCAGGCCCAGCGCTGAGCTGGGGGGTGGGGGGCTCGCCTTTTGCCATCAGGAAGTTTTGAAGAGCAGGCAATCAGTGGGCAGAGTGGAGGAAGTGGAGACAAGGGTGGGGGTAGGGGGCAGCCGGCTCTTCCGAGCATCACCGGGGGTCCACAGCATCATCCCCCCCTTCCCTCTTGGCAGGGTGGGGGAAGGGGTGAGGCAAATGAACCCCAATCCTGCTTAATCCAAATGTTCCTGGGGGTTTTGGGGGAGCATCCCTCACTGGGTGCTTTATCTGAGTCTGCCCCCAGAATCTCCAGCGTTTGAAAGTGGCCTGGGGAGGGAAATGGTTTTCTTTTCAAAGGAGATGTAATAATAATTTCCCCCATGTCAGCTTGTAGAAATGGAGCATGAGACAGGATTGATGGGTCCAACAGCTCGAACCACTGCCCCTGTGGGAGGGAGACTCTCAGGGGTGACACAGGGTTTTCCCACATCTTGTCTCATAACTCTGCTCTGGGCAGAGGCTGCTGAGGACTGTCCCAAGCCATGGGTTGTGACAGTAGGCAAAGGGGTCAGACGTGATGCTCCTAAGCTGACTCCCTCCCCACTCTGGGATAGTAGAATTTTATTTGCTCCCTTGGGCCCCACTTTCTCTAGGATCCCAACTGCACGAGCTGTGTGCATATGATGTATCTTGTATATTTCAACTTTTTTTGGTAGTATAAATATTCTGATTTTGGTTTTTTGTGGATTTTAATCTTAAGGCTGTCCTTCTTGCACAGCGTTCTCGGGTACACCAGCCATCTCAGGGGTCAGTCAGCCGCAGATCCCCTTCTGCAAAGCAGAAGACTTTTTGTTTGATCATGAGGGAAGACAGCTGTTGGAAAGGCATAGCCTATTGACCTACCTCCTTTTTGCCAGTCGGAGCTGGCTTTCCTGCCCTCGTGTCCTCTTGAAACTGCTCTACCTTCCGTGTTCCATGAGAGACTAGGTTTTAATTCAGTGACCCTGTGACTTGATGTCCTTCTACTGGAAGATTAGAAATTGGTCTGAATAGGAAAAGGTGGTGCAGGAGGGTGAGGAGAGGCTGTACCTGGGGAAAGGTTACATAGTCTCTATGTGTACTAAAGGATTCCTGTTCTGGACTTCTAATCCTGGGGCTCAGGACTCACTTTATAGAAAAGATCTATCCTTTACTGGATGGGGCTAGACCTACTGTGCACAACAGGGTGTGTGTGTGTGGGGGGGCTCAAAAAGATGAATTAAGGATAGCTTTAAGAATAATACCTCTTGTACCCAATTTGAGCTGCCCAGAGATGAGTATATGAAGCAGAAGTTACATTTCTTAACCTTTATGAATCCTGGGCTTTTTTGTTGGCTTCCAGAGAGACCATAAGCCATAGCTTCTTTGCGGCACCCAGACCCAGTGTCTTACATGCTGCCACTGTCATTAGTGTAGTAGCTAAAGGAGAAAAGAAGGTTTCGTTTACATGCTGTGAGAGCCCCACAAACCTCATTGCATTGAAATGGCAAATGCAACAGAATGCATTGGGTGCTGTGTGTCTGGGTTCTTGTTTCCCCCACCACTTGCTGCCCCCTCTAGTTATTGTATTTGCCTGGGGTTTGTAGGGCTTCACGAATAGCTGACTGGGTGGCTGCTTTGTGTAAATATAATATGTTGGTCTTCTCCATATTCTTTTGGGCTTTTACTGTTTACACACTTCTTTTTGTATTGAGAAAAATCGCCAAAGCATCTTTCACAAAATGATTTGCACCAGGAAAAAAATCTGGAGCATAGCTTGGTGACGCCTCTTGAAGAGTAGGGGTCTTGAATCATTCTCTCTTTCGTGTTCCCCTTCCCCTATTTCCTATTTTGGGCCAGATCTTCTGTCCTAAAAACTTGACTCCCACCCTGTCCCTTCTTCTATCCCCCCTCCCCAAAAAAGTCCCCCACCACGTACATATTCAAATCCTGAACCATCTACAAACACTCCATCCCTTGTTCCCAATCTCTTGTGTCAAGACCATCCCTTGATGTGATTCATACTAACACACTACTATTTGGGTGGATCAAACCTCCTTTAATCTCTAATCTTGGGGTAGAGAGAAGCAGAAGCAGTTGGTGGGGGGGGGGTTGGGGGGGTGGAATCCATGTAGAATGCAAGGTTGGGAGACCAAGAAAGGGAAGATGAATGTATATCCAAGTCACTCAGGAACTTTTTTTTTTTTTTAAAGATTTTATTTATTCATTTGACACAGAGAGAGAGATTACAAGTAGGCATAGAGGCAGGCAGAGAGAGAGGAGGAAGCAGGCTCCCTGCCGAGCAGAGAGCCCAATGTGGGCCTCGATCCCAGGACCCTGGGATCATGACCTGAGCTGAAGGCAGAGGCTTTAACCCACTGAGCCACCCAGGTGCCCCACTCAGGAACTTTTGAAGTGGCCACAAAATTGTTTAATACAATGCAGACAAATGTAACTCCATGTTTACTGCTAGAAACCAAAGCTTTGTGTGAAATCTTGAACTTATGGGGGTGGGGACGGGGAGGAAAGCTTACACCTATGTGTTCTTTCCCTGATCCCTTCCTCTCATTTCTGAACTGCAGGAGACTCAGCCCCCTTGGGCGTTAGGGACTCCATCTTGGGGGAGTCCTTATTTGGTGATGGAGTTCGCTATGTCCGGTACTTCCTTTCCTACTTGCGATTGTTTTGTAGCACACATGCTGACCTTTTCCCCTTCTCTCGTTACCCTGGAAAAATACAATGAATATATAAAAATTTATTGGTACTGATAGGAAACAGAACACACTGGGGATGCTGATGATAATACTAAGGGCATAGATAGTATGTTTGCTCATCCAACCATCCACATGTGGTTGCTCAACCACCACCCACGTGTGGCTGTTGATGTGTGCTGCATGTTCACACTCATATATGCGTTGGTGTGCATGTCTGTACACACGTTTTTTTCAACATGTGTTGTGTGATGCGCACGCGTGTGTGTGTGACTGTCTATGCACAAATGCGTGTGTGTGTGGTTTTATAGCACAGTCAAAATATAGCTGGGACAGGGTCTGGGTAAAAATTAAAGCTTGATGTGTAAGTCATGTGTACCCATTTTTTTTTTTTGGTGCAAAATGGTGGTTTATTAAAGCACAGGGACAGGACTTGTGGGCAGAAAGAGCTGCTGCCATGTGTACCCATTTTAATAGAAAACAGCTCTAGAACATATTAAATTATGGTTGGGCCTCCCAGAGCAGAGCCGGGGGAGTGAGGCTCACTGCCTAGGAGCTGTGCCCACTTCTAGCAGCCCATACACTACTTCATACGGTTCTAAATCCTAGGGACTTGGGCCACATTTTTCTAGGTTGGGCTGATTTTCTTCACTGAAGTTGGACACTGCATTTCTTGAGTAAATTCAAGTGCACTGTTTTAAGTTTATTCTGATTCTTCTCTTTTTTACTTCAAGCAAATGCACCTTTCTCCAGGACTGTCCTGGCAAACCCAGCCAGGCCTTGAGAAACCATGGTAATGCTATGTGAGGTCACAATAGGGTAGAGGCCTCATGATTCCACTGTGGGTTTGAGAAATGTCAAGTGGCAGAAACCGAAGAATACTCTTCATTTTCTTAAGCCAGTAGAATGCAATTATAACATGACTCACTGCTGCATGGATTCATCTATGTCCTTGTGTGCATGTGTGTGGATCATGGGTTCTTCAACACTGCAGCAAAATATTTATAAAGTCAAGACCCCACGCTGGGTGCTGGGACATGTATATCAGTTAGGAACCTCTTGAGTGCATGGTACAAAGTATTAGTTGGGGACCAAGACTGGGGATTAGTAGGAGCAGAGGACCCGAACCAGGGTGAGTATTTTATCATAGGCATGGTTTAGAGTTGCTGGTGCATAGTGGTAATAAAAAGCAGACGGACTTTTAGTTGGTTTTATTACTGTTTTTAAATTCCCTGCAAACCACACGCTCCCTTACTGCCTACACCCAGGCAGACTGCTCCCCCTACTTGGTACACCATTGCAAAACACCCAGCTAAACAGTGAGGAAAAATCAGTTTCTTGTGAAATAAAGTCCAGAGTCAGATGGTTTCACGGTTGTTTTGGCAGCTTAACACTAACAACAAGGATCTAGGGTCTTTCTATCGGTCACCCCTCTTTCAATATCCTGGTTAAGTCACCAGCCTTGCCTCTAATGGCCCAGGTTGGCATTGGATGAAGGTAAGACCATGTTCCCCGGAGAGGATGAGTGTGTCCTCCCAGTGTGGAAAGACCAATGAGGTGGACACTTTTCCAGGAAGCCACTCCAGAGAACTTGGCCAAAGATCCCATTGGCCAGGATTAATCATGTGGCCGTAAACTAGGTCAGGGGTTGGCAAATCTGGCCAGCCATCAGTTCATGTTTGGCCCTCAAGGTAAGAGCAGTTTTTATATTTTTAAATAGTTGAAAAAAATTCAAAGGCAAAATATTTTATGACATGAAAATTAAACGCAATTCTCATTTCACCATCCATAAATAAAAGTGTTATTAGAACACAGTTAGATCCAATTGTTTGTGTGTTGACCAGGGCTGCCTTCACACTATAGTGGCAGAGATCAGCATACAGAGACCACATGTTCTGCAAAGCTGAAAATATTTACTCTCTGGTCCTTTATGGAAAGAGTCCCCTGACTCCTGACCTAGCTGAATAGATGGCTGGGGTTTCTGGCATTTTTAGCCTCTCCGGTGTGCAGCCTGGAGAAGCTCAGGTGACTTTATGAAGGCCCCTCAGCAAGCATCACAGAATCTGAGGACAGATCTGTTTGGTTTCTCACTCCTTCGCCCATGTGGCCCATCAGCTGAATCTTGAACCACAAGATGGACGTCTTCTGTTGGGCAGCGTGAGCAAAGCACAGGGTTTAGAAGACACACGGGAGGGCAGAGTCTGATGCAGCTGGAGGAGGATACTATGGGAAATTAGGTGAGGGCCTGACTGTTGGGGCTTTGGATGCTGAGCTAAAAAAGAACTTTAGTCTTTTGAAGTGAAAGGCTGCTGAGGGGCAGATGAGCCATTCCAAGACGACAGCTCTGACAAAGATGTGACAGATGGGATACATGTGTGGTGCCATACAGTGGATTTTCAATAGGGTTAGCCCCTTCATCTGACACCGTAATTATAAAGAGACCCCAGCAGTTTCGGTCTACAGCCCAGAGAGGAGCAAGGTGGCAAAACGGACTGGGAGGTGAGTTTTGTTTGGCTTCTTCACTGATATATTTTTTAAATTGCATAAACCGTTAAGCTTAAGACTGCCTATAAAAATAAGGATTGCTGGCATCTGTCAAATAAATAGGAACATCTGGCAACTGGTTCCACATGTCCACATGATAAAAATTGGCTGGAGTGGAGTTGGGACTGATGTTTTTATATTCTCCATAGTCTCTACCCCCTGCTTATTATTCTCTTGACATTGAGGTCAAGTGTGAGTTGCTGTATCAGTTAGGGTAACATTAGATGCTGTAACAAATAAACTCGGACAGTCCAGTGACTCAGTAATATATAGAAGTATTATCATATTACCCATGTAAGAATCCAACGTGGGTGTCTCTGGGAGTGGATGGGCTTCCTCCACACAATCAATCATTCAGGGACTCAGGTTCCTCCTATCTCATGGCTTAACTATCTGAGCCTTGGAGTCTTACACGTGCAACTGGTGGATGGGGAAAAGAAGGTAGAAAAAGGTCAGATTTCACATTGATCCAATGTAAAGTATGAAAAGCGCTTATGGCAATTGGATTTTGGACCTCTGGCCTATAGCTAGTACGTTGGTTTAGAACAACAATTTAATGTATATAAAAGGGTCTGGTTAGAGATGCTCTGACGAATTTTCACCAGTGTCTCATCACTATGTCTGCATATTGACCACTTCAGCTTTTCTACCAGCTTCCTTCTGTTAGATACTGGTCTTTATTTTGTTTTTTGTTATTTTTGGTGGTGTAACAGACTACTTCAAAGCTTCATGGCATCAAAATACCCAATCATTTTGTTACACTCTGGATTCTGTGGGTCAGGAATTTGGGTGAGCAAAGCAAAGATGACTTGGCTCTGCTCCTCAGTGACCGGGGACTCAACCGGGAAGGCTTGAACATCTCAGGGTCTCTGCAAATGGCTGGAGGATGGAATTTTCTGAAAATTCCTCCCCTCACATATGTGAATCCCAGGCTATTTGGGACTGCCCAGTGGGGTTCTACAGTGGTTGACACTGTAGAGGGGACTCATGTGGTTTGGGCTTTCACATAGCATGGCAGCCTCAGGACAGACTTCTTACACGGTGGCTCAAAACTTCAAGAGCAAGTATTTTTGGCAAACAATGCAGGAGTTCCATAATATTCCCTAACTGAACTTTGGAAATCACCTACCATAACTTCTATAGGATGCTATTGGCCAAATGGTCACAAGCCAATCTTAATTCAAGATTGATGGGAAGAAGGTAAAAAAACAAAGACAAAAAACTTGAGGCCATGTTTTAAAACTGAGGCAGACTGGCACATTGACCTCCTTGGTCCTGCAGTATAAAGCAGGTCATTCAGCTAAAAGAGTCAAGTTTTACCAAAGCTCAAAATATCTCTAACTTGTGGTTTCTGTCATCATCTCTCACTAGCCTGGGGAGTTAAAGTGAATGAGAACAATTCTAATTGCTCAAAACCATGACATATGCTACACATCCCAGGTAATCTATTTAAAAGGAGATATTTTTTTCCTTTGAATTTTAATGTATTTGACTTTGAGTCAGTATGGAATCCTCCCTAGTCTGACATGTGGCTTCTGTCTGAAACAGCTCTCAAAATGTGTCTAAGGCTTCAAGCCTGGCTGCAGATCAAGGCTAGCCCTTCCTAGATAGGATTTATAATTCTGGGTATACTTGGATCTAGAACAAGGTCTTCATCTTGGCTCCACAGAAAAAATTTAAGGTGTTCATGACCTTGGATGGGAACAATTACACATTTATTTTCACTAGCCTCAAGCAAAAATATATCATTTCCTTCAATTATGAAGATAGGCAACAAACCCCACTAATACTATCTGTACCTACAACCCTGGGACTTTGCCAGCAAAAGAAATCAATGATACTTTCATATATTATTACAGTTGTTCCAGTTATCTGGAAGTATTATGTTTATCCATTACTTTGGAATTATGATAGTTATTGAAAGTGCTAGGTTGTACTTGACCAGTCTTCCTATCTATAGATACATGTCCAAGAATGCTGGGCAGTTATCCAGGCAATTCTGCCCCACTCCCCACTCCCCACCCCGCCCCGGTTATGGTTCCGCCACCAGTCCATGACATCCTTCCATCTCACCGTGGGACCAGTCACATACACTGCTTTGCATTCTTCTCTAAACACAGGTGTTAAATAACCAAAACATGGGAGGAGATGATTAATTTTCAAGCTTGGTAACATTTTGCAAAACTGGACAGTCCAAATGTGCATTCATAACCCTCTGTAAGGGGGCACACCTGTTCTTCCTAGAATTCTGGACGTTACTGTGGGTGAAGATTCTGCTGGGGTTGATGGAAGAGGAACAGTGAGTACAGACACAGGAACTAGAGAGTGGTTCAAGCTCAGGTAACCCTTTTATTTGGAAGTCAAGCGCTCTACCCTTTGGACAGGGCCATGTTGTGAAAGGCAGAGGCTTTACAAAATTATTATTTTGGGACTAGGTGATATATGAACATGGCATACAATTTTAAAGACCTAAAATGGATTTAGTGAAAAGTACTCACCTTACTCCCGTCCCTCAGCCACCCACTTTCCTTCCCCAGTGACAGTAACTGCCATCAGGTTTGGGGCATAGTTCTCCATCAGTGGAATTTGTATACAATCAACACAAAAACACCACACACTACCATGCCTCCACTACGTAAGAGCTTCCTAGTTTGTGAATATCATGGGAAAATGCATTCTATTATAAAATTTAGTTACAATATAAAAATCTCCCTGATGCTGCTCCTTGGAGGGAATTATTTGAACTATTTATTTTTTTTAGTGCTTCTGACATCCAGTCCCATATTTTAAATAAGATGCATGTACCCCCTTTGGATACAATCTAGTCTTGTCCACCATGAAATGTTTCAGCTAAATTGGCCCACATTAATGAGCATCAGTCCTCTCTTTGCATTTTTAAAATTAGTTATTCGTTTTCATTCTTCTTTTTGTTATTTTTATAACTTCAACAACAGTTGCTTTTACAGTGTCAGTATTAGTAACATTTGTTTTCTGTTTTATAAATATGATTAATTATTCCATGCATCATCCATGTGTTCTTCTGAGTATTAACAATGATCAAAATCAGTACTATTTTATTATGTAAATATTATTTGTTTCCAAACTATTGTTGTGATTGGCCTCTGAAAGAAGGAAATAGAACATAAACTGTTACCACCCAAAGTGATATTAATAATAGCACTAGTACGTATGGAACACCACAAATCCCACTTTATTTATTTTTAAAATTGGGGGAGGTTTGAGATAGAGTTGATATATAACATTGTGTAAGTTTAAGGTGTACCTGTGTTGATTTCATGCACTTACATATTGCAGTATGATTACCACCGTAGTGTTAGCTAACAACTCTATCATAGGCAATGATCATTTTTTGGTGTGTGTTGGGTATAATTAAGATCTAGTCTCTTAGCAGCTTTGAAGTTTATAATACAATGCTGTTGTCTATAATCACTGTGCTGTGCTTTAGATCTCTGGGACTCATTTATTTACTAGTTGCAAGTTTGTAGTCTTACAACATCTCCCCAATTCCCCCTGCCCCCAGCCCCTTCTACTCTCTGTTTTTATAAGTTTGGCTTTTTTAGAGTCCACCTATAAGTGACATCATGCTGTACTGTGAAGATAAATCAGATAGAGAAAGACAAACGCTGTATGGTATCACTTACAGGTGGAATCTACCAATCCTACTTTAAAACTGAGCACGCAGAAGGCCAGGGTATTAAGAAACTTGCCCAAAGTTCACACCGTATTAAGCAGAGCAGGGTGGGCAGGATCTGAAACTGAGAAATACGATTCAAGAGCTTGTGGTCTTCACCACTGCACTGTTCTTGCCTTTCTAAGCAGTAAAAGCAAATGGATTCTCGTGCCTTGTACTCCATCAATTTCCTGTCTCCTAAAATTCCTTGTAGTAAAACATTATATGGAAATGGCTGAAGTAATAGGTAAGAGTAACCCTTGCACCTTTCCCATAACCACCATCCATTCCAAAGGAAACTAATGTTAACACTTTAGTGGATAGCTTTCCGGTCCTTTTTCCATGTAATTTAATGGGCTCACATGTTCTGTATTTTACCAATTGACTTGCTTTTTGATTTGGAGATCTTCCCATATCAGCATAAAAAAATCTACTACATTCTTTTTAAAATAGCAGGAAAACATTTCTTTATAAGGGTGTGCCATAATATACATAACCACTCCTTTATTGATGGATGTTTGAATTGTTTCCAGTATTCGGTATTGCAAACAAAGCAGCCAAGAAAAGCCTAGTCCTGCTTTTTGGGCATGTGTGTATTTTTCTCTAGGATAGGTTGGTAGCATTGAAACTGCTGTACATGTCAGGCACATTTAAAATTGTGATGGCTCCTGCCAAATTATTTCTCCCTATACAAAAAAGGCTTTAAAATTTATATTTCTTCCACATTGAATGAGAATGCTTGTTTCTTTATAGCATCCTTGACATTTGCAATATTTCAGTGCAGGAATTTGCAAAGACACAATCCCCACCATCCCCCTCCATTTTTTTGCCAAGCCAATGGGCAAAAATTTTGATATCTGGTTGTTCATGTTCATTTCTTTTATTATAAATAAAGTTCACCATCTTCTTATTGACCTTTCACTGTCTCTTTATAGATATTTGTAATTCTTCGGCAAATTGCCTGTTCATAGCTTTTGCTCATTTAACTATGGAGATATGGGCCTCATTGAATTTTAGGAAATCTACATATTTGGGATAAAAATCTTTTATTTAGTACATTGTATATATTTTCCTAAAATGTGTTGTCTTTCAGTTTTATTTGTGGTGTCTTTGTCACGCAGAATTTTAAATTTTTAAATACTCATATTTGTCACTCTAGTGTAGGATGTTTCCATTAGCATCTTCAGCCCAAAGTATCTAAAACTGCCTTTCCCACTCTTCCCCTGGTTACCTTCTCCTCTTGATCTTGCATCCATTCATTTCTTCATAAATGTTGCAAAGCCTATGGGCCACTTGAGTTTTGTTTTTGTTTTTATCATGAGGGTGGCCAGCAAACTTCATGGGCAATGATTTTATAATTTTTTTAAAGGAAGGGAGTTCAAAGAGATCTTTTAAAATGTAATTATCATGCACTCCACTTAGAAGTAGAAAACAATAGATGGTGGGGATTGTGTCTTTGCAAGTTCCTGCACTGAAACATTGCAAATTACTAAGTGTGTTGCTTCAGGACAGATATCTCAACTCTGATGCTGTCAAACTTTATTTGGCTCTCTTGAGCTCACTAATCTCCAAACCAGACCTCTTTTCAACCCACAGAGACCCCATTTTTTATTGTGAGCACAACAGGAGTGGGAAGCATGTGAAAAAAACGGCACAACCTTCCATGTGAACCCAGGGCAGGTGTTCCCTCACTGTGGTGGAAAAGGTTCCAGAGTCCTCCCATGCTGTGTGGGGTTGGGAGGCAAACCTAGGGGAAAATAGGAGTTTGAAAAATGGGGTCTCTTCCCTTCCTTCTTGGGATTTTTCTCCATGCTTCCTCCTTTTCCTGGCCCTCCCATTGGTCCTGTCAAGGAAGGAAGCATATTGCTTTATGTTCATTCTTTGGCCTCCCCCAACTTCCATGGCTCTCCTTCGGGGACCTCACAGCACCTTCCCATTGCAGACTACTTGACAACATGGAACCTGGGTTGACTCAAACCTGTGAATTTCCTTTCCTGAAACCTTAAGATGCCATGAGGTCCCCCAGCTGATTTCATAAATTTGGTGTCACGTTGTAAATCAAGCAGCTGCCGAGTGGCCAGAACATCTGCTCGGTTCTGCTATTCTCTTTACGGCAAAAGGAAACAAACTCTGCAGAGGTCACTGAGATGTGTGTATTGACAGTAAGTGCCTGTACAGATCAGAAATATCAGGATCCTTCGCTTCCTGAAAATAACATCTTAACACACACATACACTTAGGGCTTTACGAACTCTTCCTAAAGGATTAGGTAGTACAATAAGCAAATGCATAAGTAGTAGAACTCTGGAGGTTATTGGGACCTCGATTTGTCTTTTAGCAATTTATTTATTTATTTATGTATTTATTCATTTAAAAATAGTTTATTTCTTTATCAGAGAGAGAGCGTGAGCAGGGGAGGAGCAGAGGGAGAGGGACAAACAGACTCTGTGCTGAGTCACAGGGCTCCATTTTACCACCCCAAGATCATGACCTGAGCTGAAATCAAGAGTTGGACACTTAGGGGCACCTGGGTGGCTCCGTGGGTTAAAGCCTCTGCCTTCAGCTCAGGTCATGATCTCAGGGTCCTGGGATCAAGGCCTACATCGGGTTCCCTGCTCAGCAGGGAGCCTGCTTCCCCCTCTCCCTCTGCCTGCCTCTGTGCCTATTAGTAATCTGTCTCACTCTGTCAAATAAATAAATAAAATCTTAAAAAAAAAGAGTTGGACACTTAACTGACTGAGCCACCCAGGCACCCCTCATCTTTACTAATTTAAAGATGTTGGAAGCAGTGCTGGAAAATAAATATCTAAAGAGGGTGCAAGACAAGAATCATTATCTACGACTACTAGGGCATGGGAGGCCATGTTAAAGGCCATCCTTTAACAGGATGATACCTATTTCCCCCTCTTAGAGACTCCTGTATCAGGTTAGGCTATGTTGTGGTAACAAACGCTCCCTCCCCTCAATTTCAGTGACTTAAGGCCACAAAGTTTTGTTTATAGCTCATACAAGCTTGATTGGGGTCAGGTGACCCTACTGGGCAACTGATTGCCCTGCATGGGGAAGAGAAATGCGGTGCCAGAGAGTTGCACACAACCCTTAAGGGTTAGTTCTGTAAGGCACATATATTCCTTCTGGTCACTGCCAGAACTAGCCACATGACCCCACCCACTGTCTGGAAATGTGGAAGAGTCCATGGATGTCTGGCAAGTAGTAAATGTCTCTGATACCCCAAGCTGTATTTGACAGACATAATAAAGATAATAATTCCTCCTTGTTTTTGCTTAATTCTTAACTTTTGACTTAGCAATTCTCCCTTTTCCTCTCTCTCTCCTTTCTTTTCACTTCTATAACCAATAACCATATTAGGATATTAAAAAATTATGTTTAAATGGGGCGCCTGGGTGGCTCAGTATGTTAGGCATCCTTGACTTTGGTTCAGGTCATGATCTCTGGGTTGTGGGATTGAGCCCTGCGTTGGGCCTGTGCTGAGCATGGATTCTGCCTCAGATTCTTTCTCCCTCTCCCTCCCACTCACTCACTCTCTCTGTCTCTCAAATAAATAAATTAAAATCTTAAAAAAAAAAGTGTGTGTAAGAATATCTATGGCCTATGTATAGTTCTAAAGTTGTTCTACCATGTAATAGAGCGTTCTTAACTCAAGGTGCCCAAGCATGCTGCCCACCCCTTAAACTGTTTCTACGGGAGACCCTGTGGTCAGCAGTCCAAACCCATCCTCACTGTACTGCCCTCCTGAGCCTCTCTGGAAATCACCTGGGACACTAGTTAAATATACAGATTCTTGGCTCTCATGCTAAATCCACTGAAACCAGAATTTTGTTGAGTAAGTTTCATTTTAAAAGAGCTCCACAGATGATTCCAATAAACACTGAAATTTGAGAAAGGCTAGCTTGTATTAATTTTCCCAGGAGTATATGCATATTTTAAAAGGATAGCTGAAAGAAGAAAACGTTTCATATGAAGGAATGATTTATTAAAATTTGAAATTCGAACACTAGCATGGGGGTGGACTTTGGGTGAAGATCTTCCTACATAAAGTCATACTAAGTATGTTGGCTTATTCAGCTATGTGAAGTTGGCCTGTACAATTTTTTTGTATTGTTTTGTTGGTTTAAAAATATCTTTTTCAGATATTCTACTGTAATCTTGTGTTGCGTCTATTGGGTTTTCCTCACAAGGGATAGTTCCCTACTCTGTCTTTTCCTTTTGGAGTATGAGTTCGTCATCAGATGGAGCTATTTCTTTCTCTGTGGGTGTCCTCAATCCCTGGAATGTGGAAGCATCCTTATAGAGTGGTTTTTTGCTTTGTTCCATCCAGTGTCCAATGGGTTGTACTTGCTAAGGACAATTTCCCTGGGGTTAGCATCATGGTACCATGCAGGGAACGGTGTACACATGGCATGGGAATATAGTTTTTAGTTCTGTCCATCCAATGGCATGAAAGAGATCTATTTCCTTGCCACTCAGTAGGCCCTATTATAGTGTTGTTGTTTCTCTAGACCCTTCCTTCTCAAAGCAAATAATCTTTCGAGGGTCTGTTTCAAGGCCATATATCTTAGCTCCTCAAAATCCCTACATCATCTCTGATATCATTAACCCTTTTCCTTGGGCAACCATGGTATCATCTCTAAGATATAACTCTGTAACCTTTAATTTCTTTTTTTATTTGCTGGTGCCAAAGGGTATTCAAATCTTTATTTTGAATCCAGCTTAGAATATTTTTTTAATGGTTATATTTTATCCACAATGTGTTTGGAGCCTGGCTAGGGAAAGGGCACCTACTAACATAGCGTCTCATAGTGTCTGCCATTTTCCCTGAAGTTTCACAAGATTTTTTGGAAGCACGTTCCTCTGAGTTAGTTGTGTTCATTTGCTTTGCGCCATTCCTGCTGTTTTGTTTGCCAAATCCCTCTGCTCTTGGACAATATTTGATGTTAAAGAGGTCCCATTTCAAGCAGAAAACAGACCATTAATCACAGTCTCCTGTGGAATTTAGTTCATTTTCCTCCCATAGCCCTTATCACACTATATTATGGTCAGTTCCAGACAGCTTTGCCTTCCCTACTGTATGCTTCTAGGGCTAGTAAAGCAGATTTCATTAATCTTTTTATCTTCAGTGCTGGAACAGTGTCTAGCACATGGGGTGGGTCAGAAAAATGTTTGTGTGACTGGTTCTCAGGCAGGAAGTCTTGCCATTGAGGATGGTGATGGTGATGATGATGGTGATGGTGATGGCGATGTGTGTTACTGCCCAAGAAGGGCCTCACAGAACTCTGGCTCTCATGTGAATGGTTAGCCCATCCTTCTGTTTATTGGATTTTTAAGTGCTATTAATGGCTATTAACTAGTCTGTGTAGATGAACACCTGCTCCCTGCCTAGATGCACGCACAGCCATTAGCTGCAGCGAAGAGCCTCCCCGCTGGGGATTGGAAATGCATAAAAAACTCAGGGAGGGACTTGTCTTCTTGTTCTCAGTGATGGACTCAGGTCCTCAAAAACATACTTCCAGGCCATCTGCCACACGCCCTGCTGGCCCACTTGCCTCCTTCCCTCCCTCCCTTCTTCTCTCTCCCTTTTACCTCTATCAGTGAAAGTGCCTAACGGAGATAAACCATAGTAATTTATCAATAAATATTTGTTGAGTGAATTCTTTTAATTATCTTTAAAAAGGCAAAAATATTATCTCCCTTACTTTTTCATACAGGAGCAGCCTCTAAAACATAAACTAAATGATCATAGTTAACACTTAGCACATCTTTACCCATCAGGCATTTGTTGCTAAACATTTTACACCTATGACACCATTTCATCTCAGAAGCCACTTCATGGAGAAAACACATATGCTGACTCCTACTCACCTGATGCAGAGAGTAATTCTTCCCGGGTCACACACCCCATAAATGCTAGAACTGAGCTATGAGTCTAGGCTGCCTCGTTATAATTATTGGACCACAGCTCAAGTATTATTCACCTGCTAAAGAACACTCCACATTGGAGTGTCCACCAGACCCAATCACACAGTTGGGATGCTTATTTTTTAGCCAAGAACAGTATAAGAGGGATGGAAGGTGCTGGGCCCCTCATCCCCTTCCAGGCTGTCAGATTCAGGGAGGAGATAGGGGAACCAACAAAGGAGGTTTTCTGTGGCAAGACTGAGTTTGAAAGCTTAGGTCAGTATCAAGGATTTGTGGTCTAAGGATCTTGGAACCTTCTTCTGGTTTCTAGAATAGGTTATATTTTAAGAACATAATGATGAATAATATTGAAATATTAATATTAGAAAGGTAAGGTAATAGACTCAAGGAATATTCAACTTAAGTTTTTTTTAGTGATCTGAAATAAATTTTGAGATGAAGCAAGTCTATTTTGTAGTTAAAAAAAGAGAGAGAGAGAGAGAGACAGAGAAAGAGAAAATGCTAACCTTAATACAGGCTCTAGAGAAGCTGGCACTCTCTGTGTGTGAGACGTCTAGCACCACAGGCAAGAAGTCTGGCTAAGGTAACACTTTCAGTAAGAGATGATGCTTACCCACTCTGCCTGCTCTGGGGACCAGGATCTGGACTATAATTACATGGGTTTGTGTGTAGGGTCCATTAGACCAGGTATCTATTCATTACAGTATCTGGTAACTCTGTGTTAACAAAGATTAGATAGAGGACATGGGCAGGTCCCAAGAAACTTTGTAAAAATGCTTACATGCATTCTTTGTCTCTTCTTCTGGCTTGTTTCCTTCCAGTTGACTGAAATGTAAATAATGGTTGGAGATTCAGCAGCCATCTTGGACCATGAGGTGGACCATGATGGAGTAAAAAGGGACCTGTAAAAAAAGCCTGGACCCTCGTCCTCTTGGGGAGCATGGTCGGTCTGGACTGCTTTGGTTTAGATTAAAAAAAAAATGTCCTTTTAGCTAATTTGAGTTATGTTAATTTGGGTTTTATCCCACTTGCGCTTAAACCTCATTGTAGTTGATCAATCCTGTACCAAGTGATTCCCAACGGACATTACATGGTATGAACTGGAGAGAAGCAAAGCCTACTTACTGATTCAGGCATTTTGTAGTTAGCAGACCAGACCAGTTCAGACCAGACCATCTGAACAATGATGGGAGGGCTTGCTCTGCTTGGACACTCCTAAGTTCTTCATCTAGCTGCTCCTTCTCATAATGATACATAGAAGGTGAAAGACCTTGTCACTTTTTATGATTCTTCCACTTCTCACCATCTGCCTTTTGCCAGGTGCCTTTGTTGTTTGGATCAGAGAAAGCCAGCTTCCTGATTGTTCCATCCCGTGTCATGTAAGATAAGACTTCGGTGGGGGTTCATCCCTTGCATTTCAGCAGAGAACTAGAAGGATCTAGGTGATTCTGGCAATCCTGCTTCCATTTCTTTTTCTTTGGAGTGAGAGGCTGTAAAGGATGAAGATAAAGAGGATGGTAGGGGCCACCTGGGTGCTCTGGTACAAGGTTTGCTTTGCTTTTCAAACAAGGTCTTCCCTTTAGACCAGCCAGCTCTAAGTGTATCTAGGATGGAAACGACGGGTAAATGTAATTCAAGTCCATAAACCTATTAGGAACAAGAAATTGCAAAATGCAGTGAGAGGGCATTTCCACTGAAGGATTTGCAATCACCTGTGCTGATAACAAGGGATCTTATCGCTCCTCCTCTGGGCCAGGAGGGAGCTGCTCCTTCCTCATGAGTGTGATGGTATCTCTGTGACTTGGCTCTGAAACAGCTTCTGCTTAGAAGCTGATACTGTACTTGCAAAAAAAAAATGTTTCTAATCTTTGAATAATTACAGTACACCATGAAAGTCTTGAAATGGTTTCTTAACTGGGCAACTTTTTACTACTCTGGCCTTGCAGTAGTTGGTGTGTGAAGACTTTATTGGAAGATTGGGCTTGGGAGAAAAGATTGGCAAGTAGGTACTTTATGTCTTTTTGTGCAGCATAAACAACCAGGGCACAAAAGTGACACATGTTTTTATAATTTGGGACATATGGGGACCATCACATGTGATTGCGTTCATAGCAATAGCAGCACTGACTAGATGCTGGACACATTCTAAGCACTTCTCATATACTAACTCTCCTAATCCAATAATCCCCAAAGGCAAATGCTATCATTAGCCTCACTCCAATTTCAAATGAGGAAACAGAGGCACTGAAAGATTAATTTGTCCAAGGTCATACAGTTGATATAGGTGGAGCAGGGATTTGAACCAGGGAACGTATCTCCAAGTCCAAGCTCTTAACTGTTACAGAGACCATCTCTTTCTTGACATTGAATGAACACACACGCACACACACACACACTCACTCACACGGTGTTGAAGTAACCTAAAAGTGTAAAGTTATCCATCTTCGGATTTTCCACAAATCATTCTCTTCAGCTCTTACGACAGTGACTTGTGTATGATTTTAAATAGTCACAGACAGCAAGAATTATCCTCACTCTCCTCTGCGGCTTTAGACAAGTAAATTAACCTTTCCAAGCTGGGGTTTGCTTATCGTAGAATTGGAGTAATTGGAATAGGGATATCAAATAAGAGGAGTATATGAAATGCTGTGTTCCATGGAACTCTTGCTGTTGTCAGTGACTGAAAATGCAACTTAAATCGACTTAAGCAAAAAAAGTGGGATTTCTTTGCTCTTATCATTGAGAAGTCACAGGGTAATCCTCACACTGGATTCCAGCCAAATGGAGGGACCTTTTTTGTTTGTATTGTTGTTTTTTCTGTACTTTTCAGTTCCATTGAGGGAGAATCTCAAGCAGATTTCCAGCTGAGCATGGAGCCTGACTCAGCGGTGGGGGGGGGGGGGGGGGGGGGAGAGGGGCGTTCAATCCCATGACCCCGAGGTCATGACCTGAGCCGAAATCAAGAGGCAGACCCTTAACCCACTGAGCCCCCCATATACCCTCCCCTTTCCTTTTCTATACTGGCTTCATTCTCAGGTTTCAGGTGAGAGAGGGATGCCTCCAACCCTACCTTTAAATCTAGCAGGAAAGCAAGGGCTGAGGGATTCATGAGGATTAGCTCTGATGAGCTCTGCCTGGCTCAGCATGAGTCACGCGCCCTTCCTCCAACCAATCATTGCAGCTGGGAAAATGGCTTGCTCTTATTGGTCACGTATAAGTCACGTGCTGCATTGGGCAGGGGAGGCCATACTACCTCAGGGATGGAGGCAAAGAGTGGGGGATGGGATCATCCTGGAAGTAAAATCAGGATGCTTACACTTATGGTGATAAATCTATGTGGATGCAGAGACCCAGAAATGACTGTCGTGTGAAGACGGTGCTGACCCTTATGAAGAGCTCAACAAATGCTGGTTCCAGGCCAGTTCTTGGCTTGGGACTCATAAGATGCCATTCCAAAGCATCTTCCTCAGGATTGTGTAAACCGGAATGGCATTGGAGAACTTTGTTGTTTGTTTGTTTTGTTTTTACAATTGAGTATATTTGACACACAATGTCACATTAGTTTCAGGTGTGCAACTTAGTGATTTGGCAAGGTTTATGTTACGCTATGTTCACCACAAGTGTACTTACCATCTGTTCCGTTATATTACTCTTATAATATCATTGACTGTACTCCTTATGCCGTGCCTTTTTGGAGAACTTTGTTTTAACAGGGTAATAGATGTCATTATTAGAATTGCAAGAATTACATCCTTACCTTGCTTTTATTCGGCATTTCCTTCCACTCCCACTCATCATGTTTCCCTAGCAATCCTAAAAGCCTTGCACATCCTTTCTGTAGGAAAACCAGAGATCAAGTGGTGATAATGTGTCTACTATATCTTATCAGGCAGTCTGCCAGCAAACCATCCCTAATGCCCCAGCATCAGAGAACATGATTCAGTGCAGAAGTGAAGGGAATTTGTGATTGCAAGGAAAAAGAAACCCAGGAATCCAAACTTTCCCACTTATCTTTACTGCAGTTAGTTGAGTTAGTCATTCAGTGTTGATCATTTATTTATTAATTCAACAAATATTTATTAAGTACTTCTGCTGTGTCCAGTTCTATGTAGATACTGGGACTTGGGTGTTCCTTTTTTTTTTTTTTTTTTAGTTTATTTATTCCATTTTCTTTACTCTCTCCCATCATGGAAAAAGTTGGTGTCTGAGATGAGTCCTATTCAGTCCAGAGGTTTTTCCACCATACCCATCTGTGCTTTTCAAATTGTGCTCTTGAAGTCTCATATGTAGGGGAAGGTACGGGGTCTTCCATGGAGCTGGAAAGGGGAAGATGAGTAGGTGGGCCATCCTTCTTTTTATCTCTTGGAGTTCCTTATAAGAACATCTTCAGAGAAAGGAGCACCTACATACACACACATAGATGTTGGTATCTGGCAGGTCTGAACTTCAGTTCTGCCACTTGTGATCTAAGCATGTGACCTTGGGCAGGTCCGGTCATCTCTGTTGGATCTGTTTTCTCATCAGGTAAAATGAGGATGGAAGTAAGTACTTCACAGAACCATTTAATAGAACTTTGTAGAACATGGTGAGGATCCACTGAGATAGGTTATATGCCAAGTATCTGATACAGTGCCTGGCACATAGTAGGAGCGTAATAAAAGTCCATTCTCCTCCTTTTCTCCCTCGTCCCTTCCTTCCTGCTTTCTTCTTTCCCTCCCTTCTGAGCCCACTTCGCAGGCAGCCGATGTCAGATGGTGTTCATGCGGCGTGAACAGAGGCTGATCCAAGATGTGAGAGCACTTACTGCCTGTTCTACATTGGTGATGCCCCACCTGCCTTAGCCCCAAGCAGAAGTGAGTGCCTGTCAGAAGATGTCGGGGGGACTGACAGTGCCCCTTGAGAGGAGCGCGCCCACTTTGCTCAGCAGTATAACCTGGCTGCGTTTGACCTTGGCTGCCACCTGAGATTTCTGCTCTCCTGGGAACATCAGGAGGCTGGCTCCAACCATGAGCCTGAGGGTGGGGGCAGAGGAAATGCTTCTCTTTTCCTTCGGAGCAAACTCATCATGAATACCACCCTAAATGTGAAGAGGGAGAAGTGGCATCGAGTGTGGACAGAAACGGTTAGTGGCAAGTTACAGGTGCACAGGTCAAGTTGGTTAAGCATAGAGAGGGAATTATTGCTTAAGCCACCCTGAATCTGAGTGGCTCCGGAAGGCTGTCTACAGGAGCTCTAGCAGTGGCTTCAGAATCAGGCTCTCTCAGTGTCTCCTCTGTTTTCTCAGCCAAGTCCTCCTATTATCGAGGCAAGACGGTCGCTAACAATTCCAGGACCACCTTCCGCCAGCTCTATAATCCAAGCAAAAAGAGAGCTTTCCTTTCCGACTGGTTCCAGCAAGAATTCCAACGCTGAGTCTCATCAGTCTGGTTTGGGGCGTCGACCCATTCTTGACCGCTTCCTGTGGGAAGTGGGGTGCAGTCGTCTGACTCCTGGGAGGGGCGGTGGACCAAGCATGGGGAAGAGGTGGTTCCAAAGGAAAGACTAGGGAGTCACACTCCTTCCAGAAGAAGGAGTCAAAGTCAGCAAAAATAGTGGGCATTTACTCTGGGACTTTACTTATAAAATAGCAAGACCTGACAAAGAAAGCCTACGTCACAACATAGAAAAAAGGTGCAAGATCTTTTCAGGCCCATGAGAAATCTAATCCTTAGCCTACACAGTAGGCTACACAGTAACAAAAAGAATGAATCAAGGGTAAGTGTTTACTTCACCCCGTGCAATTGTTAGGTTCTCTGACTAGATCTTTGTTCCCACCCCCAATAAATTACTTAACAACACCATGAAGTTGTGTGTGATGTTCAGTTTCATGTGTCAACTTAGACTATAGAGTCTATTTATATTCAAACACTTATATGTATAGGTACTGCATAGAGCCATTTACTAATTTTTTTTTTATATTTCATTTGTTTATTTGAGAGAGAAGAGAAAGAAGGAGCCAGTGTTAGGGCAGAGGCAGAGGGAGAAGCAGGCTCCCCGCTGAGCAGGAAGCCCAATGCAGGGCTCCATCCCAGGACCCTGAGATCGTGACGTGGGCCGAAGGCAGATGCTTAACTGACCGAGCCACCCAGGATAGAACTTCGTGGAACATGGTGAGGATCCAGTGAGGTAAGTTATGTGAAAAGTACAGTTCCTGGCACATAGTAGTAGCTTCATAAAAGTTTATTGTCATCCCCTTCTCCTTTTGTCTCTCTCTCTCTCTGTATATATTCTCTCTCTGTGTGTATATATATGTGGGGAGAGGGATGTATATAGATACACATTGTGGGATCCCTGCTCAGCGGGGAGCCTGCTTCCCCCCCCCCTCTCTGCCTGCCTCTCTGCCTCCTTGTGATCTCTCTCCCTCTGTGAAATAAATAAATAAAATCTTTGAAAAAAAAAAAACCCCTGAAATTCTAGAGATCATGAAAGATGAGTGACTTGAGAATCACTGCTATTTTTTGGTTTTTTGCTATATAGATGGCAAGACCTTTCCCACTGCCTCCCGGATGTTATCTGGGGCGTTATCTGGGTGCTTTTTTTTTTCTTTAAATTTGTTTAAGGTTTTATTTATTTATTTGACAGAGAGGTCACAAGCAGGCAGAGAGGCAGGCAGAGAGAGAGGAGGAAGCAGGCTCCTGTCGAGCAGGGAGCCCGATGCCAGGACCCTGGGATCATGACCTGAGCCGAAGGCAGAGGCTTTAACCCACTGAACCACCCAGGCACCCCTGGGTGCTTTAACCAAAGAAATGCAGGCGCCATTTGTAAGCCAAGGATGTTTTTGCTCGAGTACCGCTGGCAGAAATTGTCCAGCAGCTCTTAAGCTGTCTATGACCAGGGGACTGTTGACAAGGTGGATTCAGCTTGGCAAAAACCATCTGATTTCCTGGCCAAACCCACTCAGCTGGTAGTGAGACAGACATCGATTGGGCTTCTAGCTTTAATGTCCTTCCCTTTTGTCACTGTTGTCTTTTTTGAAAGTTTGACAAAAGGAGGTCTGTGTAGCAGAAGTTCTTAAAAGCAAGAAAAGCTTACTTTTCTAGAAAAAGAGATTAGGTGATGTTTGAACAATAAATAGAATCTAGAAGGTTACTGCACACAACGATCAGTGTTCCTAGGAGGAATTTGTAAGCACAAAGCCCTGAATATATAAGAGAGAGGAGACGGCGTAGGTGGCTAGTGTCTAGGTCTGCCCTGCAATGAGCACCTGTGCACACAGGTCTTCATTGTGTGAAGACACACCTGGTCTTCAGGTCACAAGGAAGGTGAGGGAGAGAGGCTGGATGAAGTGTGAGAGCTCTTCCCTATTAGAAGAAAATGATTCACAAAGCCTTACTATGTAAAGAATCACAATGATAAATATGGGTTTCATCCCTGAACTCCATTTTATGTTCCCCACCTCCAGCGTACTGAAATAGGTGATAAAAATTGAGATGAAAGCCATATATATGCTTTCACAAACATTTTAATATGTAAACTCAAACTAAATGGCCTGAGAGTTCTGTTGGAATCATGAGAAACTGGATGCAACACAAACATTCATTTTGTGTGGAAACGTTTAAATAAATTATGAAATGTTCACAGGATGAAATTTCATGGAGCTGGTAATCAAATGAGGTATTTCTGTATGTATGGGCCTAGGTGATACATAGCATAATACAGAATATAGTCTGATTCTACTTTGTAAAAATATTAGCAACCATGTGTTGGCATATGCATATGAAGAGAACTTGGAAGAATAAGCACCTCGTGGCTAAGAGGTTTGGGACTATAGCAGATACTTACTCTTTACATTAGGAATTTCTCTTAGATTTGAATTTCTTAAAAAGAACACAATTACTTTCTTAATAGAAGGAGCAAATTTTAAGCATCTAAGAAATGAAACACTGAAAAATTCCTCTGGGGGAATTTCTCTGCACGGGCTAGACTGGTTGAGGTTCTTATGACGCTGGTGTAGTGAAGTTGGGATGAAAGACATTGTACTTTGGTTTGGTTCTCAGTAAAGCAGGCGCTGGGACAGCTGGGAATATGGAAGGTTTAAGGGAGTATAACATCTGTGGATGGAAAAGGGCAGAAACGAGGTTGGGAGGACAAAGCCGCCAGACCCCGAGGATGACGGGACAAAGTCCACTGGGAATCATGGGGTGCCCGTTACACAAGCCCCATGTTGGGGCTTCATCCTGAGACCTCGGACCACCACCTTGCACAGTCATTGTCTGGGGGCAGCTCAGGGGGGTGACCTGGGCAGGAAAGCAGGGTCAAACCCTCTAAGTACTAATATCCAGAGGCTGTCTGCTAATGAGGCTACTGGTAGCCATAGGGCCAGTCCTTCCTTGAAAGGAGGGTCTGAGCTAAACATTTGCACTTCTGCTACAGTGCCTTTTTCTGTTCTTGTGATGCTTGGGTGTTGATGTAAAATCTTTGGTTTGGAGTGAAATCTTGTATTTTCTCTAGGCTACGGTACTTTTCTCTTCACAATGCTTTCTAACCATCTCAACTCTAATTCAGCTATGTTTTGAAAATATAGTTTAAAAAGCAGCTTATCAGGATGCTTGGGTGGCTCAGTCAGTTAAGCGTCTGCCTTCAGCTTAGATCATGATTTCAGGGACCTGGGATCGAGCCCCACGTTGGGCTCCTTGCTCAATGGGTAGCTGCTCCCCCAAATTGTGCTCTCTCTTTTTCTCTGACAAATAAATAAATAAGATCTTTAAAAAATTAAGCAGCTTATCATATGTGAAAGTTATAAAGGATAACTTTAACTAATCTATATGTTAGATTGAACTTAAAAAAGATTCTAAAAATTACTTGTATTAGAATATATATTGTTGAAAATCAAAATTCAACTGAGTAAATTTTAAAGATCTTACTGACTTTATTCAATGACTCATGAATTGGGCAGCATCCAGCCTAGCAGACAGAAAGGAGATCCGAAGAGCTGTACAAGGCAAGAGACTTTATAGGCAGAGTGAGCAGGAACAAATTAGTTGTGCTAGGCAAAAAAGTGGATCTGTTATTGCAAAGTAACTTTCCTTATAGGATTTATCAGGCAGATTACTTAAAGCAATTTTAATGCTTGTCACGTGATTCCTGGTTGACTGGTTTAAGATTTCATCTCTGGGAGAGCCAAAACTGCAATTAAGTCTCAGTTTGGTGATGTGGGGCTTAACATAAGCCACTCCATTTTGGGTCTGTTCTCTTATTTTTAACAATATATGTCCCCATTTTTTTAACGATGTATGTTTACTTTTATGAACTCCTCCACATGGTTTCAGAGAAGGCCTTGGAAATTGTCAATGGCAAATACTTAAATATAGAAACACTTCACATTCATTAACATTAATGGCCGTCTGAGGAAATTTACTATTATTATCCTAGTTTCATGGATGAGGAAACTAAGGCACAGAGTAGAGTGAAGATTTGATCCTAGGGGGCTGGCTTCAGAGTCTATATTTTTAAATACCATAGGAGCTGTCTCTTCCACTAAGAGTGTTGACCAGAAGTGAATACAGCATGTCCAGAGGAAAAGAAGTATCCGTGGTGAACTGCCTACCAAGACAGGAGGCCTAGAGGATACTCAGCGAATGGGCTTGGGACCCTGGCCACAGACTGGGATGGGGCAGACCCCACATAGGCAAGATTTGCCATGGGGATCAATGCATTCGCTTCCATTTACCGTTCATCTGTCAGACCTGCCACTGAATGGAGAGACACTTGAATTAGCTGCCTTCAAGTGGAATGGCTTCATCTCCAAATATAAAGGGATGGTTTTCACCTTGGAATTTAGTGGGAAACCCCTCTTTCTGGGTCCTGAGAAGTCCCTTGAACCTGCCACAAAATCTATGAGGTTCTATCTTGTTTCCACACTGTTCGCCATTTCTCTTTGCTCTTGTTCTCTGGGTAAATGGAGGTATGGGCTGATAAACAATTTTTTCAAAGGCTTGCCTTTTATTTCGGTTCTTAAGTAGTCTTGGGCAAAAATTCTATTTCAAAAAAATTATTGAGAATCTTAATTACAGTTGTTGAAATTCAAAGTCAACACAGCATTCTTCGTTGCTCCAATTATGAGCAGTGCTCATAAATAGGGTCACTTATCTAGAAAATTATTAAAAATTCATTGTACATGAAAGCCTCAAAAGTCCTTGAAAGGCAGATGTTAGGTAAGGGCTGTTTCCATGGCAACCTCTCCTCATCCTCCTTGATCCCTTGCTTCCCATTTTCTGGGAGATAAACACCCGTGTTGAACAGCAATCTTCTTTAATAATTTCAACGAACTTTTCAGAAAAACATGTTGATCATTCTCCACCAGTGATTGGAATTTTCCCCTGAATCCTGATGTTATGCTAATCAGTTCTCCCTGAGGCAAACCGTGCTTTGCCAGGGTAGAGAACATTCTCCCGACTCTACTTTTTCCAGAAGATTTGAAGAGTGCAAGTGTCTCTGCAGCAATGCTTACTTCCAGGATCTGACCACGCACCATGCAATAAACTAGTTCTTCTTTGCACAGTTTAACCTGTCAACTCAAGACCTAGCCTGTCACTAAAAAAATAGGTTCTTGTGGATTCCATGGACTTAGCGTCAATCTGGTGGTCAGCACTCTCCGTCAGTTCACTGGTCAAATCATTAGGGAGTTGTCCATTCACGTTTGGAGTCTCCCTTTTCATAGGAAAGAGATGACAGGGAAAAAGGCATGTCATAATTATAAGCTTTAGAGATTGACTATATTAGAAAAATTATTTCAGCTGTGAGTCTGTATCATCATCTTTGTGCTTGAATAGCAGCGTGTGATACAATCCAAAACAATTAACTTAATATGTGGCAATCATAATGATAGGAAGAAAACATGGAAAGGAAGAAACAAAGGTATTCATTTTCCTAAGAAAAATATTTTGTAATCATAGAATCCAATTACTGTAATATGAACACCAGTGAAGGAAACGCTTTTGAAGGCTGGTTTGATATACTCTTCCACAGGCATCTCAAATGGGAAAATGTACCCCCCTCCCCCTAAAATTGGAGCTCAAATAGTGAAAAATTGCATCTCAGTCTGGAAAATCAAAGAGTGGCCATTTGTACCTTATGTCTAATTCTGAAAAAATTCTAAGTGCTTTTCAGTTTATTTTTGGAAAGGGAGTAAGAGAAAAAAGAAAGTGGTACATAATAACTGGGGGAGAGAAAGGGGAAGAAACAGATTTTTTTTTTTGGTCCAAAAAATGTTTAAACAAAGAGTGTTGCTTTAAGTGAATAGTGATATTTTCCACATTGTTGGTAATTCTCGGGCTGGTTCTATGGAGTTGGATGGATACTAACAGCAGGATTTGCTGGTTCCATTTCCTACCCTTCAACAAACATTTCTCTGACAAAGCTACTGTTTTGTTTGTTTGTTCGTTCTGTTTTTTTTTTCATTTTGAGTAAGGTTGGCTCAGCTTGCAAACATGAAGTTTGGGTAACTTTGACATTAACCTGAAGGAAAAGGTGGAGCGAATAAAATAGGAAAATTTTACCCCAAAATAAAATATAAAAATTGAATCTGAATCGAAATCTGAAGTACAAAAATTTAATGAAATTTTTGAAATTCTTTGAAATATTTGAAAACTGAAATAGGAATGATAACATTTATAAAAGCTTAAAAATTTATTGTGTATTTTAGATTCACAAAGAAATACATGTTCATGTAGAAGGAGGGGAAAAACATGTTTTGACTACTTTTACACAATTATTTATATTTGGGGCTATTTAACTTTTTCCTTGAGAATAGCTCTTATGTTTGGCCTAATTTGGATCATAATAAATGTATTTGTATTGTAATTATATTGGGGAAATTGAGATCTGGAGCTTAGAGGCTCTTACCTGTGCCTTATCAAAAATGGTCCTTTATATCTAACTATGGAACTTCAGAGTAGAAATAATGAGCTGAGCAGTTAAAAGAGTTTCAGATGGGGTCTTTATTTATTGGGCTTTTGATTTTCTATTTAAAAGTCTGTGTATGTAAAAATGAGGAATTGGAGATTTTTTTCCCCAAGAGTGGATATGTTTAAAACTCACTGCATTAGAAGTTTATATGAACCTTTCAGTGGTGATTTTGTTTTGCCACTGTGTAAAGGTAGTAGAATTTTAACAAACCAAGCCTTAAAGACAATTGTTTAAGAAATCACTTTGGGCACAAATGACATCATCTTAAACTATTGTGTTGACTCCAATGAGAGAATCAAAACCAGATGGGTTTAGCGGATTTGCAGATTACTGTCAAAATGTTCAGCCCTCAGAGTTTCCGATTTTAACCAACATTCTGAAAGATTATTGAAGTATTCAGTAATAATCTTGACCTACTTTTGTTCTGAACTAAAGTGGTAGATGATCAGAGGGCAATTTCAGACATCAGAGTTGAGAAATATTGGTTAGAGCTTATAAGCAGACAGCAAGGCACCTTGATGCTTTTCCTTTTCCTTGTTCATCAGCACATTGAATGTTTTATTTTTATTTTTTATTATTTTTTAAAGATTTTATTTGAGAGAGAGCTAGAGAGCAAGCACGAGAAGGGGAGGGGTGGAGGGAGATGGAAAAGCAGACTCCCCGCTGAGCAGGGAACCCGACTTGGGGCTCCATCCCAGGACCCTGAAATCATGACCTGAGCAGAAGGCAGACACTTAACCAACTGAGCCACCCAGGAGCCCAGCACATGGAATATTTTATCTATTTATCTATATCTATCTATCTATCTATTTATATTATTATTTTTTTAAAGACTTATTTATTTATTTGACAGAGAGAGAGATCACAATGAGTCAGAGGGGCAGGCAGAGAGAGAGGAGGAAGCAGTCTCCCCGCTGAGCAGAGAGCCCAATGTGGGGCTCGATTCCAGGACCCTGAGATCGTGACCCAAGTCGAAGGCAGAAGCTTTAACCCACTGAGCCACCCAGGCGCCCCCACATGGAATATTTTAAAGAAAATGTCGTTAAAATCGAAAAACCGGTGGCCAATCCAAAAGCCAAGACTTGCTGTCCAAAACAATGCTTTCAAAATGCCCTTGCCATTTCAGGCATTTGAATTTTTGTTAGTTTTGTTTTGCTTTCTGATTATGGACATTTTATTGTTCTTCTTCCATCACACTGAATTAGTGTGGCAAATATGCAATTTATATAAGATGTGTTTGAAAGGAGCATTGAATTATCTCTTCTAGGAAAATGACTATACCAATTCTTTTAATTCTGTAAGTGGAATAAATAGGTTTAAGAATACAGATTTTTTGAGTTTTAGATTGAAGGTCTTAATGGGTGCATTTTATTATAAGCAGAGGAGATTCATTCATTTATTTATTAATGGTAATAATCTATCAATTACTGAACCACTATTTTTAGTACCACATACTACTCTTTACATCTGTGATACATTGGAAAATCTGTTGTATAAGAAGTGTGATGAGAAACAAATATTAGTAGAAATTAGTGACACTGTCTTTTTTTTCACTCTGTCTTTTTTAATTACATTGCTTTAAAACTCGTTTGTGAATAAGGAATGAACTTCTTTTTCCTTAAGCTTCGGTCAGATTTTTGCCCCCTAATTTCCTACAGTCTAGTCATTATAAAAATTATTAATCTGAACATTTTTTCTACCATTTTCCATATAGATTGGGATTCAATAAGGAGTTTTGGGTTTATGTACCAGTAAAATAGAAGAATAATAGCAATATTTTTGGATTTCAACCTAGAGTTGCCAACAGTTGATTTTGCTAAATAAGAACATTGATAGAAACACGGGGGACCTGCTATCCTCATCCCTTGTAGCAAATGCAAGTGTCCTCCAGTGTTCAGGTCTCCTCTCCTTTCTGGGCACACGGAAAGACTATTTCCCCGTCTCCCCTCTACTTAGGTTGAGGTGTTTGATTGAGATCTAGCCAGTGGAATCTAAGCGGAAGTGACCTGGTTGGGCTCCAGACCAAGACAATGAAGAGCCAGAGTGCCTTCTCCCTCTTTCTCCCATTCTGCGTGCCCATGGTTAGAATGAAGAACTTCAGGATGGTGGGTCCCAACAATAGAAGTTACCTGCATTCCCGATTCTCTGCTTGGAGACACTGTGCCCTTAGAGCAACCTGAGTTGCTGGACTGTTATGTGACAGGGAACAGTTAACATTAATGACATTAATAATGTTAATGACCTAGTCTGCCACCATTCCATAAAAAGAAGGGTCCTTTAAAACAAAAAGATGTAGGAAAGCTATTATCTCATAATTTTAAGAAATTGAATAAACTTTATTCTGGCACTTCTGACTGCCACAAACAATGTCACCAGCCGGCTTTAACTGTGAACTGATGTTTAGGAGCCCTTGTCTAAATAATTAAGAGCAGTGACAAAGGTCAGACAGACATGGGGTTGAGTCCTGGCCCTGCCGCCTCTTGGATGTGTGGCTTTGCCAAGACATTTAATATCTCTGAGCCTCAGTTTCCTTATTTGTAAAATGGGATTAAAAATAACATCTGTTTTAAGTTGGGGTCAGGATTAAATAAGACACTGAATGACTCCTTACAAGTGCTCAATAAACATTGGTTATTATGTGTATCTTGGCTTCAGAGAGGATCCCCATCTCATCATTTCTCATGTTTCCTTGAGTTTATGCCCTTATTTTTTTTTTTTTTTTTTTTTTTTTTTTTTTTTTTTAAGATTTTATTTATTTATTTCACAGAGGGAGAGAGATCACAAGGAGGCAGAGAGGCAGGCAGAGAGAGAGGGGGAAGCAGGCTCCCTGCTGAGCAGAGAGCCCGATGCGGGCCTCGATCCCAGGACCCTGAGATCATGACCTGGGCCGAAAGCAGAGGCTTTAACCCACTGAGCCACCCAGGCGCCCGAGTTTATGCCCTTATAATTTTTAATATTTTATAAGCCAGGAAATTAAAATGCATGCATTTGAACATCCACTGGAATAATTTTCCTGACATTTTGGTAGAAGTTATAGAAAACAGGAAGCTGTCTGTTAAAAGGAGGTGATGAGGCTGGTACTTTGGGAATAGTTCTTTTGGGCCAAGCAACTTAGGGTTAATGAAAGAAAAAAAAGCAAAGACCATCCATGCCATAGAATCATGTTTCCTTCCCTGGATGTGCCCAGGAGCAAAGGGGAGAGTTCATAGAGGGGAAACAGAGGGTTCTGGAACGTTCTAGTGTATTCTGCACAAAGTCATCATGGGTGGAGCCAAGTACAGCACTGCAATCATATAACCATATTAATAAGAGGATCAATTAAAAATCCTGATCAATAGAAAGGTAGGATTCCCTCCTTTTGGTAAATTTTATGTCAGATGATGGGGTGAGTTAAATTCCCTTGCTTATGTCTCTGAAACCACTTTCCTTAGACTGGGAAGTCAAAAGCTATTGCTCTGCATGGTACAGTCTCTATTCCTTCAGTTTTTAACATCTTCCTAACAGAAAAGTTCTTCATTAATAACATATTAGATCTCTGAACCAATCAGACTGAAAAATTCAACCTTACTCCCAGCAACATCCAGGTGTTGAGAGATTTTTAAATTTGCAATTAGACCCTCCCTTCAATCATTTTATTATCTATGATGGGAACTAAGTATAAAAAAGGCATAAGTTATTGTAATAGTTTGGTACAATGGTAACATGTATATAATATACGGGGCTGGGGGAGAGAGAGGTAGAGAAAGAAAGACATGAAGTCACAATGACAAACTCACTATTTTCCTGACATTTTGTTACTGATATTTTTGTTTTAAAGGAATTCCTTTTCAGGAAGCACTTGTCAAATTGTACACCATTTGAAAAATCTCAGGAATTTACAAATTATTTTAATTTAGCTATATCATCAAAGTGCATTGTTTGATTTCTTCAGATCTTGGAGATTCGTGGTCATTAAAGTCCCGGTTGTATTATGTGTGGCGAAACAGTGTTTATATAACTAATATAAATAGCATTATATATATTTATAAATAAAATTTTTGGAAATGCTTGCTATTACCTTCTGAAACTTTTCATCCCTTATATTGGTCACAGTTGTTAGTTCCAGAGAATAGGCTGTAGACTGAACTTATAGGAACTGCTCCCAAATCACACACAGACCTAGACTTCCAAGGGAGCCGCCAACTTTGCCACAGTCAGGGAGCAGCAGGCATCACTGCTGGACCCCTAGCTGCAAGGGAGTCTGGTCAATGTAGTTTATACACAATCACCTGAAGAGCACCGAAATGGAGAATGAGTGGACTGACCACAATACCAAAGGTCACATTTTATGTGTTTGTCTCAGGCAAGGAAATTGTCATTAACATTAGTTTCTGGATCCCAGAAAGACATTTTTATCCAAGAAAAAACCTGAGCATCTAGAAAGAGCTGTGTCTTTTTAACAGGAGATTAATTCATCACAGGGGTCAGCTTAGTGGGGCCTGTGGGGGTAATCCTACCCACCACTGTGTTAGCAAATAAAGTCTTATTGAAACACGGCCGCCTTCATCCATTTATGGATTGTGTATGGCTGCTGCCCTGTGACAATAGCAGAGTTAAATAGTGTGACAGATACCACATGGCCTGAAAAGTCCCCAGTTTTTACTATTTGGCCCTTGGCAGGAAAAGTTTGCTGACCCTTGATCTAATCCCACCACATGTATTTGGAAAAATGATCAGAATTAATATTTTTATTAGTGATTATGCAAAATGATGTTGGTGAATTTTTATTTTTTAACGTACAGCGTGTCGATGAGATCAGTGTACCAAGAATATGCACGTACGTGTACTCACACTAGAACAAAATCAAAATAAAACAAAAAAAGCACTCATTTTCACCCCTATTGATCATCAAGCTGAGAAATTTGAAGAGTTCTATTTATGTTTTTATCCAAGAATTCCCCGGATTTGATTGTACAGATAATTGGGAATATCTTTTTAACAGATTTCTGTGTGATTTTCCTAGCCAGATGTCTCCAATTTGTTCTTTGGCTCATGCGGCAAAGCCACAGTGATTCTGACAGCCTCTCTCACAATAAGATGTTAGAAATGACAAAATGGATTGGGTGAATGTCGTGGACGCACCCACGGAGGACAAGGAGTCTCCTGTTGACGTACCATGACTTGTGTGATCATCTAATTTTTCACGGCTTTCTTGAGCAATAAGTTTCTAAACAATTTTCAACCACAGTACTAACCTCCAGTTGCTTCTACAAAATTATTACAAACTACACTCCTTCCCTGCATTTTTGGGATAAGGTAGTACTATGACTGATCACCGCAGGTGAGCATGGATTTGGTACATGTGTCATAGAATTTTTCACAGACTCCTCCAATTTCATGAGGTGGCATCTTACTCCTATCAAAAGCACTCTCACCATGGTTAAAAGCTGAGTGAAGAGGAAAGACTGTATAACCCACAGGTAAAATGATAAACAAAGTTCCCGAGCAGGTACTGCTTGTAAAACCTTTCCTTATCCACAACCAGGGATGCTTTTTTCTCTCCTTAGGAGGACCTTGGAGAACTAGGGAATACAGTCACTTCCCAAATTTCTGGAGACTGTGCTACAAGCAAGGAACACTGGCTGCCTATGGTATAGACACTTACTGTTGCCGGACTGACCTATACTCCTTACCACAAATTTAAAACAGCTTCTCAGTCTCTAAAGGATGGGAGCTTATTTCTTTTGCTGTGGGTGCTAGATTATTAGTGTTCTTTCTATTACTGTTTGTTGTTAAACTCACTTCCTATCCCAGTTTGGTTCTCAAAGCCCCTCCCTGCCCACTGACTCATCCATTCTCTCCCCAAAGGCATGCCTGCGTTGTGGCCCTTCTGCCCAGGTACAGACAGTGGGGGGATTGAGTGACACCCCCGCATCCTCCGGATTCAGGTTCCCCAGCATCCTCCTGATTGGGTGCTTTGGCTGCTGTTTGCAGTGTCTGGCACTCTTTTTCAACTTGTACCTCTGAGTGTCACATGACCCACGATGCCCTGGCAAGAAACCATCCTACTTTCTGTCCGCCTTCTCCCGTTTCCAGGATGCTGCATCTAAGTAGGCACCTTTAGATGCTTTGCGTAGAAGCATTGTTGGTTTTGTTTTTGGAAAGCTTACTTTCTCTACCCACGCTGCTGTGGGTGATATTTATTCATTTTATCTACACAAAGTGGTATTTTAAGAGAAAGGCTTATATGTAAAGTAGGGTTTTTATAACTGAGCTGGAGATGTGGGAGAATGGTCTGGGAGAGTAGTGAAAGGCACTCTGCTCAAATGAACTTGAGATTTTCAATGAATGAAATTTCAGGAGCTGTTTCCATAATGGTGTGGAACCACGTAGTTGTGGGGTTACACGGAAAGAGCTCTGGGGAGAAAGTTTGGTTTAACAGAAATCTCAGAGATAAAAGATAAATTCGATGAGGGCTTGTTGAGATGAAAGGAGGATCCAAGGCATGGAAAATTCATTTCCCTCAAAAAGGATGGAAAAAGAATGAGAGATGGGGTTGGAGACAGGAATTTCCACAGAGCGTGGAGCAGTGAAGAGGAAAAAAAAAGCGTTGGAATCTAAGGATTGAAGTTTGGTTCCACCTGGATTGCCTGTAGTACTTCGGCCAAGTTACTTCAAAGCCTCAATTTCCTTATTTGTCAAAGGAACGCGGAGATACCTATTGGAGAGGCTCCAGGTGAAGACTAAACGTTTGATGTGTGGTAGGTACTCCGCTAACACTAGCTGAATTATTTCCATTATCTTATGAGTTTCATCCAGTGTTGTTTCTGAGTGTCCACCAGGCACATAGAGTTGAGCCCTTCACTCCTCCGAATACTTGATTTTCTAGTAGCCTGCCTTCCCGGGTCCTCCCAATCTTTGAATGACCAACTTCTCCAATATGCAGTAAAAGCCTCCACTAATGGCAGCCTCTGGGAAATTACTTCAGTTAACTGGAACCCTGGTTATTTTATTTACTGTTACTAAAACCTCCTGGCCTGGAGTTTACAATCAGTGGACCGTTCATGAACGTTCCTGGCATGTGAACGTCAGTTTTCCTTGTTGGATACTGTAGACAATGAAGACAGGGCTAAGGGATCCAACAATGTAAGTTGGCAGCTGAGTTTGTGAATAAATCTCTGGTAGGAGCTTAGCTTTTGTTATTTTTCTCTTTCACCTGGAAAAGGGAATACAGACAATGGTAGTTATTTTGGCTTTGATAAAGTACTTCTAGTGAAGTTTCGGCTGCTTGGTTTGAAGAGAAGGGGTTGCATCAACTTCCAAGTAGCTTGTTGATCTTCTCACACACTAGTGAGAGAGAAAGAGGGCTGTAACAATGACTCAGATTTATACCCCAGACAACAGATTCATGGTGACACTGTTAACAGAAGAGACCACTCTAGAAAGCCCAAGCCAGGAGCAGGTGCGAGCAGGGTTTGTTTATGAGGGGGACTGTGGTATGGGCAAGGATTTCATGGGGAAGTCAGGGAAAGACGGGCCTTTCAGTGGGGCATTTGCAGGGATGTTGGATGGAAATAAACTGTGTTTCTCATCTGGGGTCAGAAGAGGAACTATGATAAGTATTTAGAGAGTTTGCTTCACATTCAGAACATTTTGATGGTGACTAAGTCTATTTATAACCCACCTAGGCCACTGAAAAGCCAAATTTAGCCCAGTTGGGAGTGTAACCAAGAAACAGATGTGTTACTGGGTCTATTCTTCCCATGATGCAATCAAATTTCTTATTTGCAAGGTCTGTCCATATCCAGTGCTGTTGAAAAGATGAGTAGAAAATTGCATTTTCTGGAAACTCTGCACATTCTATGTTCTAACTTAGTTCTAGCTTCTGATGAGGTGGACAATTTGGTGGGAGAGTTTTCCGCTTTTTATGGCTCTCTTTGCTGAATTATTTCACCTTTAAGAAACGAGAGAGGAGAATTGAGTTCTGAATAATTTATAGTGCATAACTATTACATGCCGTGAATAATTATCAGGACACTATCAGTGCAAGTAACAAGAAAAATAACTGCCAAAACATATGGGATCACACCACAGCAGCTGTGAGAGCAATTTCCAATCATCTAGAAATTTCAAGAGCTTTCTGAATGCCAAAAATTACGGTTTTCTGGTGGGTCCTGAAAATAGAGCTTCCACATAGAACCTTCGATGTCTCACACTCCAGTTACTTTAATCGCATGTTCTACCCATCTCTTCAGTGCTTTAACAGCTACCTTCCACTTTCAGGAAAAGAGCCTCTGGAAAGACTAGTGTGGCAGAGACTGGCTATATACTCACCAGACCATTTCCTCTTCCTGGTAACTCAGCTAAACCGCATTTCCCAACCCACCTGCTTCTAGGGGGAGCTGTGTGAGTAGCAGTGGGGAAGTGATGCATGCTGCTCCAGGGCTCACCCAGAAAGCATCCCATTCCTTTCAGTGTCTCCCCTCTCTTCCCCACTGTTTGCAGTTGGGTGATGCCAGACTTTTATTGACGGTGGGGTAGTCATAGCAGGAAAGGAGCTTGGGTCCGTGAGTCATGGGAAGAGACTCATGCGATCAATAATATCTGCTTTGTACTTTGCACAGTGAGAAATAAACTTGCATTGTGCTAGGCCACTTGGAATTTGGAGTTGTTTCTTAGAGCAGTTAGCCTGTCCTGCCTGATACATGCAGATGCTCACTCCACTGTCTTTGTGAACATTTATTATCTGTCAACTCATCTTGAAGGCAGGTGACTCACAGTTCACTTAACGTGAGGGAAAGTTCTGAACCGATGGAACGACAAAGGCCCTTTTGTTCTTGAGATGTTTTATTTGGTTACTTTTGTGGCCAGTGGATTAGTCAGTTATTGTGAAAGCCACTGTGTGAGGTTAAGTGCAACCCATTTTGGAGGGAAGGAGAAAGGCGTGGGTTTTCAATTCAGGTGCAGTGACACACAGTGTCATACTTGTTGCATATACCCTGTTGCAAGATATGCATACGTGGCTTATTATTACTTATGGTGAATGTTCTGAAGGCTGTGAATTTTAAAACTTTTTAATTTGAAATCATTACAGACTCAGGAAATCGGGAAGAAATGTGCAGGCAGGTTCCATCGTCCCCTTTACCTGCACTGCCTCCCCCAGTGTTGATATTGTATGTAATTATAGAACTATATTAAAAGCAGGATATTGACATTGGACAATTTAGAGTTGATTCAGATTTCACCAGTTATACCTGCCCTTGTGTGTGTGTGTGTGTGTAGTTGCATACAATTATATCATACTTACATTTTTAACTACCATTTGCAATCAAGAGTCAGAACTGTAGTCTCATCACAAAGCTCCTTCCTGCTCACCCTTCATAGCTATACCTGCACTCACCCTCCCTGCCAATCCCTAACCCTGGCAACCATTAATCTGTTCTCCATTTCTATGATTTTGTCATTTTGAGAATGTTATATAAATAGAATCATACTATTTATGCCAAAAGCATATACTATGAGCATAAACTATGTGGCATGATTCTTTTGAGGCCCATCCCAGTTGTTGTGTGTATCCGTAGTTCATCTATTTTTTTTAAATTTTTTTATGGCTGAGCAGTATTCCATGACATGGATATACCACAGTTTGTTTAACCATGCACCCGTGAAAGAAATGAGGGTTGTTCCCAACGTTTGGCTATCCTGAATAAAGCTGCTATGAACATTCATGTGTGAATTTATGTGAACGTAGGTTTTCCTTTCTCTGGGATAAAGGCCCCAAAATGCAATTGCTGGGTCTTATGATTAGTGCATTTTTAGTTTTAGAGGAAACTACCAAACTATATTCCAGAGTGTCTGTATCATTTTACATTCCCACCAACAAAGGTTGCATGATCCAGTTTCCCTGCATTCTTGCTAGCATTTGATGTCATTGCTATTTTATATTTTAGCCATTCAGATAGATGTGTAGTGATATCTCCATTGTGGATTTAATTTGTGTTTTCCTAATAGTTAATGATTTTGAACTCTTTTTTGTGTGCTTATATTTTTCTCTTTGGCGAAATATCTGCTCATGTCTTGGCCCATTTTCTGATTGAACTGTATTTTTTTTATGTTGCATTTTGAGAATTCTTTATAAAGTCTAGCTATAAGTCCTTGGTTGGCTATGTGGTCTGTAAACATCTTCCTCCACTCTATAGTTTGTCCTTTCATCTTTGTGATAGGATCTTTCATAAAACAAACACTATTAACTTTAATCAGGTCCACTTGATCAATTTTTTCTAATAAATTATATTTTCACACCAAAATCTTGCTAAGAACTCTTCATCTAGCCCTATGTCCCAAAGATTTTTCTCCCATGCTTTTTTCCCCTAAAAGTTCTACAGTTTTGGGTTTGACATTTAAGTTCATGATCCATTCTGAATACATTTTTGTATAAGGAATGAAGTTTAGGTCAAGGTTCATTTTCTTTTGCTTATGGATGTGCAATTGCGTGAATCCTTTTTTAAAAGAAATGAGGACATTTCAGTCATACCATCCATGATATTCTTGATTCCATAAAATTCCTTGAATGAGAGACAGAGGACAGGGTGGAAGGTATGGCTATTGTACCCATTTAAGCACCCCATATATCAATAAAATTTTGTGTCAGGCATAGGGGAGGGTCTTTAACCAGCAGCCACAGGTCAAATCTGTCCTGCAGATGTATTTGTTCCACGTAGTGTCTTTAAAAACACTTTGAGCCAACTTTAAACATTTGGAGATTTCATGAGCAAATGTAGATTTTATGAATTCCCTTTAAAAATCAGAAGCTTCAGTAATGATAGAGGAAAGTTCCTCCTTGACAACTGCGTCCTTGAGTTGAGATGTTCCTTTGGATAGGACGTGCTCCCTCCAATTCACTATAGTCTCCACCAGTCCACTGAGTCCCTGACACTGTGGGTCCTTGTCAGTGTCAACTGTCCTCATGATGGTTTTCCTGGCATTATTGTTGCAGTTGTCTGGTGCTTGTTCCCATATGGAGCTCTCTCCATTTACTTTAGATCTTTGTATTGGTGACCTCCTTAGATATCTCTTGTTGGCCTATGGTTCTTCTTTCCTTTCCTTCCATTTTCCCTACCTCTCCCCTTTGATTTGTCTTTCCCAGGTTATTGATTTAAGCCCACTTTCAACTTTGATCAGTACTAACATGTTACCCAAAAGTGGCCCATCGGGGTATTCCTAAGTCGTTTGGGATCTTGACTCCATAGGACCTCCAGCCATGATCTTGGCATGCAGTACGCTACTTGTCAGTTTCCAATGTAGAGATGGTGGTAGGGTGTGGGGAATGCTCACTAGGTCTTTGTTTATAAACCACCTGTTGTGCCTTAGTTATTAAGTGCCCACTCTCCTGAGCTGGGCCACTGGGACCCCTTATAAAAGCATTGGTAGTGGCATCTGAGCTCTAATTATTCTAAGTCACACTTGGAGTTATTTGTAAAAAAAAAAAAAAAGGCTTTCAACTAATAGATGACTCATGGCATCCTGGAGAGGGAAGGCCAAGAAAAAGCAGTGCCAGAGGATGGGAAATTTCAAAGCTTCTGGGAAAACCTAGGTCAGGAAATGTCAGACCTGGACTCCAAGGCATTCTCTCAAATCCCACAAATCATATTTGATTTTAAAAGAAACAGTGATAACTGTCTTGAGCAGAAGATGGCAGTCTTACGTCTGCTTCGCTCCCCAAGGCTGTCTGGAAAAGCTGATAGGAAACAGAGCAGAAACAAAACTTTGTGCTGCTGAGAAATATTGAAAATAAATAGTAATCAAGAAGGATGATGAGGGAAGGAAAAAGATGAGAAATAAATGCAAGGCTTTTTTTTGTGCTGTGTTTTGCTTTGTTTTAAAAATTGGCTCTCATCACAGTCTTGAGTTTGCTAGATATGTGTGGGCTTTTGTTGTCCCACGTTTTGGCTCTGTTCTAGAGCAAAGACCTAGGACAGTGCAAGGAATATAGAAGAAAGCAGAGAAGCAGAAGGAGGGAGGAAGGAGGCAGGAAAAGGCTTTGATTCTCAGATGCAAGGGGTTTTGGGTTAGGCTAAGATGATCTCTTTTCAGTGTTCTTATGAAAATAAGAGAATGGAGCATTTCCTTCTTTATACAAAGACCTATGCTAAATGTTAGCAAGTGTTTAGATAGGATTTCACTCAGCGGATGTTTAAGAGAACATTTAAAAACCATTTCTTTCACTTTCCCTCCCTGTCTCTCTGTCTGTCTCTCCTCCTGGAAGTGAAAATCCAGAATGAAGGAGAAAACAAAGTAATGTGGAACACCCTCCTTTCTGCCCAAAAAGTCATATTCCAGGAGGAAGAGATGGATGAGGAGGAAAGTCTAACTTAAGCTGTCCAGCACTGTCTAATGAGACACCCAGCTTTGGCCTGGCATCCAGAGGCAAGCTGGTCCTCACTGCCAGCCCCATAACTGTGTCAAAATCCCAAAGCAAAGGAAGCTGGCCGGTTCTGGGATGAGGCAAGGTCATTCTGTGCCTTGACACTTTGCGTGATGACCAGCTGCAGGACAGACCTTTCAACTGGCCGAGAGGTGGCTTCTCAGCTGATCATTGTTTATGTCATCCTGGAGAGTGTGAGCTACCTTGACACTTTGGATTCTTGTTGAAGATCCTGGTTGATCCCCCATTGCATGATTTGCTTCACTTACAAACTGAGATTAATAAAAGCAGTGCTGCTTCTGGAGACGAGATCCTTCACACGAAGGAAGTTGCAGACTTAAAGTTTCACACAGTCACAGACAATATCTGGTTTCTCATCCAAGAGCTTTGTGAAGGAGAGGACGTGTGATAACATTATCCCCATTTGTTAAGTGTGGAGTTGCAGGCAGAGAGAAGCAAGTTGAGAACTTGAAACTCCATAAACAATCTTGTGAACTCTCTGTGAATATTATTTATTCGGTTATTTAGAGAGTGAAGAGTTCACAGGACCCTGAGAAATAGAACCAAAGACAGCAGCTGAGAGTGTCTTTGCTGTTGTAAGACTGCTGGGGTGTCTGCTCTCAATCTAAAAGTATCGAGTGGCAAATTTTTTCAAGTTCAAGTTAAAAACAATTGATTTTGGGGGGTTGTGTTTTGAGTACCTGATACCAATTTTTGAAGACCATTAGAAACATCATGAGTACAGAAAACTCAGAAGCAGCATTATCTACCCTTAGAAGTTGAATTATCCCTTGGAGACAGATTCTTCTCTCCTTGGCTCACTTGCGAGGGTGAGAGGAAATGGGAGGGCAGAAGGGTTTCTCCCATCTCCGGGACCTTCTATCTTCATCCGTAAGAAATTTTATCATGTGTGCAGAAGATGTCTTCCAGCGGTAGGGAAGGTTTATTAAAACTTTTCAAGGGCAATAGGGGAAAGGCAAAAGCTGCAGTTTCTGTGTTTGCAAAGGGCCTTGCAGAATCTCTAAGGCTTCTGGACAGAAAAGAGGTATTTATATAATCAGGCATGAGGTCAGTCAACTGACCACCTCCAACCAGGAGGGTCTTTAAGATAGAGAAACCGCATAGGAGAAAAACAACAGAATCTCAGGAAGAGGTAGGTTTTGTTCTATAGAATAATTTGTTTTCTGTTTTCTCTTTGCTGGGATGACTTCAGAAGTGCAGTTAGGATATAGAGTTTGTCTCTGTAAGGCTTTCTGTTCATCAGACTTGGGGTAGAACAGTTCTAAGGTCATATAAAGCCAAGGGCTAGGGTAGCCCAGCAGAGAGAAGGAGGAAGCACAGAAGGAGATGTACACACATGAAAATACTTGGAAATGCTTCAGGGCCTGTCAGCTGCAGGTCTTGGCAAGAATCACCAAACACCCTTTAGACAGGCTGCTGCATTGCTGGGGGTGGACTGGCCACAGGGCTGATTCTGATCAGAGCAGAAGGAAGCAGTGAGAAAGCAGTCACCATGTCCTCTTACAGTCTAGTCTGGGGCCAAGAGGCAAGCATATGCAGTTGATGCTAATTTTCTTAGGAGAGTAGAGGAAAGGTGTAGGCATGGCCACCACTCAGACACTGTGTTTTTCCCATGTGTTTACATGCCATGCTCTCTCTGGCCTCCTTGCATTTACTCATGCCATCCTCCTGGTCTGCTAGCCTGGATAATTCAAGTGTATTCCTTAAGACACATCTCAAAGGTCATTGGCTCCCTGAAACCTTACTTGCATCTTGCTTTGTCTCCTCTAGGTCTCAGTACATGCCCTCTGTCTTACACCACATAAATGGAAATCATCCACTTTTAGATGTGTCTTCCCATAGGACTTCAAGTTCTTAAAAGACAGGGCGAATGTCTTATTCCTCTTTATATATCCAGTGGTTAGCAGTATCTGTCAGTTGACTTGAAGATAATTGAAGGTCTGATGGCTACTACCTGCAAATACCTCCCTGGAAGTCAGGGTATGAGAACTTAGGTTGGGTGTGCCTGGGTGGCTTGGTCGGTTAAGTGTTTGCTTTTGGCTCAGGTCATGATCCCCAGGTCCTGGGATCGAGCCCCACGTTGGGCTCCCTGCTCAGTGGAAAAGTCTGCTTCTCCTTCTCCTTCTGTTTCTCCCTCCTTCTCAGGTGCTCTTTCTCACAAATAAGTTAAAGAGAGAGAGAGAGAGAGAGAGAGAGAGAGAGAGAGAGAGAGAGAACTTAGGTTGGTAGCTCTCCACTGTCTTGTGGGTGCTGCTGGTCTTAAAGCCATCTCAGAATGTCTTCAAAGGTTCAAGGCTGTATAAGATATTGCTTTCATAAGCAATAACCGAGTATCATTTTTTAAAAAGATTTTATTTATTTGGGAGAGAGAGAGCTAGCAGGGGGAGGGGCAAATGGAGAGGGGGAAGCAGATTCCCCCTGAGCAGGGAGCGTGATGCAGGGATCTCGATCCAAGGATCGCAGGATCATGACCTGAGCTGAAGCCAGATGCTTAACTGACTGAGCCACCCAGGCGCGGGCCTGTGTCATTGTTTGCATCATTACAGAAGTTATCCTTTCGCTGCAGAGCAGTCACTTTCCTGGTGGAGAGTTAATTACTTAATTATGGAATACAGGTAAGGATCTGCACAGAGAAAGGTAGAAGTGGGCAGGATTTTGTGGCCAGTGCAAATGAGGTACATAAACCTCCATTTCTCTTTTAAAGGTCCTGGAATGTCAGTGTCGAAAGATATTATTGAGGGGATCCAGTTCCTCACAGTTTGGGTTATTTATTGCTGTGTAGCAAAGATAACCTAAAATTTAGTGTTTTAAGATCAACAGCCATCATACACTATCTCATGAGTCTGTGGGTCAGGAATTCAGGCAGGGCTGGCTAATTCTTCTGTTCCAGGTAGCATATCTGGGCTTCGACAGCAAGTCTTACAGGGATGTGGCAAAATTTGCCTCAAAATGACCTAGACCCAGAAGTCACATAGAGACTTTGCTACTTTATTTCGTCAAGGCAGTTGTAAGTCTACTTAGATTCAGGAGGAGGAGACACAGACTCCACTTTCCAATGGCAACGATGTCAGAGAATCTGCTGCCGTGTTTTCAAACTGCCATTCTTATTTTACAGATAGGCAAATTTGAGGCTTAGGATGGGTAAGTCATTTCCCCAAAAGTACCCCAAGCTATCAAGTGGCATAGCTGTGACTGAAACTCAAGCCAAATGATTTCTATCACGAAGGTGAGAATATTGCAGGACAGTTCCTATGGCATCATAGAGACTTTTCTATGTCTGCTTATTCTATTCTATTCTGTTCTATTCTATTCTATTCTATTCTTCTATTCTATTCGTCCCTTCCCTTCCTTCCTCCCTCCCTCTTTCTTTCTTTCTTTCTTTCTTTCTTTCTTTCTTTCTTTCTTTCTTTCTTTCTTTCTTTCTTTCTAGATAAGGGAAAAACGCTTTGGTTAAAGGTACTGGAAAGAACAAACACGAACAAGTTATATTCCCTATAGAATACTGATCAAAATTTAGGGCTATCCTTAGAGATGAAAATTAAGGCAGTAGAACTTGCTGCTCAGAATTTTATGCGTATATTTATTAGTAAAGTCTTGCATAAAAGGCTGACTTCAGAGTTGGTTGGAGTGACCAATGTGGCAAAAAGACCCTGTGTTTCTCCCCCAGTGACAGAAAGGGAAGATGTCAGGGTGTTACACGGAGTTCAAATTGTCCATCAAATTCTGTTTCAACCTGGATTATGTAGTCAGGAAAATTCTAGTTAGGAAACTATCCTTCCTTGTCCATTCATGTCCTATCCATGTCCATTCTCCTTTTCTTTGCTTGAGTAATGGGTCCCCCACTTCAAATTTCTGAGAACATTCAGTCACACCCAGTTACATAAGTCAATTCCCCAATCTCCTTTGCAGTAAAAGCATGGCCACTAAGTTCTTGCCAGAGAAATGTAAGGGGAAGTGGACTGTACAACTAACGCAACATTTCCTCAGAAAGAAATTGTTTGCTATTTCCTGTCCTCTTTCCTTCCTGCAGGCTGGTAAATCAGCTTTGACCAGGTAGGTGAGGTCGAATCCTGGGAAAATGACAGAGGAACAAGATGGAAGGAGTCTGGATCTGTGGATAACCCCACAGAGCAGAGACACGGATCCTCCCTGGAATGCACACTGGCTCTGAACTGTGACATGAGAAAGGAATAAATTTCCTACCTGTTTGAGCTACTGTGTCTGGGGAGGTTGCTCTATGGAAGCAGCTTAATTCGTACCTTAACTATAATATTAACGGACGAGCTTAGGGGTGTAGGCTCCCAACTCAGGTTGCCCATCTCTTTCAGTTGAAATCACAACTTTGGAAGAGAAGACACGGCCAAAGGAATGGGCAGCTTTCCTTATTAAAACAGAGCATAGCTCGGACAACAGAAAGAACATCTCTAGTTGGAAAGGGGTGTCAGGCAACTCTAGTTCAGCTTGATTCTGCCCCCTTGATCCTTTTTTTGTTGGGCTGCTTCCACTTCAGTCACTGATGATACCAATGTCTTTGCTCCAAAGAAGTGTTACTTGGATATTATAGGGGTCCCTAGGACTTGGTGGGCGGGGAGGAAGGACACTCATGACAGGGCCATGAAAACCCACAAGGCTGACCTGGCTGTGGCACTGGAGGCCATATTGGCTGAATGTGGGATGCTGAGAAGTCTGCAGTGCATCCTGGGCTTCAGGAAACAAATGTGTGGTTTTCTTGGGGTTTTTTTGTTTTGTTTTGCTTTTTGAGGAAAAATAGATAAAATCCCTTGACTAGCTGACTGTAAAAGAGAATATTGATTGGAAAGAGAAGGGAAGTTCTAAAATATAAAATTCTGACCACATAGGCATGAATGATCCCCAAGAGGAAGAAAGGAGACTCTGTAACTAGGCTGTGGATTTCAGTGTGGAGCGAGATGGAAGGTGGGGTATGTAGCCAAGTTTTGAATAAAATAGAGCAGCACAATTCTGTGAGAACCATGGCAGAGGTACTGAAGTCCAGAATTCATTAAAGCTGTAAATAAAATAGTACAGAAAGCAACACACGAGAAAGGACTATAAGGAACCAAGCTTAGAATAAGGAGAAGAATGAAGAGAGAGATCCAGAGTTGGGGACGATGGAGAGACATTAGCAGATCATAGAGACAACACAATATTATTTACTTCTTAATCTCTGCCTTCTCTGGTGAGAAAAAGGATCTTTACATTGGAAATGGCACAGGTAATGTGGTTAACAAGAATTTGGAATCTTAGTTAATGAGACCATATAAGAGATATCATGGCATATTTAAATGGTTGCAAAGATGGTAAGAATCATTATTGGGCTTGCTTACGTGACCAAAGAACAACTGTTGATAATAATGGCATATGGAAGAAGAGAATAGAAAATGTCTTGGTTTTCCAAAAAGGAACAAAGATGGATTCCAAAATGCACCTAAATTACTGTTCATTCTGTTTCTTGGACTACCTCTTACGTGCCTACTCTATTCTTCTTTCTGAGCAATCTTGCCCAATTTTTCCCCACCAGGGGAAAGGGCAGGGCACAATTAGCCCAGTGGATTGTGTCTAGGTTTCATGAGCCTAAGCTATGCAAGAGGAATTCCTATCCAAAACAAATGAGTGCATCGAGTGTTGAAAGGGCAATCGAGACAAATTCACTTGGAGAAACTGATTTAAATGTTGGAAAAGCAGGGTATAAGGATCAAAAGGGACCAAGGGAAGGAGTAAGGTTATAGGTCAGAAAGCCAGAATATGTATGAGTGCTAGGTTGACATTAGGCCAGATGAAGGTAGATATGGAGTCTGCATGAGGAAGGAGTGCCAGGGTGATTGCAAAAAACCAAACCAAACCAGCTTCTCCTCCCCCAAAAGCCCCCAAACAAAACCCACAAATGAGCAATACCAGCTTAGTCTTTATGTAATTGGGTGTGTAATTCACAGGTGGCTCAGACCAAAGGTCAAGGAAGACCTCATTATGGAATTCATTTTGATGGATTCTTAGCTGGTTAAACAGCCACACTCAATGTAAAGATGAAATAATTAGTTAAGGAATGAATGTCAGCCTAGATAATATCTCCAGTTGAGTGTCTCAGCCTGTCATGTTAAATATTTTTTATCAGCGACTTAAAGGAATGCGTGAAAATCTTATGTATTAGACCTGCAGGTGAAAAAATTTAGGAGGAATAGCTGATGGCAGATTCAAGGTTTTAAAAGCAGAAGACTCGGGGCTCAGTCGGTTAAGCCACTGCCTTCAGCTCAGGTCATGATCCCAGGGTCTTGGAATCGAGTGCCGCATCGGGCCCCCTGCTCCGCGGAGAGCCTGCTTCTCCCTCTCCCTCTGCCTGCCACTCTGCTTACTTGTGCTATCACTCTGTCAAATAAATAAATAAAAACTTAAAAAAAATAAAAAAATAAATAAAAGCAGAAGACTCAAAGAGACCCAGGGATCTAGGTCATTGAGTCAAAGATAACAACAACGGGGTTTTTAGGAAGGATAGTTGTTGAGTTGATAACTTTTAAAAACAAAAGTAAATACATTCTCCACATTAAAAAGAGTAAAAAGAAACATGGAATTAATTTTAGTGATATATTTATTTATTTATTTATTTATTTAATATATTTCTTTAAATTTTTTATTTTTTATTATGTTCAATTAGCCAACATATAGTACATCATCGGTTTTTGATAGTGATATATTTAACCAATAAATCAATATATTATCATTTCAGCACAAAATAAGTGTAAAATCATTAATGAGATATTTTGCATTTTTCCTATTAAGTCTTTACACTAAGTGTATTTTACTTGTAACGTATTTTATTTTGTTTTTATTTTTTAGCACATTTCATTTTACATTGGCTATAGTTCAGGTACTCGAGAGCCACACAGTTGCTGGCTACCATATTAGACAGCATGGGTCTAAAAGGATATTGGTCAAAAAACTAATAATGAACAGCTACTCCAGTTGTAAAAATATTTAGTTAATAAACTGTAGAAGTCTGATATGATTGAACGCTTATGGCCTGTCAACTCTAAGGGTGATATGGCCATGAACACTGATCTTTGCATGGGCTGTAATTGTCAATTGAGTTGGAACTGGGAACCATTGCCTATCTCAAAATATCTAGGTTAAGTGGCACAGGAAAAGGATACCATAACTTTTTATTGAGGAATAAGTGAACTAACTCCCTTGTGTGACTATTGATATAAGACTCTTGACCTAGACCAGGAAAGCAATCTGGAGTTTACCATGAGACCTCGTCAGATCAATAATTAAAACTTAAATTTCAGCATCATCCAGGTATAAGTGGCTCTAATTTCCCAGGGCTCTGTCGAATTTTCTCCGTATGCTCTTCCTTTTAGCTGTTTGTAAAAGTCCCATAAGTCTGTGTTAACTTAGTGTGTGCTCAGTGTGTGACTAAGCGTTGAAAGTGAAAGCTTGGGACTCAGGGAGGACGGGGAGTGGGGTGGCTTTCAGGGGGATGGGCAGCATGTGGTTCTCAGACTATATGGGCAGACAAGGGGAAAAGTGAGACCCTCACTCAGAGCTGGAGGGTGTGGGATAGGAAGCAGCTGGAAACTTCCTGAACAGCAAAAGAGGCGATGGAGTGAGAGGGAGCAAGTGTGGGGCTAATCATGAACAGCAGCCTCAGGTCCCACTGTGGCCTGTGTTGAGGGTCCTCAGTCCCCAAATACTCCCCCATTTGTGGATGGCACGGTACCTGAAACTCCTTTGGATTATGTCTTCTCTCCAGTGTCTTCTACTAACATACAGATATTCTTGGGTGAGTGACACATGCAGGGGTGAATATTATTTATAGATTGTAGACATGCTTTTAGATTCAGTTGTTCCGAAAAAGAGTTTTCTGGTCTGTCCTCTTCCTCCTAACAACCTCTCGGATCCCTCTAGGTTACTGGTGTGTTTGCTGTAGATGTTTCTCTGACTTCTTTCTCCATATGCACACACCCACAAACACAGTCACAGACAGCGGCTTTCTCAGCAGGCTCAGACTTGATATTGCCAGACTCAATACGGCATTATTCTCTTAACATACTATGGACACGTCTCTAGGTTAATGTATATAGTTTAATTCATTTTAGTTATGTGTAGAATAGTATAAAAAATGGAAGTATAATTTATTAAGTTGTTCTATTAATGCACGTTCAAGCTATTTTTAGGTGTGGGCCACTATCTCTCCCATCTTTCAAATGATGGCGTCCCCAATCTTTTTCCAGAATGTAGAAGGTATTACATAGTAGGTCCCTCTACTATTAGAACATTATAGATTCTGATCTTATTTAAAAAAAATCTCTGAACTTTATAATAGCTTCCTAAAATTGGAGGTTCTAATAACGCTCCGATGGGAACAAGAAGCTGATGTTTGGAGGATCTAGGGCAGTTTTTATTTCTTGCTTTTTATAATAGCTTTATCGAGTGATGCCTGGGTGGCTCAGTGGGTGAAGCATCCAGCTCTTGATTTTGGCTCAGGTCATGATCTCAGGGCCCTGGGATCAAGCCCGGCCTCAAGCTTGGTGCTGGGCATGGAGCCTGCTTAAGATTCTCCCTCTGCCCCTCCCACTGCTCACACGTGTGCGCACACACACACACACACTCTCTCTCTCTCTCTCAAAACATAAAATAAATAAAGTAGCTTGGTTGAATGACGTAATAAATTAGATATATTTAGACACACAACTTGGCAGTATGGAAATCATCACCATAATCAAGATAATGAATACATTCATCACCCTCAAAGCTTCCTGGGCCCCTGTGTCACTGGTCCCCATGGCTCCTCCTGCTCTCTCTGCCCCTCTCACCGGGAGTTTTTTGGCTTGCTGTCACCATAATCTACATTTCCTATAGTTTTATGACAGCGGGATCATACAGTAGGTACTCCTTTTTATCTAGCTCCTTTGGCTCAGCATAATTATTGTGAGATACTTCCATATGGCTGCCCATATCAGTAGTTTATTCTCCTTCATTGCTGAGTAGCCTCTTGTGGCGTGGGTACGCCACGATTTGTTCACTCGTTCCCCTGGTGATACATATTTGGGGTGTTTCCAGTTTGGGGACCTCTACAAATAAAGCTGTTATGAACACTCACATAACTGTCTTCGTATGGACAGAGGCTTTTATTTCTCTCTCACAAATACATAGAAATGGGATGGCTGGATCACATGGTAGGACTAAGCCTCACTTTTTAAGAAACGGTTCTTTGTTTCCAAAGTGGTTGTCCGTCTCAAAAATATTCATCATCTCTTACAGAGTCATGGTCTAAGGATCCCTGAAATAATGTCTTTGAAAGAGCTGGTGGTTCTTAAAATTGAGATAGATCTGTAATTTTATCTGTTGAGAAATAGTTATTGATTGCCTGGTGTTTCCAGGTATTGTGCGTGATAATGGTGAGTTTCTAGCATGGGTGAGGGGGCATCCCTCCCTGGCCCAGACTAGAACATATCTGGCTACTAGAAAAGATAGAAAGTCAGACTTCCAGAAGTGCTAACAGCAGGGATAACACAGAGAAAATTGAGATTCTGACGATGGGAGGGAGACTCTCGGGGCAATCGCTCAGACAGACTTTCAGGGTTATAGGTTAAGAAAGTGAGTGAAGAGGGCCTACTTGAGGAATCCTGACTTTAGCTTATTTCATTTATTCATCACACACACACATTTTATCTTATTTTTATTTTTTTATGATTTTATTTATTTGACAGAGGGAGAGAGGGAACACAAGCAGGGGAAGGGGGAGAGGGAGAAGCAGGCTTCCGGCTGAGCAAGGAGCCCAGGACCTCGGGGTCATGACCTGAGCGCAAGGCAGATGCTTAATGACTGAGCCACCCAGGTGCCCCGCATAAATATTTTAATACCCACTATGCCCTTCAGATATATCGAGGAGCAAAATCAAGATCCCTGCCTTCATGGAGTTTACATTCCGCTGGGAGAAATACAGTAAACTATAAACCTAGTAAGTAAACGGTCTGTTAAAGGTAGGTACTATGGAAGAAATAGCAGGGGAAGTGTGATTAGAAGTGGGGCAGCCAGTTTTAGTTTCAAGTGGGAGATAGTGGGGCATGTTTAGAATCTAAATATAATAGTACCTATGTGTTATAATACAAATTCTAAAATAATTCCAACATAATTAGAATCTGGTCTGCAAACCACGCTGAGACCGTAGGTTCTTCGGCTGCTGCACTGACACTTTGCAGCCACTAGGGCGCAAATGGGCCATTTCCGAGAAAAATGGGGTGAGGGTGGGGGTGTGAGAGAGACGCGGGCAATGAGGTACACACCCTCCCCCAGGTGTTCCTCAGGGGCAGCTCCATGGAGGGCACTGACAAGACAGGCGGGAGAGTGTTACTGTGTGTCCTGGACCGAGACAATTTTGCCCTTGGCTCCCCTTCCTTAGCACGTCCTCACCCAGCGGGGGTTGGGGGCTCGAGCTGAGAAATGAACTTCAGCGGTTCAGCACACGATGCGTGTCACAGCTGAGTGATGGTGGAAAGAGGCAGACCTGTCGGCCTTGTCTTCCGGCCCCGCAGCGAGATTCTGGGGGCGCTGCGCTAGGATTCCCGCGGTTACACTCGGCGCCCCGGGTCTGTACAAAAGGACCCCCCCCCACCCCCGCCAAAATGCTTTCCGTCCCCTTGTGATATTTAAGGCATCACCAAGATGCAAGCATTCACCTTGACGTTGGGGTTTCCAGATCCTTCCCACCCTCAGCCTCTGCGAGCAGATCGGTGACCATTCTTGTCTTTCGGACGAGAGCCCATCCGGGCGCCCTTTCTGGAGCCGAGCGCGGCCCGCCTTCTCCCCGGGCAGGGGCTCCCCGAGGCCGGGCGAGCGGCGTGCCGGCGGGGCAGGGGCGCGCACGCGTGGGGCGCCGCC
>LNAC01000622.1:155993-318793 GCA_002007465.1 Ailurus styani
GGCAGAGCTCGGAGCGGCGGTAGCGCCCCCTGCGAGGCGGCCAGAGATGCCCCGGCCCCTGTGAACGGGGCCGCCCGTCAGGACACGCTCAGCCCGGGACACGCTCGGCTCCGCGCGCCCGCGACAGGCACCGGGGCGAGGGAGCGGCGAGCGCGGCACAGGCCGCCCGGCAGGGGCAGGGGAGGCCGGCCGGTGCGGCGCGGGGACACGTACTCGGTCTGACTCGGGCTGGCGCTGGCGGCGAGGGATGTCGTCCCGGACGAGGTGGCATGGACCCGCCATGGCGCGGCTCTGGGGCTTCTGTTGGCTGCTTGTGGGCGTCTGGAGGGCCGCTCTCGCCTGTCCCACGTCCTGCAAATGCAGCGCCGCTCGGATCTGGTGCAGCGACCCTTCTCCGGGCATCGTGGCGTTTCCGAGGCTGGAGCCTAGCAGTGCAGACCCTGAGAACATCACCGAAATGTGAGTTCCTGGGGCTGTTCCTCCCTTCTCTCCTCGCCCTTGGGCTGGGGCAGGCCAGGCGTGTCTGTCCGGGACATGAATGTTGTCTCAAGTCTGGGAGGTCAGACAGCCATGGGAGATGCCGGACCGGGCCATCTGTCAGTTACCTGTTTATCTGGCCTGGGGCTGCTAACGCGGGGAGAAGCGGGCAGTTGAAAATAAGTTTTCAGTGTATTGTATGTGTCAATAACATCAATATATATGTTCTTCTCGGGGAGGGATTCCATATACACTCCATTTCGAAGCCCTGCTGGGTGTGCTTTAGGCTTTTCTTATGCAATAACTTTGTTTTGGGCATTTTTCTTTCCTAAGGTGCCAAGTGTATGTTGGGTTAGAAGTTCCAGTAATATTTACTAGGAAGGAGGTTAAAATAATGAACTTTTGGAATCTTTTGAAGGAGGTTAGAGTCCCCCCCTTAACATCACTGGCTGAGGTTTGGAGTTCACCGGTTTCCCTTTCTATTTAATAGAACAGATTTTTGCTGGGAGATGACATCCAGAGCTGGCCTGGAAAATGGTCTGTAAGAGGAGAAGTTCTGAGTGTTGAAATGCGCTCTCTTGAAAGAGAAAATGTGCTCGTCGGAAGCCTAAAAGCCTGGTCTGATTTAATTTGGACTTGACTTCCCAGAGATATAATTTCGAGACCATTTGAATTATAAATCTCAATTGCCCATTGAATACTATCCCAGGACTAGGCTGCATGATAAAGCAGTGTGTAGAATGCTGCCTTTAGCGTGAGACGGACCCCCGTGTCCCTGGAAATGTCTGAACTTGTCTTGTTCTGGTGGAGAAGCAGAATTGTGTGTTTCTGTCCTCCTGTTCTGAGGGCTTGTGACAAACACATTACCAAGTAGGAATTCACCAGTGCCTTCCCCAGCTTTCCCTGTCACCTCTCCTAGAGGTGTCTTTAACCCCCTTAGGGACTTGGTCATTGCCTGCATTTCATTGGCATAAGATTTTATTCATCCATGCAGAGGATCATAAGGCAAAGTTTCTCCCGGTTTCCCTTACGGTGTTCGGCGCTCAGATAGGCAGCCCTGGAAGTAGGGCTTGGGCTGTGGCCTTCCGGTTGGCGAGTGCGCATGCTTTTTTTCCTCCCCAGAAAATGCACACCCTGTTTCTGCCAACGTAGTTGACTGAGATAACCTGTTTTTAATGTAAGTAAGAGACCTTCCTGTAGCCTCTGTTGTTTGTTCTGCTGGTGATGCTTGTATTCTAAGGCTCGGCAGAAGGAAATGGCAGCAGCACAGAGGGGAATGTGCAGGCCTCGCAGAGCTGAGATGTGCTGGAAGGACCCAACTCTCAGGCTAGATCCAGGAGGCTGGGACCTGGGTGGTTTGCTTTTTTTTTTTTTTTTTGGCAAGGATCAGAGCAGGCAGAGCTGTGCTGGCCCTGGTTGGCCTGGTCAAAGTATCTGTGGCCTTTTATCAGGATCTGTGTCTTTTTCCTGTGATGGGGGGTCAGTAGTCAGATGGAGGAAGCCATATGGAATTCAGAGCCCTTTGGACTATTTCGAGACCAGGGAGAGTGCCCTTAGACAGTCGGACGTCTGGTTTTGTTGGTGGTGGTTTTGAAATTCCGTATTACATGATGCATCTATAATGAAGGAAGAAAGGAGATCGAGCCAATCATTTTCACTGTAACATTTTTTTTCACTGTAATATTTTTAAGGCCTTAATTGGGGAAAAGGAAAATAAAACTCTCTTTAAGTGTAAAAAACACTGTTTTAAACCTTAGTGGTCTTAGTTGCCCAGGATTAATGAAGTCAATAGATTTGAGCTGAGCTTTCTTATATCAGTTCTCATAACTGCTGTTATTTCTGTCATACCTAATGGCAGGTTCCTATCTCCAGGGTTTAAAAAAATGGATGGTTTTTATTTTTACCAAAGTGTTGTCGGTGGCACTCCTCATTTCTTCTGATTGGAAAACCCACTGAGCTTGAGACCGTGGGGAGGCGTGTAGGGTTAGTGTTTGGGATGGGGAATTACGTTCCTTAGTGACACTAACGGGGCTGGTAGATGTGAGTTCTGAGAAAAAGTCTGTGCTCAGCTCTGTCCCTCAGCTTTGTTTGCGCCCAGCCGGTTTGTGCCCCGGTGGCTTGTGAAATGTATCGAAATCTTTGTTTGGAAAGCAAATTCATGTAATTATTTTGAATTCTGCTGTTTTGATATCAAAATGACATCAGTGGATGCGCTTGTTTCCCTGTCATCTATATATGACACCATCTGGCTCTTTTTCTTACATATTAATATTTGTTTGAACAGCTTTTGCATTTTTGGCCAGTGGATACCAGCTACAGTTGGAACCAAATTACAATTTTTTATTTTATTATTATTATTTTTTTACTTTGTTATGAGACCCAGTGGTATTCCTAAAATAACCTGGTTGAAAGTTCCATTTTAATGGTACTTAGCTGAAACTTCACGTTTCTCTTTTTTTTTTTTAACAGGAAAAATGGAAGTAAATAAACTATAATTAGAACTTGCTGAAGCATCAGTTTACATATATCATTTAAAAATGGTCCATCATTTAATACCCATGTATTTGGGGAAAAGTACGTCACGACCCCTTTTGGGTTCAGAGAGAGCCCATGATAGGATATTCTAAAACTATGTGCATAGATTCATTAAGAGAGATTTATTTTTTTGCTCCTATGTGCATATTTTAAGTTAAGCTGACAATTCATTTTTTAGAGTCATCGTTTGAGCCTGTTTTATCAAAAATTCCGTCCTAGTAATCTGTCTCATATTTTTTACCCACCAACATGATCTATCTCCCTATATCTCTCTTCTCTGTCTATAGAGCTGCATCCCACCTGCCCAACATCACACTGCTGCTTAGTGGCAGCTTCGGTTTCTCTGAGATGGTTATACCAAAGCTAAGCTAAATTAAAGCTAACACTGGTACCATTGTCCCATCTAAGTGGGATTCAAGAGTCAAGCCTGTTGTTGGAGTTATGTAACTGGCTATTGGATCTCTGTAGTGTCAGGTGCCAAAATGTACTGTAAAGGACAAGTTCTGTCTCACTCAAGTGGTAAAAGGCATGGCTAAGATAGAGCATGCATTTTTTTTTTATTGTGCTCAAAAACACCTAACATAAAGTTTACCATCTTAACCATCTTTCAGTGTATCATTCAGTAGCTCAGGAACCTTATCAGGAAGTGTTAAGTATATTTACATGGTGGCAAAAAGGGGCATTCATTTTTATATTGCTTCTATTTTATAGAGATCAGTGATGGCCTTTTTTCTCTGAATTTCTTGGGTGGTAGTTTCTGGTTTGGGGGTCATATTTGGAGACAAGTGTAATATTTTTCCTCTTAGTACAACATAAATAGCTTCTGCTGCCAGAGCCTCTATGTGCAATAAATTGTTGGCTTGGTTAAGAGTCTGTAATGTGATGTCATTAATACATTGATTTTGGCCCCTTCACCTTAGTAAGCTTTTCCACTGCAATTAATTGTACTAAAAACAGATACCTTGGCATTCGGAAGGATTTGGTGAGAGGCATCCGTTTTTATTACTCTGATGCTTACCTCTCAACCCCTCCACTGGGGGTTCTAGAACTTTGGATTGTGCTTTACATGCATTGAAGATGCACATAGTAAGTTTTGAGTGTGGTTACATAAGCCACTCCGAACTTGTTAATAAGTAAGGCAGTCTAATTTGCATCATTAACACAACTTGCAAGCTGGGGTTGAAAACACGTGGTCTTCCCGGTGCAGGTATTTCCAGAATTCAGCTCAGTATAACCACTTGAAGCCTCGTTGGTTTTATCCCTTCAATCTCTGCATTAAGGAGGTTTTTGTTACATTGGGTAAAACAATTAAAAAGCCCTCAACCCTTCTGACCCGACTTTTTCCCCCTCCTCATCACCTCTCATTGACTGTACAGGAAAATGTGTTTGATTTTTTTTTTTTCTTCTCTGAAAAGTGATATTTCCTTATGGGAATTCAGAGCACTGGAGTTAGGGGAAGGGCCTGGGTTATGTGTTATTACAAGCAAGTAATGGGAAGTTGAGATAATGTGGTCACAGTTCCCCAGAGCTGAGTCTAGTTCTGTTTAAAATCTTTCACTGTTTCTATCCCATAAACCTCTGTTTGTGTCTGTTTCAATATTCCCTTGTAAAGACATTTTCTAAGCTGAGAAGTTGGCCAGACAGCTAAGAATTGAGGTCTCTTTCTCCCCAGGAACATTCTGTATGATCTCTTTGACTATATCTGGGTCGTCAGAGTATAAAACCTAGAGTTCTTGTTTAGCTGGGGAAGGGGAATTCCTTTCTTTCTTTTCTCTTTCTCTTTCCCTTTTTTTTTTTGTTTTTTCTTTTTGTTTTTCTGTTTTTGTTTTTGTTTTTGTTTCTCCTTTGGTACTAAGCAAATGCCCTCAGTGTTAACTCATTGCTCATCTTGGCTATTAGGGAAAAAAAAAAAAAAACACTATTAAACCAGTACTGAAAACCACACACTGACATTAGCCCTCAGTCTAGCTTAATATGTCTCTAGAGATCTTCTCGTAGCTTCCAAAGCCATAGGGTAGAATGGGGCCTTGGACCTGCTGGCCTTTGGTGCAATGCCAAGTTCTGGTGCCTCTTGGTGTTTATAAATCAACTGGATTATTTGGGGGAGAGATTATTTCGATAGGCACTTCCCCCCACCCCTTTGGCGTGTGTGAGAGAGAGAAAGGGAGAGGGGAAGAACTGAACCTTGGGTTAATAGCTGATTGACCATTTTCCTAATCTACTTGGTCTAGCTAGTTTAACTCACAAGTCCCACCCCCCCGGGTGGCAGAGGTCTGAGGCCTGCAGTGGCCTGATCATTTTCACTCCACATTTGATTGCTGATCGATCTCCATTAAAGAAGGCAAAGATCTCACATAATCAGGNCAGGTGGCAGAGGTCTGAGGCCTGCAGTGGCCTGATCATTTTCACTCCACATTTGATTGCTGATCGATCTCCATTAAAGAAGGCAAAGATCTCACATAATCAGGGTGCCTTCTTACCCCTTTGGTCTCTGAGTCCAAGGGACCGGGAAGTCAGTAAATATTGATCTGGGCGAAGAAGGAGTGAGTGCTTGTGAGTGTTGTAAAGCTGGGAAGGAAAGGAATGCAGAGGTGCTGAGTCTACCTATTTAAAAAAACAACAACAACAGCAACAACAACAACAAAAACCCAGATGTCACAGAGAGCTGGAGTCAGGAGTGACTTGATTTTGAGGCAGCCCCTTCCTGTCTGGGACTGAGCTCGTCAGATATCAACTGCGGGCTTTGGATTCAGTGCTCAGACAAGTTTCTCCTGGCTCTGAACTTCCACCACCTTTCGGTTATGGAGATAACGTGGTTTATACATCAGTTAGGAAGTAGAGGGTGGTGTGAGAGTCTGAGGGCCTCTGGTGACAGTGTCAGATGCGCCTGTGTTCAGTGTCTGCTCTGAATTCCGCCCCGGGTGGCATGTTTGTGCTGGGCTGCTGAGTCTAAAGTCACACACAGGGTCACCTAGAATTGGTACCACAGGAGCAGAAGGGTCTCAGAAATGCTCTGTTCTAGCCCGTCTGCAGGAACCAGGCTGGGAAAGAGTCTCCTAAGGCTGTGCTACGTTAAAGACAGCGTAGGTCTAGACGCTCTTTCTCCTAACATTCAAAGGAAGGTGCCATGGCCCTTACTTTAGGGTGCCTCCCTTTTGTCCTGCACCGGGGGACTAACCCTAACCGTGGCCCACCATTTTGGAAAATGTCAGTGATGTGAAGACAAGCTTAGTACTAGACCAAATCTAGGCCAAGCTCTCTCCACTAGAGACAAAACAGTTCAAAAATGCATGAGCTACGGATCCCAAAGCAATGGTCTTACCTTCATGTTGGACGAAATACATTTTTTTTTGTTTAGATTATGGTGTTTTGTTTTTGCTGTTTTTAAATTTCAAGCCATCTTCTTCTCTAAGCAATTCATACACAAAAGTCAGGCAGCAGAGAAAATTTTCCTGAGTTGGCAGCAATGTGGGATGCTAACCCTTGCCTGTTGGACCACGTTGGCGGGTTGGGTGTGGAGGGAGGGCAGAGTGGACCCGGTGGAATGTGAGCTGCTGCCCCTGGAGCCTTTGCCACTGTCAAGGGTGGTTGTGTACGTGGAGGGCCCCCCAGCCCTTCATACAAAGCCTGTCTTATCTCCTATGAAAGACCAGTGGCCACAGCATACTTCTTTGTTCCTGCCGCCTTTTCTGCCACTGACTTCTCTTTGCCCAGGATTGATGGCTGAGCTCAATGACTGTGCCACTGAGCAAGCTTAAAGATTGTTGATTCATATGTAAAATTATTATTGGCCAGTATCTCACTTAGGGCTCTGTCTGCTCAGCCCCACTTGCCCAAATTTGGCATGAGAGTAGAAGCAATTTTAGGAGAAGTGTAGAGAGCTTCAAATAAATGTTTATAAGTAAGCGGCGTGACAGTGGGAAGGAGGTGGCCTGGGGCTTCTCCCCGCGATACCCGTCACCATCTCCCCCTGCACCATGTGTTAGACTATCAAGTGATAAATGATTTGTGTGCCCTTGGCAACATGGCATCTTCTCGTAGAGAATAAAAACGGTAAGAATCACACACCATCTAGAGTTTCTTTTCTATTGCAAATGAGGACCTGTTGCTCTTCCATACCCCATGCTTTCCTATAAGGTTCCTATCCCAACAGTCCTTGGGACACACACACACACACACACACACACACACACACACACACACACCAGGACTCTATTTGTGTATATGTGATGTGTCTATGGAGAGAGAAACATATATATAAAACCCCACTAGGTGTGGTCCTTTCAGATTTAATTATCTGGAACTGTAAAATTTTCCTAATAATTTAGGATTTACTTCCTGAAACCATCTAAACTTTTTTCTTCTTTTTCTGTTGAGATATAACTGACATACAACATTAGTTTCAGGTGTACAACATAATGATTTGGTATTTGTATATATTGTTAAACGATCACCACCATGAGTCTAGTCTTGAGATGAGAACTTGTAAGATCTATTCTACTCTTTTTGTAACTTTCAAATATACGACACAGTGTTGTTAACTGTGGTCACCATGCTGTACATTACCTCCCCACCCAGGCTTTTAATTTTGCTTTAATCATTCTGGATTTCTCCTGATGAGAACCTGAGTGAAGAAGTGGCTGTTAGTCCTTTGACACCATTAGCCAGCCTGGCTACTCAGAGACCCATCATGTCTGTCCTCTGTGATCATTTCTCAACATCAACAAAACGATCAATGAGGCGTCTTTGGACTTTTCTACAACAGTGTAATTTAAATCAAAAGATAGTCGAATTTTGGTTTTCAACCACTGAAACATAGTGCACACTCAAAAGGAAGGTTCTTCTAAACCTCAGTTCTTGTCACCAAAGTTGTCTCTGTTTCATGTCCCCCCCCCGCCCCGTCCCTTCCTGCGAGGTGGCAGAGGGGCCCGCCCCCTAATTCTCTGACTCTCGCTTTCCATCTCGGGCCTCGGCGTACCCCTCCGTGCAGTGCGTGAGCAGGGCTGCGCAGGGCTGGGCGAGAGGGGGAGCACAGCCTGATGGCCTGAGTTCTCTGGCGACGGCTGAGAAAACCCCACACAGCCCAAACCACAACACCTTTGCCGTCGGCTCCCAGGTTCACGGGGAGGTTCTGCAGCTGTCAGCCCAGTCCGAGTGTGATGGAACATTTTGCTCCCGGACTGCTCTCGCGCTCCCGAGTCCTGAGTTCCCTTTGTCACTTTTCTTTCTCCTTCCTCTGGTTCTGGTGGTGTTTCTTATCCTCCTGCCCACTGCCCCCGACACACACACACACACACACACACACACACACTCAGGCAGGCACCTGGCTGCAAAGCCCCTTTAACGATTGTGAAGAAATGTTGGGTTGCAGGACCTGCGGGTTGGCCATGACCTTCCCCCTGAACCGGGCTTCAGAAGTTTAACACAGCCTGGGAGGCAGCAGCGTCCAGGAGCCTGGCTTGCCGGGAAGGGGCACGGGGCGGTGAGGCGGGGTGTGGGTTTCGCGTCCACACTCTCACGGCATCTGACCCGGTATCCCAGGGGAGCCGAAACGGTCAGAACACGCATCCAGGGACCGGTGTTCCGAGCAGATGTGAACATGTAGATTCGCCAGTGTAATTACTGAAAAGTACGGGGGGCAGTACCTGTCGAGAAAACTGTCCCTGATGGGGACCAAAAGAATCCTCATTTTTTTTGCCTCCAATACTGCGACACCTTCCTGCTTGGCAGGCTTGCCCCTGGCCTTGCCTCCTCTCTACACATCTCTGCCGTACTGTGCTGGCACGGTCTTTCTAAAATGCTGATCTCATTATGTCACTCCTTCTAACTGCCCTGTGGCATCTCCTGTTTGTCCTTGTTTTGTTTTGTTTTTTTGTTTTTTTGTTTTTTTTTTAAAGATTTTTATTTATTTATTTGACAGAGAGAGATTACAAGTCAGCAGAGAGGCAGGCAGAGAGAGAGGAGGAAGCAGGCTCCCTGCCGAGCAGAGAGCCCGATGCGGGCCTCGATCCCAGGACCCTGAGATCATGACCTGAGCCGAAGGCAGAGGCATTAACCCACTGATAAAAAGCAACACTCTGGATTGTCACTCCATTGCCCCATGATGAGGAAGATGACAATCCCATGGACCCAAACGCACAGATCAGCATTACGGTTGTTTCCTACACCAGTAGATCTATAAAGGAGAACTAATTATAACTGGAAGCTTGCTTGGTGATCTTGGAATTAGAGCAAGGGCCCTTAATTCTGCATTTAGAATGTTAAATGGCATTAAGCTAAGCTTGCCTGAGGCATCCATCTCCATAATGGTAGCGCCTTCACAAAGGGAATGCAGAACTTGAAGTACTTTGGCGAGGACCCGTGTCCCCTGGACGGACACTCCTTTCTCTCTCCTTCATTTACTGCCCAGCAACAATTCTGAGTGACACGTTCTTTCTTTGGAAAGGTGAGCGCCTTCAGCCAAGCCTTGCTCGAGCCTGGGAACCTTTCAGATTCTTTAAAGTGATTTTGCACATCTTTTCTCTGAAATGCATTCATTTTATCGTATGAAATTTTATTTGTGATTAGCTTTTTTTTTTTTAATTTTATTTTTATTCTTTGCCCCAGGGGTTCAGGTCTGTGAATCATCAGGCTTACATCTTTCACAGCATTCACCAAAGCACAAACCCTCCCCAATGTCCATAACCCATCCACCCTCTCCTTACCCTCCCACCCCCCAGGAACCTTTTTTTTTAAGTCGTATTTGAATGTGATAAGAAATGCAACCAGTGCAGAGGAACGTATCATGAAAAGCTAACCCCTCTCATCTCTCAGCTTCCTAGAAAGAGTCTACTCACGTACATGAGTACATATGTATGTCTTTTTTGTTTGTACACATGTATAGCATGCTATACCCACTGTCCTACATGTTGGTGTTTTTTTCGTTTTTTGTTTTGTTTTGTTTTTTCCATAAGGCTGTATCTTATATGCCCATGTACACCAGCCTTACTGTTCAAAGCCACTCAGTACCATTGAATGAATAGTTCTTCACTTAACCAACCTCCTTTTGAACAACCTTGTACACAAATTCTTGCACACATGTGTGATTTTATCTATAGGAATATTTCTTAGATTTTAAATTGCAGGGACGTTTGCAAGATGTTTGCAATTTTGACAGATACTGACCGAGGTGTCTGCAAAGCGATCACAACCTTTCATTCTCCCACCCAAATAGGAAGCACCGCTTTTCTACCGCTAAGCCGTATTATTCATCACCATACCTTTTGACCTTTGTTGGTCCTATTCCTGGGCAATAGTATTCGCCACTGCTTTATTTGGCAGTTCAGTAATTATGGTCCAGGTTGAAAGTTTTTTTATGCATCTGTAAGTCATTTGTATTCTTTTTCCGTGAACTATGTTTGTCTTATCCCTTAGCTCTTTATCTGTTGGGTGGGTGGCCTTTTAAAAAGTGGATTCAGGAGCACCTGGGTAGCTGTCTGTTGAGCATCCGTGACTCTTGGTTTCTGCTCAGGTCATGATCTCAGGGTCATGAGATCGAACCCTGCACTGGGCTCCACATTCAGTGGGAAGTCTGCTTAAGATTTTCTTTCTCGCCCCCTTTGCCCCTCACCCCCGACTCACATACTCTGTCTCTCTCTCTCTCTCAAACAAAGAAATAAATCTATAAAAAAGTGGATTCAGAAAATCTATTTAACAAAAAGAAAATGTATACCTCTCTAATGTTTTTCTTGTCTTCTGATGTTGGTTATGGCATTTCTTCTTTTGGTAACACGACTATATATTTTTTGGTAGCAAAATTAATTATTTCCTTTTTGGCTTCTGTGTTGTAAATGTGGCTACAAGTTTCCCCTCTCTCTGAGAGTATAAAAAAAAGTCTATATTTTCTTCTACTACTTTCACTCTTTCATATTTAAAGCTTTGCTCCATCTGGATTTTCAACATACAAGGAGGGAGGTAGAAAAAAATAGTTTTGTGATTTTTTTCAAGATAGTTGATCAGCCCATCAGGTCTCTTGATGCTGTGGATTATATAATTCTACCTGTCCCCCAGTAATTTCAACTAACAATTTCGGCCATTTTGGGATATATCCATTATAGTAACCAGTCTGTCTATTTACTTGCCAGCACTATACTTTTAATCTTCTAAAGCTTTATATTATTATTTTTTTTCTATTCAAAGTATTAGTCTTTCTCAATAGTCTTTTCTTTCAGAATATTCAGTTATTTTTGCATGATTTTTTTTCCATACAAATTGTAGGGATTGCTTGCCTAGCTCTCCCCACATTGTGTTGATGTTTTAAATTAAGATTGCATTACATTGGGCGCCTGGGTGGCTCAGTGGGTTAAAGCCGCTGCCTTCGGCTCAGGTCATGATCCCAGGGTCCTGGAATCGAGGCCCGCATCGGGCTCTCTGCTCGGCAGGGAGCCTGCTTCCTCCTCTCTCCTCTCTCTCTGCCTGCCTCTCTGCCTACTTGTAATCTCTCTCTGTGTGTCAAATGAATAAATAAAATCTTAAAAAAAAAAAAGATTGCATTACATTTATATATTTAAGTCAGTCTTAATGAGTCTGAAAAGCCCTGGATCCTCAAGTTCAAACCTCCTATCTTGCCTTTCCCTTTGTTCGGTGAGATAATACAGCCTCTCTGAGCTTTCAGTTCCCATGTTGGAGCTATGCTCTTCCTCAACTCCCTGGCTTCTGCCTGGGACACCTTTCCCCTGCCTTCTGTCTCTGGGCTGTGTCCCCGCCATGTGCTCTTTCCCAACGCCGGAACTGGTCACTTAGCGACATAAACACGTGCCCACCTTCCCATCGGTACACACCACTAGGACGGAAGTGGCATGAAGGTGGGGACCGTGTGCATCTTGGTCACACTCTTCCCCAGCACCCAGCACAGCGCCCTAGATCTGCCCCTGGCACACGGACATGTGGGCATACCTGTGCGCATGCGCACTCCCCTGCACAGCTATTGCTGAGAATTCCAAACGAGAGCGCGTACTAGTCGTTCTCTGGGCTGTCAGTAGGGAAAGTTCTAGCCATGAATTTTTAGTCATGGGGTTAAGATGTTTGTTGAAGTAAGTAACCTTTATGGAATTAAATACCACAGTGTTGGTTCATGCACAGTTAAAAAAAAAAATCAGTTCACTATGAAGACCTAGCATAGCTATAGCTGGAAAGGTAGAAAGGCAAAGCTTTGCTGGGGCAGGTATCTTGTGAGTCCAACAGGAAGGAGGGATGGAGAAGAAATGGGAGGGTGAGGGCAAGCAGATGACGAGAGGGGCGCAGCAGGCCAGCTCAACACCAGAGGCCGATCCGGGGGAAAAGAATCATTCTAGGGGCATCTCACCTCCAGCAAACAAATAGGTCTAATGAGAAAGATTTGTGCCTTTTCTGTTGTGTAAGAGCCAAGAATGGCTATCCCTGTGGCTCAACTGCAGTTTTCCCTGTGACTGCCTTTCTTGTGCTTCACTTACAAAGTGATTCTGGTGTGAGGTTGCAGATGTGATTTATTCTTCTTGTAGCATGGCTGGTAGAGGCTGTTCATTTTTCTTAGAGAACTGCAGACATCAGGAGTATAAAAAAGATAGTGTGTCAGGTCCAGTTGAATGTACCATCTGATACATAATACTTCTGCATCTTTGTAATCAAGGTGCGTTGAGCTGATCCTACGAATGTTCTGTGGGACTTCTTTTGTATTTATAATAATTAACACTGTCAGGCACCTCGAAATTTTGATAGTTGTTTGCAAAACTGATCATAAAACAACTGATAGACATATGAGATTGGGAAGCTTTTAAAAATAGAGTGGGGAAGTATATAGGTGAACAGATTGTGTTGAATAATCCAAAAAGATAATTCCCCCTCGAGATAAATAACATCCATTTATTTATGTTTACGAGTTGCGGTATGTTCATAATATACGTACAAATGAAAATAGTTGAGACTCCATGTGTATTTTGAAAGTCAAATTTTTAAAAAGGAATGAGCATTATGGAATCAACACACAATGTTTACATCTCATGGGAAAAGTTGTAGTTCTGGTTGAATCGTTGGCTCTCATGGTAAGCCTGGGTGACCCTCTGGGGTTGAACTTACCAGCCATTTCATTGATTCTTCCACAACATTTCTCTCACCAATGGAAAGTGTCTTCTGGTGTGTTGAGGGCACTCTTGAGCTTTTTATTTACCTCGGTCTACCCTAGAATCTGTCTTTCCTCTCCTTTCATTGTGTTTTATATCTACATACAGATCAGGGGACAAAAGACATTCTGTTGACAGAGTCATCTTTTCCCACACATGGCTGAATTGGAGGACAGCAATGAACTGTTTATACATATATGTGTTGATTGATTGATCAATTCATTTATTCAGTCAACTAGTCAGTCAACAAATATGTGTTTGAACATGTCCTGCCCACCAGGCATTTTTCTGGGTTGTCCTGGGTAACAAGACTAAGGCCAGCTCCTACCATTTATATGGCCTGTTTAGGGCACCGGGGTGGGGGGGCCCAGTCAGGTCACCCCCCACCTTCTCTCTCAAAGCTCTGTCGAAGAGTCCAGCCTGTACGTTAGAATTCCATCCACACCACCACAGACAACAGCCTCAGATGTCCCCCATCCCCCACACTGCTGTGCCTAGGAGTGTGTCTGTCAACAGCACGGCACCCCCTCCGGAGGACAGACTTACAGAGAAGGCCTGCACAAGCTTTGGGAGTGGACTCAGGGTTCTTGGGTGGGAATTCTGGAATCCTCCGAAGTCAACAAGGAAAAGTGTAGGAGCATCCTGTTCTGTGGCTCACAAGGAAAAGTGTAGGAGCATCCTGTTCTGTGGCTCACTAGCTCCTCCTCTGGAGGAACTTGGCTGGAGGACCACCAGAGAGAGGGCCACTGACGTCCCTGGACGCTGCCCAGAGCAAAGGGAAAATGCCCTCTGGGCCTCTGCCCTGGGGATCTGACCTCTGCCGCAGCGTATTTTGGGCTGGGCTGGCTTTGGAGTAGAGGAGGCTGATGCCACGGGGGTGCGCAGTGGGGCGGGCAGGCTACCCAGACTGCTCTTCCCGTTGCCGTGGTCCTCTCTTCGGGGGGATTCTCAGGCACGGGCTCCCTGTTTCCAGCAAGGACAGCGCGTGCAGATTCCTCCCCCGACCGTGTTATCAGCGTCGGGCTATCACAGACCCAGACAGATCCGCCAAGCCCGGATCTGTCCCCAGCAGCGAATGGGGACGTTCAGCGTCAGTAGCCACCAGCTTCCACCTCTCTCTCTTCCCCATACGGATTTTTAAATGTCCCCCGAAAGGTCTCGATCTGAATGTAATATTTTAAGAATCAGTTCATTATGGCTGAATGTATATATGGTTTTTTTAGTGGTACCCTAGGAGGATCCTGGGACTCTGCAAACTGTGTCTGAAAAGTTCCTTTCCCCATCATTTCTTTTCCCGAATTGAAAAATCACGGAAAATGTCCATTGCCGGGCGGAGGAGGGTCAACGACTTAATTTGTCATTTTCGTTGGGCCTTTGTGTCAGGGCGGGATGCAGGCTGGGAGGCAGGGTTGCTTGGTGGGTGGAGAGCCCCCTGATGACACTGGTCTGCCCCTACGACTTCGGATGAGTTACTCAAGTTCTCTGTGTCTGTTTCCCCATCTGTCAAAGGGGACAATCATAGCACCTTTCTCATGGGGTTTCTGTGAAGTTCAAATGAGCTGACGCATGTGAAATGTTCATACCAGTGCTTAACACAGGAAGCTCGGCTGTTTTTATTTCGTGTGGGTCTCCTCGACTATATTCTGAAGGACAGTAGGCTCCCTGGGGCTGGGGAGTGGGAAAAGCCTGAAGCTCTGCCCGGAGCACGGCACTGGGCAGGTGCTGAGATTAAGAAGACAGATGTAAAGGGCGTTGGCTCCCTTTAGTGCGACGGTTGCCCTTTTGCTTTTGTTCTGACTCTCATGTGTGGGACCCGGCACACTCGCCGAGTGGGACATTGACCATTGGTGTGCTGAGCAGTTCTGGCTCAGCTGCAGCTATTATTCAGGTCACGCTCTTTGTTCTGCAACTTTGTTTTGTTCCATAGTCCCGGTCCATTTTATTTATTAGGCTGTTGATAACAGCTCCCCAGGAGTCTGGAGGTCATCAGTTACTTTGTACATCATTTTCTCTTAACTGTCTCTCTCACTCTTTAATTGTAAAGCCTTTAAAAAAAAAATCTTTTAAAACATGGAGGTGGACTCACATGAAATTTACTGCCTTAACCATTTTTTACCTGTATATTTCAGGGGTGAAAGTTCGTTCACACTTGTGTGCCACCTACCAAAACCCTTTTCACTTTGCAAAACGGAAACTCTGTTCCCATTAAACAACTCTCCACTCCCCTCCCTGGGGCTCCAGGCAACCTCACTTTTCCTTTTGGTCTCCTGTGAATTTGACTAATGCCAGATACCTCAAAAACATACATCCTTTTGAACTGTGATGCATTCCTTGAATTAAAGTTTTTGTAAGAGATCTGTTTAGGATTTTTAGATGCACTCACACTTTCTGCAAAATAGCTTCCCTTTATTGTGGCCTTACACAACCACTTACGACTGGGATCCCTTTTCAGCAGCATCTTTGTAGTTTCACTCCAAAGAAAGTAATCTCTAACCTTCTATAAAAAATGACTAAAGGTTAACATGTGAAGTGAAACCAGTGAAGATAAAATTGGAAGTGTTGCTCACATTCTATCGCTCGCCTTACTCCCACGGCCTATAAATGTTGGATGAAAAATTGTGCCAAAATCAAAACAGACCTTCACACAGAGATCCTAAAATTTTACCACTTGAATCATTCTCTTTTTCTTGACGTTATGCCTGATGCTCATTTTTCTCTGTGCTTTGCTTGATCTGTCCTAAAGCTGGAGCAGAAATATTAGTATCCAAAAATGCTCTTCTCCTGACCGGAGGCCAAGAGCTTTCAGAACTGTGTTCTGTTGTGATTAGTGCTGACTTGAACGCTTCTTAGAATTCTTAAGGCCTGGGCTAATCATTGGAAGTTCTTCTTCACTAATCATAAGTGAAACATTGATTGGCCTAGAATAGCAGGGAAAGAGGAATAGACATTTCTTTTTTAATGCAAGATAATTTATGCATTGGATTGGAGTTGCAAGAAGATTTTGTGAACAGTCACTCTGAAACCTAAAAACATTGTGGATGAAATTACTTAATCCATTTCTTGAAAACGACTCCAGGTAATTCTATAGTCTTGGCCTATTGGTCATAATGGCCACTTCATTTGCATTGAATGAATGTTAGAAATGTCACAGTTACCCACTTTATCATCCGTATTTGAATAACTGGCCATAATTACTTTACACAGGAAGGTCAATAAGGTAAAAACGAGAGGGAGGGAATAAGGAGTGAAAAAAGGGGCTAGGACTCCCAACTAACTCAAATGGTTGACAGAGTTGCTGTAAAGGAGCACAACATTTGCTCTCAACTTCCTGGCAGTGAAAAGAGAAGCTCATTATTGGTAAAGAGAATGCCTACTAATTCCACAGGAACATTGCTTTGTCTGGCACTATGTTCTGAAAGGAATTTCTTTTGCGGGGACAATGAGTGATGTAATTTGCGGCTTTTGTGAAACACGCAGAAGGATATTTCATTTTCTTCTTACTGAGAAAGGCAGTGATAGTTGGGGGAAGCGACAAAGACATCAATTCTGCAAGGAGGCTAAAGCGGCCCCAAAATTTAATCTCCCAGGGCTGTCGTTATAAAGCCAATGCCACACGGGAGCTCGGTCTGCCCTCCCCAGTACCCTTTGCTGACCAGGCTTTGCTGGACTAGAAGCTGGACGGCAGACGATTTGATGTTGTCCCCTCTGACCAGAGCCTGGAAAATTTTAATCTCTGGTACTGGTTAAGGCTAGATCTGTTCTCTTTGGACCTCAGACAAGCAGATGGTGGGGCTGACATCCTTTTACAAAGACCAAGCAGCCCGGCCTCTGTGCTCGTCCAGGTGGAAGCTACCCTGCCCGCAGCTGCAGATGGGCTGGGAAGGTACCAGCAGGCAGACCCAGGCCAGCGGGGGAAGCAGCCCTTCGATGGCCCCACAACGTGGACAGATGCTCCATTGAGACCTTGGAGTTCCTCCCACAGAGCACAGCAGAGATGCTTGTCGTCTAGAAGCTGCTAGGAGCACGTGGGGCCGGTCGGCTTCCCAGCCAGAGGAAAAGCCTGCTCAGGCTCCTGCAGTGCCCCCAACCCCAAGAGGGCTGGCCCCTCGAGGGCGTAGCGGGATGAATTAGCTGCAGAGTGCAGCCCAAGTCCCCCAGGGAGCCGACTTGTGTTTCTGGGGCTTTCGTATCAACCGACATTCGAGGATACCCACCCACACTAAAAATTTTAGCTTGATTATAACTCGAGCCTCTTTCTTGAAAATAGTTGGCTCTTGGATCATTTCCACCCTAGGGTTCTTCATTAATAGGGTGACACTATGTCACAGTGAGTGTTTGGTTACTTGTCTTTCCATTTACTCGAGGTAGGTGGTTGTGACTTCTCGAACACTCTGAGCCCTAATGTGAACTGTACAATGATTATTAAATTAGTCGGAAGGAAAACAGCATGTGTTTTGGTCATGAAAAAAACTCACGTCCCTTGCTTCTCCTGGGGATTATATTTACTACTCTACCAAGTGTAAAATTAAACTTGGCTATGTTTCTGTTAGTTTTAGTTTTTAACAACAGAGGAAGCTTCTAAAGCTTCTGGGACAGGTAGAAGGAACTTTTTAAATGAAAAGGGGGTATTTTTATTGTGGGCTTCTGTGTTGTTTTATTTGATGAGACTCGTTGTAGAGATGTCTGTTGTGGAGATGACCTATCAGTGGAAGAGAATAGTTGGATCATTGACATCTCAGGGGAAATTGCAGGCAAGCATTAAGTCAGGTGTCATAAAATCTTTCCATGGGCCAGTGAAATAGCCGAGATCAGTCGGGAATGGGACCAACTGGAAATGTGCCCCAAATCTCCAGGGGCAGTGTTACTCAGCTAGTCCTGACTGTTGCCAGGAAGAAATGCTAGTCCAGTTTGGCGGATCTTCAGGTTTTTTTGTTTTTGTTTTTGTTTTTTAAGAATATGGAAATTCAGAATTCTAAAATGTGAAATCTTCCCATTTTGGAGAGTTGGTGGCTAATAAGAAAATGTAAAAAAAAAATAATAAAATTAAATTAAGGACCCTGTGCTGACTGAATGTCGATCTGGACCACATGGGAATTGCTGTGACTTCTGGTCACCTTCTAAGTTTTACCTGTCACGTGATTTGTAGGCTGGAGTCTAGTCATAAGTATGTATGGAAGGCTAAGCTAATAAATCCAATTAAACTCACCTTTCCTGGGAAGAAGACCAGTATATTTTATGTAGAAAGCCAACTTTAAGGTGTGTGTTTTTTTTTTTTCATCATCAATTTCTCTGGTCATCAATTGTGGTGTTCGTTGGTGGCAACCCCTTGTTTCTAGAGAAAGCGAGAGGAAGAAAATGCTGTATAAATACTCCTAAACCCAGAGTGTAATTTTCCTTCATGCCAATTTGCTGCCGTTTTCTTATAATGTGTGTGCTGGAGGGAACAGACACATTATCAAGTCCAAATGTCCTCTCAAATGTCCTCTTTGCCGGGCATGGGCACTAGAGGTGGACTGAGAGTAAGCTCGGCAGCTGGGGGGGTGACCAGACTGGCCCTGGAACCGCCATCCTCTGCTGATCATTGATCATGACTGGCATTAATGGAGGTCCTCATCCGGGACCTCCGATGCCCTCATGGGGCAGTCTCCTAATCTCCCCAACACCCTTACAGACAAGGCCGCTGAAGCCTGGAGACTTGCCTCTGGTCATATAGCTCATAAGAGGTGAGTTTATCCCTCACACGATTCCACCGATGATTTCCCAGCCACTTGAATTCTTAAGTTCCCGGGGTAGTTGGGCTCTTCTAGGAAACTGCAGTTCCCAGAGCATGGATGGCATTGTGGAAGAATCTGCAGATTTCTCATTTATCTCCTGTTACAGCTCTATGTCCACAGAATCCATGAGAGCCTCCTATAAGATGTCCTCATTCCTCTTCATCGACTCTTGTTTTTAGGCCTTGATTATCTGTGAAGGTCCCTTTTGTAGACATTTTAGAAACTGTTCTGTACCGAAGGTTCTGGATTTATACATCTGCAGCCCTCGTGGTGTGACACAGCGGCCCTGAGCTCATAATCTCGAGGCAGGTAGACATGCGTGCAGATCTTGTTTGGGCAGCTGTGTGACCTTGGGGAAGTGACCTGGCATGGTTTTGCCTCCATTTTCTCTTCTGCATGGTGGAAGCAATCGGAATGTTCTCCTGGTACCATTGTTGTGTCAAAGGGCACCCTTCATCCCTGGGTTCCCCAGTGCCTGGCACATAGCACTTCGCCAAAGGGAATTACTGGTGTTCCTTTATGCCCACAGCCGAAAGGAAGTTGGAAGTGTTCATGCCAAACAGCATGTACTAGTAGGCTGCTTGAATTCAAGTTTTGAGCATGCTTATTTGGCCTTCTCTGCATTCATATCTTCACAGTTGGGCTGATGCACTCTCTCCTAAGAATGGACCAATCTATTGGTGTATTCTTGGAAGAACAGATTGAGAGATTCCTACCTGGAGTCTTGCTTTGGTCCATCAAAGTATCGCTTGTACCTGCTCAGGGATTGACTTCCAAAACTCTCAGCATTTTTGCTGAGAAACTGAAGCTGCCTCGCTGTGAACCCGGGGACCAAGGGAAGTATTTTTAAAGGATTTTTCTATTCCTTATGAAAGAAATCTTCTGGCAGAGAGGATCCCATCCACATCAGCGTTGAAATGCCTCACCCCATGGCTGTAAGGTTGGGTGCATATCACAATCTCATGTGGCCATATGAGTTCTACTTTTATCAGCTTGCTTATTTATTTATTTGGTAGTGGCATGGGGGTGCTGTGGAAGGTAGCCAGGGTAGCGGGAAGTGATTCAGTTTGGAAGAGTGGCCATTGGAAATATTCACTGCTGTTTCTCTTTCTTTCTGATGTGTTGCCAAAGTACAGTTCAGGCAATAAAGTCTAAGCTAAAGGGAAATTGTACTTTTGAGCAATACTGCTGTTGAGCTAATACACACGAAGACAAGATGCATTTAAGCCACTCTTTGTTCCTTTGGAAGATTACCTGTAGGAATTATTTGGTAGTCTGTTCAAGCCAATGTGAAATCTTTTCAAATGGGATGAGTATGCTTTCCAGGAACCTGTAATTCAGAAATGTTTCTGTGAATTTTCCCTAAAATTACCTCTTCTCTCTTCCTTTCCAAAAAACCACCCATACGCTTTTTTGTTAAGCATAAGGAGAGGAAATTCTTTACCCTCCAGAAAATGTCTTAATGAAGGTCTTAGATGTCAAGTTGAGACTGGAGATGCTTTGGAGACAATACAGAACTAAATGGCAAAGAGTATGGACTTTGCTTATGTTCGCGTTCTTTACCTTTCGACTTTCTGGTCACTCCGCAAGCCCTGACCTCCATTTAGGCCTCTCCTGACCTGCCCAATCCACATGTCGTAATTCCTTCCATGGTGTCCTCTCAGCATGCCTGTACCTCTGCTTGGACCCTTCTCTTATCTGCTCATCAAACACTGTGGCAGTGACCACTACCCTCATAGGGGATCTCCTCCTTCAAGGTCAAGAACCACTGGATCTGAAGACTCTTGCAGGGCATTTCTGGTCTTAACATTCTCAAGCCTGAGGTGGTCAGCGGTGAATCAGTACTCATCTTCTGAGGGCAATTCATTTTTACCATTAAAAAAATTCATTGGTTTAAATATGTTGTATGCTTGCCATCTAAATTTGCTTCTGGATTGAACTAATTTTGCTTTCGAAATTGGCTCTCTGTCCTCCTCTGTTACTGTCTTTACTTTGTTTCTTTGTTTTCTATGTGATTTTTTCCTGTTATCACACTTGTGTGTTTATGTCTTGTCTTTCCAGTGGGATAATAAATACTCCCAAGTTGAGGACCGGTGGATCTGTCTGATTGCTTTAAGCCAATGACATCCCAAGAACATCAGCTCTATGCTAGGAAGCGAGATGTAGTGAGATAAATAAGACTTTTCCTTCTAGGGGGTTTAACAGCTCAGTTGGGGGTCAGGTAGGTTAAGAGAAAAATACAGTTGTGGATACAAAGAGAACGTTCATTCTCCCTAATTATTTTTTTTAAAAGATTTTATTTATTTATCTGAGAGAGATTCAGAGGGAGAGCATTGAGGGAGAGTGAAAGAGAGAGAAGCAGACCCCCTACTGAGCAGAAAGCCCGACATGGGGCTCGATCCCAGGACCCTGAGATCATGACCTGAGCCGAAGGCAGATGCTTAGTCAACTGAGTCACCCAGGCGCTCCACATTCTCTCTAATTCTTAAGTACAAAGTTAAGAAGTACAATAAATGCTAAAGAAAAAAAAAAGGTTGCCAGCTGATGGACTAAAAATGTTCTGATTGGAAAAAAGTCTTTTTGGTGTTTCCCCAAAATCAATCAGTATTCTAGGTAATGTAGAGTCCCAGAATAGATTTGGGTGAATTCATTGAAAAACCCCTTGGATATGCAATTCAGCTTTTAAGGCAATAGGCAGTGATTTTGGTATGTAGCAAAAATGAAAAACAACTATTAAAACAACCCTCATAATGAGGTCCTGTATGTAGATTCGAGAAAGAAGGAAGGCATATTTGGGCAAAACAGGTGGGTTGGAGACCGGATCTAAACAGATCACTAAACAGATTCTAAACAGATCTAAACATGATTCTAAACAGATTCTAAACAGATCACTGATGAAGGGGTGGGCCACAGGCGCTGGGAGGCTGAGGAGGTAAATGGAGAAATTCTTAAGGAGTAGCAAAGTAAAGAAATCCAAACCCACCACGTCTCTGTGTCACCATTTAAAGGCTGCTGACTTGCCTAAAAGAGATTGAAGGCAGCGTCTGCAGGTTAGGGTGGCAGAAGCTTAGCTGTCTGTGAAGAACCAAAACTCTGCTGAACTCATGAGATTCCTTATGCCTTAAAACATCTGGGGCCTAAGCTTTCCAGAACAGTGGGCATAGGTCGGAGGAGTTAGGGGTCATCGTGGAGAGAAAGCTCCTGAGGAAGTCTTGTGCCAAAATGCCAGGCTTTCCCACTGCTTCGAGGGGAGCAAAACCCTTCTTGGGGATGGGCTTTATTAAGCCAAGTTTGACTCCGTTGAGAGCCGTCAGAGTTTCGCAGCACTTGGACCGGAGTGATGGAGAAGCTTGGCCTGGATGTGCGTCTTCCAGCTGTGTGCCCTGGCCGCAGCTTTCTCTCTCCCTCCTCACCCTGGCTTGGCCTCTGCAGCCCAGGGCTCCAGGTCCGGTGTCCCCAGTATCCTGCGGGAGGCACATGGAAGTCACCAGTAGGGGGCAGCCCAACATGCTCCTTAATCTGTTGGTTCCTGTCCAGGGCCCTGGGGCCGGAGCAGAAGGCTTTCAAGACTGCCTTTTTGGTGGTCCATGGAACCATGAACTTGAGCCCGGGGGTATGTGAACATCTCCTAACCCTGAAGCCCTGGGGTCCAGCCTCCCTGCAGTCACTTTACTTGTGTGACTTTTCTTTGTCTTTTTTTCCATCCATCTCTCCCTCCTTCCCTCCTTCTTCCTCCCTCCCTCTCTCCCTCCCTTTCTTCCTTCTTCCCTTCCCCCTTCTCTCTTTTGTCTTCTGAAGTTTAAAAATTTCACAAAACACAACATAAAAATGCTTCTTATACTTACATTTGGAACTGGCATGCTAGCATTTTTGTCTTTTTTTGGTTACAAGTCTTTTTTAATAAAATAAATAGTTTTCTAGTTTAATAAGATAAATAGTTTAAGTTTCTTTATCCTGGACCTATCCTTCTTTCCCCAGGCGGCCTTTCTGCAGTCTTCTTTTCACGCTTTACAAATATCCTCGACTGTGAGCATTATGCGGTGTTGTTTTCTGTGTATTTTTTAAAGTTCACATAAATTGTTATGTATCATATGTACACATCAGCGTGCAGTTTTGCTTATATAGCTTTCTCACTTAGCGTGAAGATCTCTTCCTATCCAAATACAAGATCTGGTTCAAGGCAACTTTAAACCTTATTTTTTTTCTGTTTCTTTTTAAAAATTTTAAAAAAAATTTAATTCCAGTATAGTTAACATACAGTACAATACTAAGTTCATGTGCAACGTAGTGGTTCAATATTTCCATGCATCACCCCTGCTCATCACGACCAGTGAACTCCTTAATCCTCATCACCTATTTCCCTAATCTCCCATCCACCTCCCCTCTGGTTGTTATGTGTTTGTTTGTTTGTTTGTTTGTTTTCATTTGTTTTTATTTTTTTAGGTTATTTATTTATTTAATTAATCTTGAACTCACCACCCCAAGATCAAGAGTTGCATGCTCTTCCAAGTGAGCCAGCCAGGCACCCCCTCTGTTTCTTAATCGATGGACACTTGAGTGGTTTCTGACTTCAAATTCTGACCGTATTACAGTGAATATTCTTCTATGTGTCTCTATGTGTGCATATGTAAGAATTTTTCTCAGGTAAATACCCGGAGATGGGATTACCGGGTTGTGAAGTGTGCTGATGTTTCATTTTCCAGGATAAACTGCTCTTCAAAGTGATTGTACCAATTACACTCCCTCCAACAATGTAGAAGAAATCCCCTACATCCTTGGAAATGCTTTATATTGTCAGACTTTTTTTCTAAAATATTTTTAAAAGATTCTGTTTATTTCTTCGAGAGAGAATGAGTGAGAAAGACAGCACAAGCAGAGGGGAGTGGGAGAGGGAGAAGCAGGCTCCCCGCTGAGCAGGGAGCCCGATGCGGGGCTGGATCCCAGGGCCCTGGGATCATGACCTGAGCCAAAGGCAGATACTTAACCAGCTGAGCCACCCGGGCATCCCTATATTGTCAGACTTTAAACATGTTGTCCATCTAGTGGGAGAGGAGTGGTATGTGCTTGCTTTAATTTGCACTTCAGACTTCTTTTGGGGTGAGAAGTTTTTCATCTTTTTCTTGGCCACTGAGGTTTCCCTTCTGTGAATTGTTTGCTATTACCTGTCCTGGTTTCCATTCTAACCCTGTGATTCCTCTTCGTGGTAGCTCGGGAAAGTTTCTCAGGGGTGGGGGTGGAATCGATGAGCCGTTTATGGCCAGCAGCTATGTTGCAGGTATGTCTGCAGATGGTAACTTACAAAGGCCAGTTCTTGGCATCTGGAGGGCACTTACCCGTTTTTTAATCCAGCTCTTCTGCCATTCTGACTAGGAGAAACCTTCATGATTTATCCAGAGTATTCCTGCCTCCACAGTGGAGAAGTATTCTCTAGCGACCATTTTTCATAATTTCACATGGTTCTTTAATGGTTTTTCACACAATCTCCTGTCTGGTCTTAGATCTAAGAACCATTCATTACGCTTTGCTTAACATCTGACATATTTTCATCTCATGAATACTACGAATTTACCACTGATGAAATTTATCTCTTTTTCCTTCTTTTCTAGGGTGTCGGTGACTAGAAAGCTTAGAATTAAGCCTGTGACCCTTTACTAACAGCATATGCATTTTGAACCTAATTCCTAGCTCTGTTGATATCTCTCCCCTTTTCTTTCTTCTGTGTCCTGCATTTTAATTTATGTTAGCTCATTGTCTTTTATGAATACAACTGGAGAGTTTATCAATTAAAAATCTGACAAAAAATGAAATTAAAAAAACAAAGGCCATCAATAACTAAAAGAAAAGTTAGATATAAATGTTTTGTGCCACAGATGTTGACTAAGAACCTGTTGAGTATCAGGCCCCTGTCATAAGCATGGAGGATACAGTGATGATCTCACCAAGAGAGCTGAAAAACTCTCAGATGATTTCAGAACAGTGACAGACACCACACTAGTTCAGCTATAAAGCAGGGACAGGCTTCTCTGGAAGTCCTGGCTATGACTGCAAAGGAAACCTTGCCCATGCTATCTGCCCTTTTTGCTGTCAATTACATGAAAAAAAAAAGCGTTAATATTTAGGGGGGTCTCTGGAATGAAGTTCCTTTTAGTAGATAATTTACAAGAGGGAGGTCGCTATGATCTCTATTGAAAATATTAGTGGTATAATTTAAATAATCTGAAGTGTCATGATTTAGAAACATTACATAAAAAATCTTGATGTTGAAAATTGTTTGAGCATTAGGTTGGAGTCTTAAAATTGTTTCCTTCCAGTGTAGTAGAAGGCGAGCCGGGAATGAATCCTTCCTGTGCATCTGTTAAGTGCCAGGCCCTGGGTATCAGGGAGAAACGAGATCTTTGACCAGAAGTTGGCTCCTTCTATCTTGGGGGTTGCTTTTTTTTATGAAACAGAAAACAATGTTTCTGTGGATCTTTTGAAGATTATTCTTCTTTGGTGTGACTTTGCTCTCTCAGACCATTTCCTGGGGCGCCTGGGTGGCTCAGTGGGTTAAAGCCTCTGCCTTCAGCTGAGGTCATAATCTCAGGGTCCTGGGATTGAGCCCCACATCAGGCTTTCTGCTCGCCAGGGAACCTGCTTCCTCGTCTTTCTCTGCCTGCCTCTCTGCCTACTTGTGATCTCTCTCTCTGTCAAATAAATAAAAAAAAAATCAGACCATTTCCTTATTTTACTTGATTTCTAAAATTTATTTCTAAACATGTGTGCCCCAACTCTTACCATATATCTTGACATCTGTTCTTCCTTTTCTGGATTGTGTAGAAGAAGGGACCTATAGATGCTGGATCTTCTCCCCGACTGGTTACTGTTTCTTATTTTAACTCATGGTGGTAAGAGCAGGCCTGCATGTTTGTTTTCAGTGTCTTAATTGGAATATGTTACATATTTAAATTTTTTTTTTTTGGAAAAGAAAGGGGAAAACCCATCCTGACACAGCTTCTTGTAGAGCCTTTGAAACTCCAACTGTTGCCCATCCATGGATGTGTCCCTCCATCCATCCATCCATCTATCCACTCACCCATCCATCCTTCCATCTACCTTTTATCTTTTGAATACCTACCTGTGCAAGGTACTTTGTTAGATGCTGTGGTGATGTTAAGAATTATAGAATAGGATTCAGCTGTCTTCAAAGAGGTTATGACCCAGGAAAAATGAATAGACAGTGACTCGAATAACTATAGCACAAGGAAATTCCACGGTGGTAGGTTTAATAGCTTTGTGTTTGTACTACTAGGGGTTTTATTCATTGGAAGTGACAGGAATTCAGATCAAACTTCCTTTAGTGACATCTAACCTCAGAGATATCTGGATCCAAGGGCTCAAGTGGCATTTTTCAGGTCCTCTCTCCTATTATATCTCATAGTTCTTTTTCCTTCTGTGTGTTGACTTCATTGTTAGACAGTCTCTTTCCTTGTGGCAGAAAAATTTCTCATGTAGGCCCTGGGCCTGTATAATCTTTCAACTAGGATCCCAGGGAAAGAGTCTCTCTCTGTGCCAGCATCAACCATTCAGTTTTAGGGAAAATATTCATTGGTCTGGTTGAGGCCACATGAACATCTCTAAGCCAATCATCATGGTCAAGGGGTTGGAGTTCTCCGTCCTGCCAGTCACCCCTTTCCTCCTGTATTTGAGGGTCCAGCGGGTGGGGACGAGGAGGGTTCCTGCCGAGAGTGCTCTAGGCCCACGCGGCCTTCGTGAATGCGGTTCCTGAAAGGCAGTATTGGTAGAAGTGCTGACCAGACAGAGGCGGAAGAAGGGGATCCTGGGCCAGGAAAAGAAGGAGTGGGGAGAAAGGAAGGGAGTGGAGGAGAGAGAGAAAGGGGAGCATTGGCTCCAGTGTTTTGGGAGGGGAAAAGGAGGAGTCAAGTGTTGTCCTGGAATGTGGGGAAAGATGTGATGTCCTGCATGTGACAATGCCAGCATCCCTGTGGCTGTCACCATAAGGAGGAAACACTTTTGAGAGGTAGTGGATGCATTTCCAGGTTTTTTCCCCCTCTGTACACAGGGGATACCTTGAAAAGGGTGCCAGACTGAATTTGTTAGTTGGAAGTGATGCAGGATTAAGAAAAAAAAGAAACTTGGTGAACCTGTCGTTGACCTTGAAACCTACTTGATCATGGTTTCTTCCCAGTCACATTCCATTTTCCCCCCCTCTTCTGTATTTTAAGGAAATGGGGGGGGTCAGGAGGGTGGGGAGGGCTCGCCACCCTGGTGAGGTAGGATGGAAGCTGCTGTCCTTTTCATGAACTCTCTGCATTCTGAGTCACTGGTTTTCACTCTCTGCGCTTTTTGCAGTTACATTGCCAATCAGAAAAGGTTGGAAATCATCAACGAAGATGACGTTGAAGCTTATGTGGGACTGAAAAATCTGTAAGTACTGAGGACTGGCATACCTTATTTCAGAACTTTCTCTTAGGCTCTCTTATAGTCGAGTAGGCGTTAACTAGTTTGTTCTAATGTACATGCAATTATGTGTTTTCTTAGGACCATTGTGGATTCTGGATTAAAATTTGTGGCTCATAAAGCCTTTCTGAAAAACAGCAACTTACAGCACATGTAAGTAAATGTTGATTTTTTTACTTCCCGGGGTCCAAAGTATTCAATATTTCCCCCCTCTCTTTTCTTTTCTTTCCAAGACTCAACTTCCTTTTTTTTTTTTTTAAGTTAGCATAGATGTGACAATAGCTCAGACATGTTAGCTTTGATTTTTGAATAGCTTTCAGAGGGGTACTTAGAACAGCCTGTGTATTCCCTTTCATGGATTTCTGGGCCATTTCCATCTTGGAGAGAGTAATAGGTCAACAGCAGAGTCTGATGTGAAAACTATGTCCTGGTACATGGTCCTTGATTCTTTTCCTTGGAGTCATGACATGTTCCCTGGAAGACATCAAACTAGTGGAATTGAAAGAAACGGACTTGGCCTTGGCCTTTTTAGGGAACTAAAAATTACCAAAGCTTCCCCCCGCCGACATAGATTCTCTTTTGAAAGTTCATCTTCTCAAAGCTGTCTGTCTAGTGACTGATAAAAGGGGAGAAAAATGAATCATGGGACCCACCCAAGATTCAGACGATTATAAAATAGCAAGTTTTTGCACCGAAGTCACGTTGATGCTTTGTCAACTGAAGTCAACTGGAAATATAGACAGTAGGATCTCTCAGGTTGCTGCTTGGTTCTGTCAGGTGATGGCCCGTTGTCCAAAAGGTAGAAACTTCCTGAGAGGTTTCTTCATTCAACAGAGTCTCTCGTGCCCCTCAGCTCAGATTGCTGTTCCCTGAGCCCCGAGTGTTCAGCGGAGACATGTCGCCTGCAGTTGTTGGCCTTTGGGCGCTTTGCAAATTCTCTGTAACGATGCTTTTGTGTCTCCTCCTCTCCAGTTTACCTGTGGGACTCCCTTCCGCATTATCTCGCTTGAATTTTCTGACAATTGGCAGGGAAGACTTTTTTGGGTCCCATTTCATGGACTGGATGGCGGAAGTTCAAGGATTTGCTTGGGTCCACAGATAGAAAGTGACAGAGTTATGACTCCAGGCCCCACCCCTGGCCAAGATCTTTCACGGGAAATAAAATCTATGCTGTCGTGGAATTAGAGAACCGGCCCTTCTTATAATATTTGTCCTCTTTCTTTTCCTGGGGAGAACAGCTCCCCGGATGCTTCCCATGCCAGTTAGAAAAGAAATCCGTCTCTCGGAGCAATTCGCCTGGGCACTATGGAGACTTGTTGATTTTATGAAAAACCTGAATTTCCTAAAGCCAGTTTCGTGACTTCGTATTTTATTTAGGTGGTGCTAATGATGAAGTCTGTTTAAAAAATGACTGTAGAATGAGCATACAAAACATTCAGCAAAAATGCAATAAAGTTCCACAGAACCTGTTTCAGGCATTTCATTTAAATGCTTTTCTGGCATCATCTCTGTGGTTGGTTTGCCTGCATAGATCCGATGTCTGTGTAGGTCTTGAGGGCACTAACAAGAGAGAAGTCAGAGAGGAAAAAAAAAGTCAAAATGCTCTAAAGCCATCGCTTAAATGTAATTAATGACCTCAGTGGTTAAGTTCTGGTATTTTCATTACAGCTAACATTCCACTTGAATTACTCTCCCGACCCCATTTTATGGGCTGTTTTACCCCATCACTTCCCCTAACGATGTGATGTGTACAGTGGGCTATGGTTAATTGTCGTCTCAGTAATAAATGTATTTATTTCTAAGGGGACTTATTCGTAAGAGGGCTTACTCTACCTCTTCATGCTTTCCTTTCCTGCCTGTTGCATGCCATTTACAGGAAAAGCAAAGCCACTGGCATATTTTTTCAGGGTGATTATGGAAGAATAATTTAAATGGCATTCTGTATGCTGTCAACAACTTATATAAAACCAACTATCTGTCCCTGTCTCCCAAAGACATGTATCATTTGAGAGTGGAAACCAAAGAGATGGGCATATCTTAGATAGTTTCTTTAAAGGGCACTTGCTGGGAAGTCAGGTCATTGGTCAAGCAGCAAAAACTCTACTGATGGGGCGCCTGGGTGGCTCAGTCGTTAAGCATCTGCCTTTGGCTCAGGTCATGACCTCGGGGTCCTGGGTTTGAGCCCCGCATCGGGCTCCCTGCTCGGCGGGAAGCCTGCTTCTCCCTCTCCCACTCCCCCTGCTTGTTTCCTCTCTCGCTATATCTCTCTCTGTCAAATAAATAAATAAAATCTTAAAAAAAAAAACCTCAATTGACATTTGTAGGCATGATCCAATATTAAGACAGAATGAAGTTAGACAACATTCAGGCAGTCAGTAATGCCAGTAAGCTTCATATACAGTGTTCATGGGTGACAGAGGCTCCTAATCACCAGAATTAAATTAAATTAAACAGTTGGCTTTGCGAATGGCAGGGAGGGAGGAAAGAGCAAATCAGGTGTCTGCTTTTGCAGACCAGAGTCTCGACCTCGGATAATGACTGAGGACTCGAGCGCTGGCTTGTTTTTCCTGATTTTCTGCAGTTACCTCGGATATCGGCACTGTGGATACCAGGGAGCGGAAAAAGAAATGTGCATTCGCAGCTGTTTCTCTTTACTCCGGGGATATACGGATGATCTCTGAGTCTCCCCAACAACATAACAATGTTCGAAATAGCAGTGTGTTTCACTTCGGGTTTTAGGGAGATTTGGATTGGATGCCTCACTGCCCCTCCCTCTGCCCTGGGCATATTGGGCATCATGTGGGGACTGTCCGTTGCCCCTGTGACTGGTCACTGAGTTTATTTCTTGGTGCCTTTAACGCGCCCCCCCCCCCCCGCGTCTGAGAACCGAGGGGTGGTGAGAAAAGCCAGTGTTTGTATTTTCCAGGGGCTTTGCCGAGGTGCTAATTAGTTCCTTTGCAAAGTCCTGTCATCAAACAGTAAGGGGATTGTTGATTTTTCTTCTTCCCCTCCACCTCTTTTTTGGCTTTTGGCCCTGATAATAAGTATGGTTTATAAAACTCATCTTGTTCTTTGGCGTGTGACCCCACTCCGGGCCACACGGCTGGCAGCCCGACAGGGCCAGCTGCTGCCGGGCCGACTGGGGGCTTTGTCGCTGACCGAGACCTTGACCAGAGTGTCCACTTTCTTTGCCCCCTCTCTCCTGGTTCTTCTTGGGAGGAAGAGTCCTGGTCTTGTTTGTGTTTCCTTCAGAGGGTGGCGGTTTCTGAAGATGTCTGGAGAACACAGGCAGACTGACTTTTCAATGTGTGACACTCCAATGAAACTCACTCTTAAGTCATGTTCCAAAAGAAAAGGAAAAGATGAATGTGGGCACATTTTACAACTTCCCAGTGGATTATTTTTTCATGTGGGTGAGCACTTTATGCTCAGTGTAAAGACAGAAGAAGTAAGCGTCAAAGGAAGAGGAACCCTGGTGTAGGTAGGGGTTTGGGTGAGTGGGACTCTCCAAGTAGAAGCAGGTGGGGCGAGGACTCACGCAGTCTTGAATTGGGGGACCCTGGAGCAGCAGCTTATGTGTTCATCACGTGACCAACCTCAGCTCATACCTTAGCTCCTGGGCTAGAACCCTTCTCTGAGGCCGACTGGTCAGACATAGTGGGATGTCTGAGCAACCCATGAGTTTGCTGGGCGGCCATAGCCGACGAGCCTCAGGGAAGGGGCTGGGACTCCTGTCCTCCTCTGATGTCCGGCTCTTCCCTCTCCACACAGTGCTTGCTTTCCCAGCAGGAAACAGATCCTGAAAGGCTCATTGCAATTTGTTGAGGGCTTGGCCGATTCTGTCCAAGTTGATGTTTGTTTTACATTCCTGCTAGTTATTAAACACGTATCTGGAGGCCCAAGCATTGGACACTTTTTGAATAAATTCAACCAGTAAACACATTCATGGAACGAGTCAGCTGCTGGGATTATGGCTCTGAATTTTCCAGCTCAGGGCCTCATGGCCCTGATCATGAGAAATGCAAACTCCTGCCCATTGAATAAAACTAGGTATTCGGAACACGTCAGTAGATTCATTTGTAATTTTTCAATCACAAATATGACTTGGTTTCATTGACTTTTCACTGTCTGGTTGGTCCACATTTTTTTAAAAAAGATTTTATTTATTTACTTGACTGAGAGAGTGAGCATGAACACAGAAGGGCAGAGGGAGAGGGAGAAGCAGATTCCCCACTGAGCAGGGATCCTGATGTGGGACTTGATCCCAGGACCCTGAGATCATGGCCTGAGCAGAAGGCAGACGCTTAACTGGCTGAGCCACCCAGGTGCCCCAAAGCCACTGGTTGGTCCAGATCTTAAATGATATGTTGCTAGAATAGTTTCAGATGAAATCTGATATATTCCTTGTTTTCTGATGTTTTGTTATTCTTGTCCTCATAATGGAATTGTCCGGTTATTTAGAAGTCATATATAAATAATGCCTACCAGAGTTATCAATCAGTGGCTGTGTTCTTCCCTATAAGGATGTGTTAAGTTCATTTCGTATTCAGAGTTTTATGTGTCACGTAATTTCAAAATACTCATAATGCTGTTTAGTTTTAAAGCATCTTTTTCCCTAGTGAGTTTTATGATTTTAAATTAGATTAAATTAATTCTTCCTATTAATTGTTTGGGGGTCAGAGATCTCTAGGAGGTATATAACTTGGCTCTGAATCAGCGTATGAAAAATAAGCTTTTGGTTAAGAAAGAGATGAAAAATGGACATTTTGGAAATTATGCCCACCTCTCCCTCTACCCTATGAACAAGAATTTTAGGAGACTCAGGAAAAACTAAGTTGTCATTCCAGATGGAAGAAAGAGATTATGGTCGAAGGAAGGCATGAACCATGATCAAATGAAATTATATTTTGAAAAAATATCTCTATTTGTGTACTTTCTTCTTGAGATGTTGCATTTTTTAATGCACATTTAATGTTTTTGGTTTCTTTCAGCAATTTTACTCGAAATAAACTGACGAGCTTGTCTAGGAAACATTTTCGTCACCTTGACTTGTCTGAGCTGTAAGTAATGATTATTGTGTGGCATTTGGGGAAACAGTTTCAGAGGAAAGAGTAATTAAGTATTTTTTTTAATGAGAGATGTGCAGATCTATTTTTATATCAAAACTCTTAAAAAATGATTTCTCAGGCTTTGTCCACTTGTTTTTTTATTGCCTTATAAAAACATGATTCAGTAACCAAAAGTCATAAATCTCAACAGTGAGGTATCATTTAGTAAGAGTTTAAATGCTATTTTTACATAAAGATTTGTTTCCTAAAGGAGGAAAAGCAGAAAAAAGATGGGGGGAGGGCTTTGTGTTACAGGGGCAACATGTGTCATAGCGTTGGTGATGTCCAGGCCCTAATGGAAAGCAGAGCCAGTCAGTTCATGCACAGAACTCCCCGGTGCCCGCCAGTGCTTGGTGGACGTTGGAGGAGAGGTCATCCTTCTCCCTCCCTGCCCATCCTTGTGAGATTTTCTTCTGGCTCTGCCACTTCACTCAGGATTTATTCTTATGCCCGAAATTCCTTTGCTGCAAAATGATAGGAAAAAAGATTGCCTTGTGTTAGTGACTGATAGCCAGTGTTTCCAGATGTACTCTGTTCTGCACTAGCTCTACGAAGCATATAGAAACTGTAGATCTTCCTATGGGTAAGTTGCTCAAAGAACCCCAAAGCAGAGCCTCGGTGTATCGGTGGGAGCCCAGATGGGCAAGGCCTTTGAATACCAGGACGTAGCTTTTTCTCACACTGTCTATATTGCCTGAGTTGGAGGGTCCACCCCTGCTCACAAGGCAGATGTGCAGATGAGAAGATGCCATTAGTGGAGAGGCCAGTCTGTAGGTTGTAACAAGGGTTGCCTGGTGCCAAGCGTCAGCAACGGGCAGTCATTTTGGACTACACTAAATTCCCCAGGCTTGACGGGGTCAGCTTTCTAACCCAGCAATGGGCATGTAAAATTTAAGGAAATTTGGAACAGAGCGGAGATGCCCAGTGCGACCCTTTTGAGCATCACTGTAGAACGTGTCCTTGACGGGTCAGCAGTCGGAGTTCTGACCCCCGATCCACAGGCTTCCATTTTCTCCTGGCAGCAGATTTAATCAAGCCACTCAGCAAACGTTAATCGTGTGCCTGGCTGCGAATCAGACTCACGCGCCGGGCCGTGGGGACGTAAGGAGGACACTCTCTGTGTTTCAGGATCCTGCTGTCTAGTGGAGAGCTAGGAGCCTAAAGGAATGAGTGTCAGGTGCCGTAGCAGTCACTGGGAAGAGGGGTTTGCCCATGACCTGCAGAAGGGAGCCAGCGGTCTGCCAGCGGCTGTGCTCCTGTGAGCATCGCTAAGCCACAGCCGGAGAGCCTTTGCTTCTTTATCCCTTCTGTGGGTTCGGTCGTGCCTTTGTTTTTGGGAGATTCTTTCATTTTTCATGTACTTAGAAAGCCAGGAAACCTCTTTTCATTAGTTGGAATCGAGGCCTGTGGCTCTCTTCTGCCTTAGATGGTGTATCCAGTAGCATCACATTCTATTTCGGTGTTGGAGGGATACCGAGAGGCGATCAAGCAGACACAAATTAAACGAGGCTGCCATGACCACATTTTCCCCAAAGAGACTCCTGGAAGAGTCTCTGGGGATCCCTGAGATTCTTCGAACCCAACCAGAAAACCACAGGAGTAAATGATGTTGCAAAGCCCAGGTCCTGTCCTCAAGGAAATCTTAAGTATTGTGGTTAATGCCAGGCAGAGCCTATGTAACGATTGTAAATGGCCTCATTTAAAGGCTCATTACCATAAATGGAATTCATCTTAAATAGGCCACTGAGTATTATAAATAAGCATTTAAAGATTTTTTTTTTTCTTGTGGTTTTTATTTTCCTCTTGACTACTTCCTCCGTTACCAGTCGGGGGCCACGGGCAGCCCAGGCAGCTCGGCTGACGGGTGGCTTGCTCTTTGCAGACTCGCCTGCAGTGGGCTGAGTGGCTCCAGCTGGAGCTCACTGGCCCTTGTTCTCAGAAACCCTGAGCCTGGGGGCTGGGTGTGCGTGTGCGCACGCTCGTGTGCATGTGCGTGTGTGTGGAGGAGGTCTCCGAATTCCCTTCTGGGTTCTCTCGTTCACATTTACTCCTACTTCCTTGCATCCGTCCCGCCGAACGGTGGTCGCCCCGTGCGGAAACCCGGAGTGCCACCTTACCGGCCCTCACGTTTCAGACTTAACTTTGCATTTGCAGCCTTATTGTAAAGTCAGATGAAATCACTCTGCTCTCCACTGTGGTTTGAGCTTATTAAATGATAACACTGGAATCTCTAGCCTGATCAGGAATAAGTAGGTTAGTGTCCCTGACAACTTAACGGTTGGTATCTTCACTGAAGATCTTAATTACTATTTACCATGGCAAATTTGTTACGGCAGCTGATTTTCCCCCATCCTAGGAGACATCCTTTTCTAGCCTCTATTGTAGTCCTGCCTGTTCTTGTCTTGTTTCCCTATTATTCTGAAAGGTCTTGCATCACTTTGCCTCCTTTAGAGCCCTCGGTGGTGTTTGCACCTAGCAGACGATCAGTAAGTATTAGAAAAATGAATGAATAAGTATTGGGAAGCCATAAAGGTGGGTATGATTCCCGAAGATTGCTGGCCAGGAAGAATTCATAATGTGACGGTGCTTTGTAAACACTAGCATCGTGAACACAGAAAAAGAGAAGCCTGATCAGGTGTCATTTCTGTTCCATGTAGGATCCTGGTGGGCAATCCATTTACATGCTCCTGTGACATTATGTGGATCAAGACTCTTCAGGAGACTAAATCCAGCCCAGAAGCTCAGGATTTGTACTGCCTAAATGAAAGCAGCAAGAATATTCCCCTGGCAAACCTGCAGATACCCAATTGTGGTAATCTACTTTTGAATCAATGAATTCTACTTACTATTAATTGTCCTAATTGCTTTGGTGTGGTGGAGAGTCTGGGAGGATCATCAGTCCCCAGATTTTATCTAGTATGCTGTCCAGGTCTCTGGTGAGCTGGGAAACAGTTGTGTGCAGTGTGGGGAGATCAGCGGGGGCAGCACTGCCGAATATTTTTTGCAAGTAGAATGTTGATTCTGAGTGGATGGCCTTGAAGCACATGGAGGAAAAGGATGCTGTTCGTTCCATTGTTTCTTTATTCGTTTGTCTAGGCATGCATCCATCTATCCGTTTGTCCATCCATGCAAAAGCTATGTGCAGAGAGTGTGATACTTCCTTGGCCACTTATTTACATGGTTGGCACCCAGAAAATGGAGAGGGAAGCATCTTGTAGCGGTAAAGTGTCCTCACAGTACCAGAAAATTCAGTTCATTCCCAGTTCATTCAGTTCAATCCAGCACATTCCCTTCGACTTGTCTTGCTCCCGAGTGGCTGTGTCTCCTGTTGGGGCACCACAAATATGCCCTTATACATGCTTGTCCATGTTTGGGTTTCCAAGCCCCTCATCGGTCTTGCCCCCACTTCTCCTCAGCGTTGGCACTTCCAGAGTCTGAGACGACAACATATGACAAAGGTTCAGTTCTTTGTTTTCAGAAGACCCTATTGTTTGAGGTCAGTTTTTCTTGAAGTAAAATAGAGCTGCTGCTCATTTATAAGGAGAATGTCATGGAAGGAAAGATAAGTGTTTGTTTTTTACCCTGAGGGGGCTTACCAGAGAGTAGTTACTCTTCCTACAGATTTCGCTCTCCTCCGAGACCTTTGGCTTCCTCACAGGGGGATCAGGCTTTGTTCTCTTGCCAACTCCTCTCAGCTTTCTTTGCTAGCCAACACTTAAAAAAAAAAAACAAACACCAACTTTTAATATATATCTCTTCCTGATTGATAAGAGGGTGACTGTGCTGTGTTCTGGTATAAATTGGCACTGCTGAGAGAAATCGCCTAGAGGGACAAGAAATTCAGCGTTGAGTCACCTGGCCTGTTGGCCAGCTTCCCAAGTCCATGACTGTTGTGACCACACTGGTTCAGCAACCACTGAGAGGAAGAGAGAGCACCGAGCTCCTGCTTTGATTCCTCAAACAGCCCCATAATAGATGTCTGCATTTCCCTTGCCTGCAACCAATTCTTCTTTTCCTAAATTTAAAAATTATTTTATTTAAATTTTTTTAAATTTTCATTTTTGGCCATGTCGTCTTAACAGCTTTCAGTGATGCGACCCAGCTAATGTGTTGTTGTGAGACCGTTTCAGTTGGGGAGGGCTAGAGTGGGAGGGAACTGGTCCTCAGTTTTCCTGATGAATTTGTCAGTTTCCGGTAATTTTCTGTTTGCTACAAACTAGTCAATGAATTGTGTGTGTGAGGGACTTCGGGAATTCACTGTCCTGATTCAGAGGGAATGGGTTTGAATGCTCAATTGGGATGATGACATTCATGGTAACGTTCACAACTGATTTCGGTATCAGTGATGCTTTTCAAAAAGCAACATTGTAAAAAAGGCGAATATTTTGATATTCTAATGGGTAGACTTATTTCTCTACAATTTTTGTATTCAAACTGTTTTTTGTTTATTAATTTTTTTTCTTTCCAAGTGTTTTTTACTTATTTGTAATTACGCAGGTATTGTTGATACATTTTGTGGTTAAAAAGAGTCTGTATTACATGTAAAGCTTGTGCTTTTCTTGTTTGAGACTATTTCAGGTTAGTGGTAACAGATCTATAATATTCTTTTTAATCAGTACATGGGATTTGTAATAGAATCTATCTTAATTACACTAAAATTTCCGCGTTGATGGGCATTTAGCTTATTTCCCACCTTTTGTCACTCCGGAAATGTTACAACGAGCATCTTTGCATGTGCTCTTTGATCTGTGTACAGATGAAAAGGTTTTCCTAGAGTACATAGCAGAGAACAGTTTTGGTTTACATGGTTTGTATATTAAAAAGCAGTTGTACCAATCTATAGCCACTTCAGCAAAGCATACATTGATTTTAGAAGTTTTTGTGAAACTTCTTATCTGTTTGTTTCTCTAAAAAACGTTAGGTCATTGCTTTTTGGTTCGCCTTTTCCTGATGACCATTGGGCATCTTCTGTGTTTAAGGGACGTTGTGTTTATTCTTTGGCGGAATGCCTATTTATAACCTTTGTCTATTTTTCTATACTGTTTTCCTTTTCCACTTTCAGTGTTTTTTATTTTATTTTTTCTTAACTTGCTTGAAGGTTATAAATTATGTTTCCATGTTTTTGGAAATCTGTGATACCTAAATATTCACCACCCAGATTAAAACAAATTTTTCTTGTAAGTCTCTGGAGATAGCTCCCAGCAAGGGAGGGAAGGATACTTTTATTTCCTTTGACTTTCTCTAGCCCATCCCTCAGATTGTTGTCAACTAGGATTTTATTTGTAGATTGTTACTTGACTGTTTTGAAGATTTACCATTTCTTCGTATATATCATTAACTTGCATATCCTACTGCCATTTGGAGTGACTTTTCTTTTTGCTGGTGTGTATCCTCTAATATTTCTTTCAGAGAAACCAAAAAACATAAAATCTTTCAGTTCTCACCTGGTGGAAAATCAGACTGTGTTTGTTCTTCTCAGTGGAACTGGCTGAGTATGAAACTCTAGACTCGAAAGAATTCCTTTTAGACCTTTGCAGATACTGTACTATGTTCCTGTGTTCAGTGTCGCTGGCGAGAAACTTGGAGCCAGTCTTGTGCTTGTCCTTGACAGGGTAGCTATGCTTTTCTTTTCCTTCTAGAAGCTTTGGAGATTTTCTCCTTTCCCGAGTTATTCTAAAATTTTTACCGCAACGTGTGTGTGTGTGTGTTAAAAATTTATTGTTTGACATGCAGCCTACTCTTTCAGGGTTCTTGTCCGTAGTTCTCGAAGAGTTTTCTAATTTATGTAGATGGTTGTCTGCACTTACAGCTCCAACCACTGTACCTCTCAGCCTCAGTAGCTCTTCCATATGCTTGTCCTTTTGTGCTGTGTTATGGAGAAATGGGTTGACTCACTCCTTTGCCCTTCAGCTGTTTCTCCAGATATTGAATTTTTCCCTTTCAACACTCAGTTTCTAATTTCTGCAATCTCTAGTGATTGGGTTTTTTTGGTGACTGAAACACTTTCTCCTGTGTCGGAATTCATCATATCTCTAGGGTGTCACCAGCACCTAGCACTACTGATTTTTTCTGGTAAGTTTCCTGCACTCCTTGCTTCTTGTTGGAGTCTGTGCCCACAGTGCATGGATAGGGACAGGATGTGGAAAGGCTATTTCTCCTGTTCCGTGTGTCCTGAACCAGTGGCCCCAAGGCTCAGGCAGAGTGGGGCTCCACTTGTCCTGCCGTCTGCCCCTCCAGTCTTGGGTTCACCTAGAGCCTCCCTGTTTTGTGCAGGGAATACTTATGTGCCCCTTTGGGGCTATGCTGATTTTCTTTCATCCCACCCTTTTGCTTTCCCTTGTTCAGGGGTTTCTCATGGTGTCTTATCCACTAGCCGTATGCTTTCTTATTTTCCAACATGGTTCTGGAGTTTTAAAAAATTATGCGTAATATCTAGAGATTTGAGCTCAGAAGGGGAAGCTTCAGTTTGGAGCTTAGTCTTATATTACTTTTCTCCATCACAGTTTCCCACTTTGGTCTCTTTAAAGAGAAGTTAGACAAGTTGAGCAGTAGATTTATACTTGGTGGTTGGATTTAAATTGTTTCTCAAAGTCCATACTAAAGAAATGAGATAATATGCTACCATCTTCAAGTTAGATGTCTCGTTTAGACCACAGGTTTGTGGTTCATTGGCTTTTCTTTTAGGTCTTGCCCTTTGCAGACTTTTAAAATATATCTGTTGTGGGGCACCTGGGTGGCTCAGTCGTTAAGCGTCTGCCTTCGGCTCAGGTCATGATCCCAGGGTCCTGGGATCGAGCCCCGCATCAGGCTCTCTGCTTGGTTGAGAGGTTGCTTCTCCCTCTCCCTCTGCCTGTCACTCTGCCTACCTGTGCTCTCTATCTCTCTATCAAATACATAAAATCTTAAAAAATACATATATAAATATATATCTACCTGTTGTGTTAATTACATCACAGATTCATGTACTTATCTTTTTTTTTCTTTTTTGGGGGGGATGCAACTTATTAGCTAAGTGTANTTAGGTCTTGCCCTTTGCAGACTTTTAAAATATATCTGTTGTGGGGCACCTGGGTGGCTCACTCGTTAAGCGTCTGCCTTCGGCTCAGGTCATGATCCCAGGGTCCTGGGATCGAGCCCCGCATCAGGCTCTCTGCTTGGTTGAGAGGTTGCTTCTCCCTCTCCCTCTGCCTGTCACTCTGCCTACCTGTGCTCTCTATCTCTCTATCAAATACATAAAATCTTAAAAAATACATATATAAATATATATCTACCTGTTGTGTTAATTACATCACAGATTCATGTACTTATCTTTTTTTTTCTTTTTTGGGGGGGATGCAACTTATTAGCTAAGTGTAAGAGTAAGTCATAAGAGTATTGTATGGTTTTGTGTGGTTTTTTTCCATCATTTTAAGCCAACAGTTTGCCAATAACTATGGCTACTGCATTAATTTGCAACTGGTAACATCTTAATTTCAATAAGAAAGAGCTACTGAGATTTCACTCCTTTATTAGGTGGGCTTTCTTTAAAAACTTCCTCTTTTAGTATTTCACCATGTAAGTATTATATTAACAAACTCTCTACATTTTATAAACAAAAATACATCCTCCATGGTATCAATGTATCCCTTGAATGTAATAGGCATTTGATTAATGTTTGCTGAGCTCATCAATTAATAAATGCATAAGCCACACACATTATAGTAATGATCGGGTTGGACCAGATTTTTATATAATGGTACAAATATTTCAGTTATGATAACTTTAAGATTTATATTATCCTAGCTAAATTATTCCATGTATTAGCATTTTGTCGTTCCCTTTGAAATTTCTGTCATCGTCCCATTTTGAAAGAGTCTCACGTTCCTTCTGCCTTTAGTGATCAAGCGAACGTGGTAGGTGGGGCTGGAAAGTTCAATGGCCCTGTTACCATGAGCAGCACAGTCAGAATGTCTCACAATATTTTTCTAGCAGCCCCTCCTGCTGTGAATTACTGTGAATTTATTCATGCTAGGAAACATGTTGTGGTCTGTGTCTCCACAAGTCCTTTTTAACCTTAGAAAAACTTTACTAAATGCAAGGCAACTAAACACATTCATCTAAAATTTCCACATTAATTTGAAAAAAAGCATCGCTAGGCACACTGGTTCTGAAGACAGGGATCGAATCACACGAGTTCTAGAGAAAGGTTCTTTCGCCAGGGTTGTCGTGCTGATCCAATACAAGCTACTTTGATTGATCTTCAGCATTTAGTTTTGCAATACAGACCTTTCAATCATTTCCCCTCACTAAATGAGATTATTAAAGAACAGTATACTTTATGCTTTAACTTTACTAATCCTATAATTAGGATTTAAATCTCTGGAAGAGTTTCTTCAGGAGGTGTTAATAGTGGATGAGATGCTCTGTTCTTAGTAGACAGAAAATATATGTAAGAAAGGCATATTCCTCTGGGTCATTATAAAAACAACCCCTCAACCCATTTTACTAGAAACCGGTTACCGTAGAACATGCTAGTCCCACAGTGACTATAAGGTGGTAATTCACTTGATGCTTGGACTGTATGGCTACTATAGAAAACTCCCTTAATGGCCCCATGAATTGAAATCAGTCCTGCCTTTGGTTTCCTTGTTATTTATAACAACAATTCCAATTTTCCACTTTCCCAACCTTCAGACTTTCAGTGCAGCGGTTCCTTAAGACCCATCAACAAAATATTATTTATGATGGGAGAGGTCAGTGCACAGGTGCCTGGGAAAAGAAGGCTGGTTCCTTGAGGTAAATTGGTTTTCCTGATTTCTCCTTAAGATTTGCTTTTGGTTGTTGGGCTGTGGTTTGTAGTACATGTCTACTTAGCATGTTTGTTCATAGTCCTTCTTTGTTTCAAACCAGGAAACCAGACTGATTGCAGTTCTGCTTTGTTAGCATTTACGGAAGATTCGAAGGAAATACTGTATGGGTACTCTGGAGGTTAGATTGGTATAACATATTAATTTCTTACCACCTTAGCTGGATTGATTTATTGTTTCTTTTCTGAAAAAAACATATACCGAAGTCTAGTTTACCAGTTTGCTTTGCTTTTACTGGGGATCAGGTTCTGTTTCCCAAAATAGAGCAAGCTACACAGTGGACCATTGTTCTTCTTTATCTTTTTAGAATGGCAAATAAAGCTGTTTTTTTCCCCAACCCGTCAGCCGCTGACACAGTTTCTGTGTTTAGAAGTTTCTTGGTTGCTCTCACCGTAATGACACAGCTCACACAAGCATAGAAGCACAAATTTCCAATTTGGACTTGGAAAGTCACTTTGCTAATTTTCTGTCATTTTTGTAACTAGGTGTAAAGCAGCTACTTCTAAATAGGTCAGGCTCATTCTGGCTTCTTTCCTGGTAGTAAAATATATNGTTCTTGTCTTGTTTCCCTATTATTCTGAAAGGTCTTGCATCACTTTGCCTCCTTTAGAGCCCTCGGTGGTGTTTGCACCTAGCAGACGATCAGTAAGTATTAGATAAATGAATGAATAAGTATTGGGAAGCCATAAAGGTGGGTATGATTCCCGAAGATTGCTGGCCAGGAAGAATTCATAATGTGACGGTGCTTTGTAAACACTAGCATCGTGAACACAGAAAAAGAGAAGCCTGATCAGGTGTCATTTCTGTTCCATGTAGGATCCTGGTGGGCAATCCATTTACATGCTCCTGTGACATTATGTGGATCAAGACTCTTCAGGAGACTAAATCCAGCCCAGAAGCTCAGGATTTGTACTGCCTAAATGAAAGCAGCAAGAATATTCCCCTGGCAAACCTGCAGATACCCAATTGTGGTAATCTACTTTTGAATCAATGAATTCTACTTACTATTAATTGTCCTAATTGCTTTGGTGTGGTGGAGAGTCTGGGAGGATCATCAGTCCCCAGATTTTATCTAGTATGCTGTCCAGGTCTCTGGTGAGCTGGGAAACAGTTGTGTGCAGTGTGGGGAGATCAGCGGGGGCAGCACTGCCGAATATTTTTTGCAAGTAGAATGTTGATTCTGAGTGGATGGCCTTGAAGCACATGGAGGAAAAGGATGCTGTTCGTTCCATTGTTTCTTTATTCGTTTGTCTAGGCATGCATCCATCTATCCGTTTGTCCATCCATGCAAAAGCTATGTGCAGAGAGTGTGATACTTCCTTGGCCACTTATTTACATGGTTGGCACCCAGAAAATGGAGAGGGAAGCATCTTGTAGCGGTAAAGTGTCCTCACAGTACCAGAAAATTCAGTTCATTCCCAGTTCATTCAGTTCAATCCAGCACATTCCCTTCGACTTGTCTTGCTCCCGAGTGGCTGTGTCTCCTGTTGGGGCACCACAAATATGCCCTTATACATGCTTGTCCATGTTTGGGTTTCCAAGCCCCTCATCGGTCTTGCCCCCACTTCTCCTCAGCGTTGGCACTTCCAGAGTCTGAGACGACAACATATGACAAAGGTTCAGTTCTTTGTTTTCAGAAGACCCTATTGTTTGAGGTCAGTTTTTCTTGAAGTAAAATAGAGCTGCTGCTCATTTATAAGGAGAATGTCATGGAAGGAAAGATAAGTGTTTGTTTTTTACCCTGAGGGGGCTTACCAGAGAGTAGTTACTCTTCCTACAGATTTCGCTCTCCTCCGAGACCTTTGGCTTCCTCACAGGGGGATCAGGCTTTGTTCTCTTGCCAACTCCTCTCAGCTTTCTTTGCTAGCCAACACTTAAAAAAAAAAAACAAACACCAACTTTTAATATATATCTCTTCCTGATTGATAAGAGGGTGACTGTGCTGTGTTCTGGTATAAATTGGCACTGCTGAGAGAAATCGCCTAGAGGGACAAGAAATTCAGCGTTGAGTCACCTGGCCTGTTGGCCAGCTTCCCAAGTCCATGACTGTTGTGACCACACTGGTTCAGCAACCACTGAGAGGAAGAGAGAGCACCGAGCTCCTGCTTTGATTCCTCAAACAGCCCCATAATAGATGTCTGCATTTCCCTTGCCTGCAACCAATTCTTCTTTTCCTAAATTTAAAAATTATTTTATTTAAATTTTTTTAAATTTTCATTTTTGGCCATGTCGTCTTAACAGCTTTCAGTGATGCGACCCAGCTAATGTGTTGTTGTGAGACCGTTTCAGTTGGGGAGGGCTAGAGTGGGAGGGAACTGGTCCTCAGTTTTCCTGATGAATTTGTCAGTTTCCGGTAATTTTCTGTTTGCTACAAACTAGTCAATGAATTGTGTGTGTGAGGGACTTCGGGAATTCACTGTCCTGATTCAGAGGGAATGGGTTTGAATGCTCAATTGGGATGATGACATTCATGGTAACGTTCACAACTGATTTCGGTATCAGTGATGCTTTTCAAAAAGCAACATTGTAAAAAAGGCGAATATTTTGATATTCTAATGGGTAGACTTATTTCTCTACAATTTTTGTATTCAAACTGTTTTTTGTTTATTAATTTTTTTTCTTTCCAAGTGTTTTTTACTTATTTGTAATTACGCAGGTATTGTTGATACATTTTGTGGTTAAAAAGAGTCTGTATTACATGTAAAGCTTGTGCTTTTCTTGTTTGAGACTATTTCAGGTTAGTGGTAACAGATCTATAATATTCTTTTTAATCAGTACATGGGATTTGTAATAGAATCTATCTTAATTACACTAAAATTTCCGCGTTGATGGGCATTTAGCTTATTTCCCACCTTTTGTCACTCCGGAAATGTTACAACGAGCATCTTTGCATGTGCTCTTTGATCTGTGTACAGATGAAAAGGTTTTCCTAGAGTACATAGCAGAGAACAGTTTTGGTTTACATGGTTTGTATATTAAAAAGCAGTTGTACCAATCTATAGCCACTTCAGCAAAGCATACATTGATTTTAGAAGTTTTTGTGAAACTTCTTATCTGTTTGTTTCTCTAAAAAACGTTAGGTCATTGCTTTTTGGTTCGCCTTTTCCTGATGACCATTGGGCATCTTCTGTGTTTAAGGGACGTTGTGTTTATTCTTTGGCGGAATGCCTATTTATAACCTTTGTCTATTTTTCTATACTGTTTTCCTTTTCCACTTTCAGTGTTTTTTATTTTATTTTTTCTTAACTTGCTTGAAGGTTATAAATTATGTTTCCATGTTTTTGGAAATCTGTGATACCTAAATATTCACCACCCAGATTAAAACAAATTTTTCTTGTAAGTCTCTGGAGATAGCTCCCAGCAAGGGAGGGAAGGATACTTTTATTTCCTTTGACTTTCTCTAGCCCATCCCTCAGATTGTTGTCAACTAGGATTTTATTTGTAGATTGTTACTTGACTGTTTTGAAGATTTACCATTTCTTCGTATATATCATTAACTTGCATATCCTACTGCCATTTGGAGTGACTTTTCTTTTTGCTGGTGTGTATCCTCTAATATTTCTTTCAGAGAAACCAAAAAACATAAAATCTTTCAGTTCTCACCTGGTGGAAAATCAGACTGTGTTTGTTCTTCTCAGTGGAACTGGCTGAGTATGAAACTCTAGACTCGAAAGAATTCCTTTTAGACCTTTGCAGATACTGTACTATGTTCCTGTGTTCAGTGTCGCTGGCGAGAAACTTGGAGCCAGTCTTGTGCTTGTCCTTGACAGGGTAGCTATGCTTTTCTTTTCCTTCTAGAAGCTTTGGAGATTTTCTCCTTTCCCGAGTTATTCTAAAATTTTTACCGCAACGTGTGTGTGTGTGTGTTAAAAATTTATTGTTTGACATGCAGCCTACTCTTTCAGGGTTCTTGTCCGTAGTTCTCGAAGAGTTTTCTAATTTATGTAGATGGTTGTCTGCACTTACAGCTCCAACCACTGTACCTCTCAGCCTCAGTAGCTCTTCCATCTGCTTGTCCTTTTGTGCTGTGTTATGGAGAAATGGGTTGACTCACTCCTTTGCCCTTCAGCTGTTTCTCCAGATATTGAATTTTTCCCTTTCAACACTCAGTTTCTAATTTCTGCAATCTCTAGTGATTGGGTTTTTTTGGTGACTGAAACACTTTCTCCTGTGTCGGAATTCATCATATCTCTAGGGTGTCACCAGCACCTAGCACTACTGATTTTTTCTGGTAAGTTTCCTGCACTCCTTGCTTCTTGTTGGAGTCTGTGCCCACAGTGCATGGATAGGGACAGGATGTGGAAAGGCTATTTCTCCTGTTCCGTGTGTCCTGAACCAGTGGCCCCAAGGCTCAGGCAGAGTGGGGCTCCACTTGTCCTGCCGTCTGCCCCTCCAATCTTGGGTTCACCTAGAGCCTCCCTGTTTTGTGCAGGGAATACTTATGTGCCCCTTTGGGGCTATGCTGATTTTCTTTCATCCCACCCTTTTGCTTTCCCTTGTTCAGGGGTTTCTCATGGTGTCTTATCCACTAGCCGTATGCTTTCTTATTTTCCAACATGGTTCTGGAGTTTTAAAAAATTATGCGTAATATCTAGAGATTTGAGCTCAGAAGGGGAAGCTTCAGTTTGGAGCTTAGTCTTATATTACTTTTCTCCATCACAGTTTCCCACTTTGGTCTCTTTAAAGAGAAGTTAGACAAGTTGAGCAGTAGATTTATACTTGGTGGTTGGATTTAAATTGTTTCTCAAAGTCCATACTAAAGAAATGAGATAATATGCTACCATCTTCAAGTTAGATGTCTCGTTTAGACCACAGGTTTGTGGTTCATTGGCTTTTCTTTTAGGTCTTGCCCTTTGCAGACTTTTAAAATATATCTGTTGTGGGGCACCTGGGTGGCTCACTCGTTAAGCGTCTGCCTTCGGCTCAGGTCATGATCCCAGGGTCCTGGGATCGAGCCCCGCATCAGGCTCTCTGCTTGGTTGAGAGGTTGCTTCTCCCTCTCCCTCTGCCTGTCACTCTGCCTACCTGTGCTCTCTATCTCTCTATCAAATACATAAAATCTTAAAAAATACATATATAAATATATATCTACCTGTTGTGTTAATTACATCACAGATTCATGTACTTATCTTTTTTTTTTCTTTTTTTGGGGGGATGCAACTTATTAGCTAAGTGTAAGAGTAAGTCATAAGAGTATTATATGGTTTTGTGTGGTTTTTTTCCATCATTTTAAGCCAACAGTTTGCCAATAACTATGGCTACTGCATTAATTTGCAACTGGTAACATCTTAATTTCAATAAGAAAGAGCTACTGAGATTTCACTCCTTTATTAGGTGGGCTTTCTTTAAAAACTTCCTCTTTTAGTATTTCACCATGTAAGTATTATATTAACAAACTCTCTACATTTTATAAACAAAAATACATCCTCCATGGTATCAATGTATCCCTTGAATGTAATAGGCATTTGATTAATGTTTGCTGAGCTCATCAATTAATAAATGCATAAGCCACACACATTATAGTAATGATCGGGTTGGACCAGATTTTTATATAATGGTACAAATATTTCAGTTATGATAACTTTAAGATTTATATTATCCTAGCTAAATTATTCCATGTATTAGCATTTTGTCGTTCCCTTTGAAATTTCTGTCATCGTCCCATTTTGAAAGAGTCTCACGTTCCTTCTGCCTTTAGTGATCAAGCGAACGTGGTAGGTGGGGCTGGAAAGTTCAATGGCCCTGTTACCATGAGCAGCACAGTCAGAATGTCTCACAATATTTTTCTAGCAGCCCCTCCTGCTGTGAATTACTGTGAATTTATTCATGCTAGGAAACATGTTGTGGTCTGTGTCTCCACAAGTCCTTTTTAACCTTAGAAAAACTTTACTAAATGCAAGGCAACTAAACACATTCATCTAAAATTTCCACATTAATTTGAAAAAAAGCATCGCTAGGCACACTGGTTCTGAAGACAGGGATCGAATCACACGAGTTCTAGAGAAAGGTTCTTTCGCCAGGGTTGTCGTGCTGATCCAATACAAGCTACTTTGATTGATCTTCAGCATTTAGTTTTGCAATACAGACCTTTCAATCATTTCCCCTCACTAAATGAGATTATTAAAGAACAGTATACTTTATGCTTTAACTTTACTAATCCTATAATTAGGATTTAAATCTCTGGAAGAGTTTCTTCAGGAGGTGTTAATAGTGGATGAGATGCTCTGTTCTTAGTAGACAGAAAATATATGTAAGAAAGGCATATTCCTCTGGGTCATTATAAAAACAACCCCTCAACCCATTTTACTAGAAACCGGTTACCGTAGAACATGCTAGTCCCACAGTGACTATAAGGTGGTAATTCACTTGATGCTTGGACTGTATGGCTACTATAGAAAACTCCCTTAATGGCCCCATGAATTGAAATCAGTCCTGCCTTTGGTTTCCTTGTTATTTATAACAACAATTCCAATTTTCCACTTTCCCAACCTTCAGACTTTCAGTGCAGCGGTTCCTTAAGACCCATCAACAAAATATTATTTATGATGGGAGAGGTCAGTGCACAGGTGCCTGGGAAAAGAAGGCTGGTTCCTTGAGGTAAATTGGTTTTCCTGATTTCTCCTTAAGATTTGCTTTTGGTTGTTGGGCTGTGGTTTGTAGTACATGTCTACTTAGCATGTTTGTTCATAGTCCTTCTTTGTTTCAAACCAGGAAACCAGACTGATTGCAGTTCTGCTTTGTTAGCATTTACGGAAGATTCGAAGGAAATACTGTATGGGTACTCTGGAGGTTAGATTGGTATAACATATTAATTTCTTACCACCTTAGCTGGATTGATTTATTGTTTCTTTTCTGAAAAAAACATATACCGAAGTCTAGTTTACCAGTTTGCTTTGCTTTTACTGGGGATCAGGTTCTGTTTCCCAAAATAGAGCAAGCTACACAGTGGACCATTGTTCTTCTTTATCTTTTTAGAATGGCAAATAAAGCTGTTTTTTTCCCCAACCCGTCAGCCGCTGACACAGTTTCTGTGTTTAGAAGTTTCTTGGTTGCTCTCACCGTAATGACACAGCTCACACAAGCATAGAAGCACAAATTTCCAATTTGGACTTGGAAAGTCACTTTGCTAATTTTCTGTCATTTTTGTAACTAGGTGTAAAGCAGCTACTTCTAAATAGGTCAGGCTCATTCTGGCTTCTTTCCTGGTAGTAAAATATATACGCTTTAAGAGACAGAGAAATTGGAAGATGTGCTAAAAAAGAGAGAACGTGAGAGGAGAGGAGAGAGTAGACAAAATCATAATTTATTTGAATATTTTACACACAGAATGATGACTGAACATAAAATGAGCAGAGCTCAGGGATCTGAGAGAAAACAAGATGAGAAAGAACATAATCCCTACTTAGAGGTGAAAAATAAAACCCAGACATGACCCATTTCACTCACTGCAAAGCTGAGTTAATAATTCAAAATGATTAGAGGTTAGTTTTCCTCAATGATTAGAAAGTGAGACCCTGCCTACTTGATTTGCTTTTTATGTTTTTAGGGACAGGTCAACCAAATTTATTTTTACCTAATATTGTACTAATAAGCATTTCTTATCCCTTCGGAATGGTGATAAAGGAATGGAGAGAACTTGCATGCTTTAAATTAGTGATTCTAAGACATAGTCCACTGTCTGGAAGTGTGTGCTCATGGAAAGGAGCAGAGGCAGGGCTGAGCCCAGTAAAGGAGGCCGCCGGTCAATGCGTTGGTTAAGGCCATGGACAGAAAGAGGAGGGTCAAGCCCAGCTCCCACTCATTAGCTCTTTAGTTGTGGTACTTGATAAGCTTTAACTTCATCTGGAAATGGGGATATTAATGACACCCACTTTCAAGAGTTTTTAGGATGCCAAATAAGCTAATATCTAGAATATTGCAGATGTGGTCTAGCATATATTAAGTACTCAATAAACATGAGCTATTAATGTTATTACTGCTATTTATATGAATATATGGCTTTAAATATATTTTACATCTAAATTTAAATATGTGTATCTCTTATATTTTGTCAGTTTACTTCAAATAAAAATAACAAAGCCACAACAAGATACCACAGAGAAAGGGTGTGCTCAAAAAAGCTGGGGGAGTATAAGATCCATGGAAGTGAACTGATTCCTTTAGAGCAGGACTTCTGGGAGCTTTTACTATGTAATGTGCATAGTAAACATCCAGAGTTATGGAAGTTCCTGTAGGCTCTTATTTTTTAAAATCTTAGATTCTCAGCCCCCCTCCCTCCCCAACACAGAGTGTGTCAAGGAGTCTGAGTTCCACAGAACACACTTTGGGGAAAGTTCCATGGATGAGATGATGGCTTAGGCCCCTGTCGAGTTTAAGAATAATAGTCATAGACCCAAAAACCTAGTGAGCAATTGTCCATCTAAACCCTTCATATAAACCCATCATCTAAACTCTTGCTACTCAAAGAAGTGTGGTCGGTGGAACAGGGAGTTTGCTAGAAATGAAGACTCTCGGGCCCCGACCCAGACCTACTGGAAAGAAGCAATGTTTCTGATCAGATCTGCTAGTGAGTCACATGCCCATCACAGTTTGGGAGGCCCTGCTCTAAGGGAAGTCAGCCTTTTCACCACGTGGCTGGTGACTTCCTGCCGAGGTCCACAGGCTGGGACAGCCTCTCTGAACACATCCGGGTCAAGACACATTGACACAGAGGCGTCTGTCAGCCTGGGTGGCTGGTCAGCTCTTCTCTCCAGTGAGATTTCTCAGAGTGAGGAGGAAGACCGCTCAGAGGCTTAAATCAGGGTCCCATGACGGAAGGGCTGGAAGCTCTTGGAAGCATTGCTGAGCTTTGCTCTGTACTTGTGCTGATTTCAAATCTTGTTAAGCCAGGAAGTAGTGCCTGGCAAATGGTTTATCCTGCCTTGGCTGTTCATGCCTCCCAATTCATTTTTATTGTGCTAATTAAGCCTCAAGTGATATTTCAAGTACAGATTGTTTTTTCCATTATTGAGTCTTTGGCCAGCATATTAATGCTTTAGAATTAACGTGAGTCAGATGCTTACTCATTTGTGGAAGACTTTACATCTAGAAGATCTAGACTTGGCCAATTTTGCACAGATTCCTTTGGAGACTGCTGTGACAGGGTGATACAATTTCTCTATAAATAAAGGAGACTCATTCTTCCTTCACAAATAGACACATAATTATTTTATAAATGAACTAAATTCTTAGGTTACAGATACATGTTGGTATTTATGTTCTATGTTAAAATGGATCTATGCAGTCTGGGAAGGAAGTAGATTGTAGTGATGAGGATCTTGAACTTTGGGTTCGAATCCCAAGTCTACAGGTAGGTGGGCAATTTTGGGAGATGTGTTAGGCTTTTCCAGAACTCATATTCTTTGTTAAGTAGACGTGGACAAACACTTCACTTCATGATGGTTGTAAAGATTACATAAGCCAATCATCGAAAGTACTAGAAAAAAAGTTTCTGGTTCAGTGAATGCCCAGTAAATGATACTGCTATTACTGTAATTAAACACACATTTTTTTTAGAATTGTTTATATAAATTTAGGCTTAATGGAAAAGACTACATTAAATTTTCTCATGGAGATAGAGATTATGACATAGCATTCTCTATTGAGAATCTCTATTTTAACCTTTTTTTTCTGCTCAGAATTTCCAAACTATTATATGCATTTATACAAAGTAGGAAATTCATCCCATAGTTTGTATTCAAGGTGCCAAGAGGGATGTCTGCAAACTCTGTTGGTGGAGGAGGTCATACCCTGAGGACAAGCCCCAGCTCTGCGGTCCCTCCAGAATCAACAGATAAATCTCTAGGCACAAGAAAATGGGAGAGGAATCAACAGGACACAAACGGTTGCAAGCTGGAAAGTAGCCAGACGAATAGAAACCGAGCTGATAGCTGAGAATGCTGATGACCAGGTTGGCAGAGGGCAAAGGCAAGAGGAAATTGGTTTGGGACCCAGACTATCAGGCTCAGGAAGAAGCAGGCCTGCAGGCAGCACCGATCCCAAGAGAGCGGGTCAAGTCTCTGATGAAGCAGTTAGTCCCATTTTCATTCCATATATTCCAGGTGACTGCACCCCTCCCTCCTCAGCAGGAAATTGAAGGTTGATTCTCTGAAGAGGCTCAAGCCAGTATTATGGGGAACTCCAGGAAGAGTTGAGGCTGTAAGAACCATAGGGAGAATGATGGATTTACATACCGACGATCGATATTTCCATCCTTCTTCCTCTTCCGGGGAGGACACTGGAAGAGCATTATCTGAATAATCTGAACAGACCCTGTCCCAAAATGATCTAATGATATCGACATCAGGCGGTGCCCAGGAAAAAGGCCAAGAATATGGCCCTGCAAGGAAACCGACAGTTAAATGCACAGCACTTCTAGTACCTTATTCTTGAAGATGTCTGAACAGCCAGTGAGACCCAGTGTTTGAGAAAAGCTTATAAGAGAGACAAATACAAAACAAACAAAAAGATGAAGAAAAACAAGTTGCCAGAAACAGTGTTGATGTGGAGAGAAGAAAAATTCAAAACGAAGTGAGTAAGATCTCAAAGAGATCAGGAGATGTGGCACCCAGGAGAAAAAACAGCGCCCTATACAAATAGACCATTCAGGAACAAAAGAAGAGCCTTGGAAGCTAAAAATATGACAGATTGAAAACCTCTGGGTGTGAAACTCAGAGTCTTAGGGGGCATTGTTGAAACCCTGTGAAAGATAGAACACGGCTTTCTGTGTGTTGCTGACAGGAGAGGTTCTGAAGAGTCTCGCTGGCCGCTGAAAGCAGGGTCTGGTTGGGAAGTCCTCTGCCGGCGGTGGGGACACCGTGAGACAAACACTGAGAAATCTCGTTCCAGGCCAGGTTCGGACATAAAGAACAATGGCTCTGTCAGTAAGGACTGTGTTGGGGGAGAGGGGGTTCTGTGGAGACAGTGGGTCAGGGAGCGCTAGGTGGGTGCTTTAATTGCAATTGAATGTGTAGTGAAGGTGAACTGCCTTTTCTGACCTCTTGGTCAGAGTTAATGAGTTGTCACAGGTCTTTGGGACACAGCTGTGGGGTGAATGCAGCCCTGAGCAGAGTTTCTGATACCAACTGAGGGTCTAGCTTGACAGGCAGACCTGGCATACTGGTACGCTTTCTGGGACGCACCTTCATGCAGAAAATACTGTGAGTCCCATGTGACTTAAAGCAGTGTAAGCACCCAATAGGTGTGATGGTTTAATGAAGTGATAATGGCATCAATAAAGCTTTTGAAGTGTGCAAGTATAGATCCATATGCCTTTTTTTAATTATACTGGAAATTTTACTATAACCCATTTTTCCTATGATATTTAACTATGACTTATATAGCTTTGGGACATTCCAATATTGTGATGGTCCAGCTTCATGGGTGAAGAATGCTTTAAAACTGCATTTTCATGGGGCGCCTGGGTGGCTCAGCCGGCTGAGCGTCCCACTCTTGGTTTGAGCTTGGGTCACGGTCTCAGGGTCCTGAGATCAAGCCCCGCGTTGGGCTCTGCGCTGAGGGTGGAGTGCCCTTAAGAGTCTCTCTCTCCCTCTCCCAGTGCCCCTCCCCCCTCTGAAAACAAAAACAAAAACACCGCCAAAGTTCCATTTTCTTCTGTAACCTGACTATCTCACAATCTAGGTCTGGTGGTGGGGTCATATTTATGAGTTACTTCATGTAAAAAATGGATTTATGCAAAAACGTAGGTGCAACGAAGGGGAAAATGGGGGAATCAACAAGACAAGATGGTCGACAGAGACCTATTTATGGGGAAAAAACTGGACTGGCAACTGTAGAACAGTGAAAGAGGCAGAAGATCTGGTTTTATAAACTAGATTTTTTAATAGTAAAAAGTTATTCTGCAATAATATTTTTAAGAAATTGTGCAAAATTTGTTTTCAAATCTTATAACTGCCCATTTTTAGTTCCTGTTAAATCTGTAAAGCTTAGCAGCCCAGCACTTTTTCAGAGCAACATAAATCTGTCTCAGAAAGTAAATAATTACTGATTCTAAAGCATGAAGAGTTTCCGATCTGTTGCTAATATTTTGATAATGCACTGAATGATTTGTATATGTCTCCACTTGATTTTTCTTGTTCCACAGGTTTGCCATCAGCAAATTTGGCCGCACCCAACCTCACTGTGGAGGAGGGAAAGTCTATCACATTATCTTGTAGTGTTGCGGGCGATCCAGTTCCGAATTTGTACTGGGATGTCGGTAATCTGGTTTCCAAACATATGGTAAGGCTTTTGTTTGGCTCTGGGTTCCTAGAAAGACTCGAGTGTCTCCGAACTTGAGATTGTATTCATCTAGTGATGATCACTTAATATTTTATAGCCCCAAACAGAGAAATTTATGAAGAGTTTTCAATGTACATTTACTTTCTATTCACTCTTGTAATTAACAAACATGAGTGCAGGTTTGCGTTTGAGTTGTGTATATCCAGCAGATGAGCGTCTCTGGGTCTCTAGTGAGTTTTTTGTGTCCTTGTGAGCAAGGTGAGGGACGCTCCTTGTGGTCTTTTCCCTTGGAGAGTGGTAGATAGGAATCCAAGGATTAAATCAACTTTGCGCATTAAATAGTTATACTCTAGAGAAATAGAATAGCTCTGGATTCATGCTATTGCGTGGCCCCAACTCAGGCCAGAAACCTTTTCTAATGGTATATATTTTTTTCTTTAGTTAGGGGAAAAAACCCCAAATCTTGTCACTTTGGGATCAGCCCTTAAAAGGATTATTTTTGTCTGTTAATTCATTTGCAGAATGAAACAAGCCACACGCAGGGCTCCTTAAGGATAACTAACATTTCATCCGATGACAGTGGAAAGCAGATCTCCTGTGTGGCAGAAAATCTTGTAGGAGAAGACCAAGATTCTGTGAACCTCACTGTACATTGTACGTAATCAAATGGGCGTATGTTTTTAATAGCCGATGATCGTGGACACACGTGCATTTGTCATCGGGGCCCTCTGGGTGCTGCTTAAGTGTCAAAAAAAAAGTGTGTGCAGTCTTTCGTGTGTATTTTTTAAAGAAATATCAGTGTTCCATTGATGTGAATCTCTCTTACACATGCATGTCTTTCTTTTAAGCTGTTTTTTTGATCTTAAGTTTGTTTTCTTGTGCCTTCTCCTGTCTTTTTTTTTTTGAAAACATATTTTGAGCTGACTATCCTCCTCTTGTTAATCAGTTTTTGTTTAAGTTCTGATAACACCAGTTTCTAAAACCTTTTTCTCTACAAAAGCAACATGAAGATTTAAAGTTATGTCACCTAAGGTACTGGCTATTCCCAAACACCCGAGTGTGATACTGATGCAATAAAACCTCATTAGCTTGACATCAAGTTTCTGTGGGAAGTTTGGCAGAGTTCTGTTTAAATGACTGAAAATTATCACCTGCAGAAAACTTTTCTTATGGTTGGTTTACATTTCTGTATACGTTGAAACTAAGATTCGGCTATGAATGCTTCCTCATCGTATGTGCATTATTTTCCAGTATTATAAATAACACCACACATATCTTAACATTCCAGATTGTAGCATTCTGTGCGAATGTGTACTCAAGTAAGAAATCACATATACTTTGCACATCATTCCAAATTCTGAGCTAATACAGTATAAATTCATGAGGTTTTACTGTGTCCGGGTCAGGATTTGGATGAGAAAACCGCAAGTGGTCATGTGTGTATGTATAAATACACATTACACACATGCAGACACGTTGACACTCCTGCTAGCGTTCACCCTCAGCACAAATTCCGGATGCGATTGTTGGGGTGCGTGACTGCAGTCACCAACCGTAATCCTCTGTCACTGTCAGCACTATCTCTGTGCCCAGTAGGTTCTGGACTTGTAATTTCTCATCATTTTGACCCACCCAGAAGCCTGAAATCAATGTTATCCCCCAAATACATGCAACCAGCTTCCAACTTTATGTCTTTAAGTCAGCACCTCACCCAAAGTTCTTTTGAGCACGGTGGAAGGAATAAGTGGGTCCTGGGCATGGGGGCCTGGGCCGGTGGGAGGACGGTCAGTGTTGTCCTTACCCCACTGGGGTCCTTGTATTGGTAACACAGGCCTACAAATCAGGACGCTCACATTCAAAACCTCACGTAATATCTGTGGTGGTCACCATGGTCTGAAGCATTGACCTTATCTGTCAAAATCTAGATAAAGAATAGAAGAAATAAATGAAGAATTTTAAGAACGGAGACAGCTTTGGTAGTGACTCTAGCCAAAGTGTTAGCAGGCTGTAATTCCACCCCTCCCCCCTCGTGTGATGAACACATACCACAGGAAGCAGGGTCCGGAGGGAAGGGCTTCTGGGTCGGGCATCAGGAGACCTAGATCCCTGTTCCAGATCTGCTTCCCTCCCTAAACTTGACCGAGTCCTTTAACCTCACTGGATTTGGGTTTCCTGACCCGAGAAACCGTGCTCTTAGGTCTCTGGAGGTATTTTCCAGTCCTCGATTGTATTGTTATCAAAGTCAGACCACATTAAAATAAACAATTATGAGGGACTTTAAATACCTTTCCTCAGGATAAGTACTCTGTTTAAAGATGCTACTTGAATGTTTGTTTCCCCAAAGGATAAAGTGCTTTATTTTTAAAGTTAAAGTAATCTCTAGTTTGTTTGTCTAGGTTTGGATAGAACCCCAGACATTTAAAAAGGATCAAAACATTGGCTTCTGAAATCTAGCAAAAATAGAGTGTGATGTAATGAAATGTGATGCTTTTTTTAAATTTAGGGATTTATTTGTTTCAGAGAAAGAGAGAGCAAGCAGGGGAAGGGGCGGAGGGAAAGAGAGAGAGAGAGAGAGAGAATCTTCAGCAGACTTCCTGCCAAGTGCAGAGCCCAGCATGGGCCTCAATCTCATGACTCTGAGATCATGAGCTGAGAGCCACCCAGGCACCTTTAAAGAGCATTTACTGTTGGCAATCGGCAAAGAGTACCAATTGATCATACTTTATAATAATCAATCCACATTGGTAGGAGTGTTCACAGCCTTAGTCAATTTGATCTGTTTTCGATAAGTGATGTGAGATCCGGGCTTCTGGCAAGATTTCCAAAGTCATTTTATCTGTATTTGTGTTGTTTAATGAAGGACCATAAAAAAACAGTGGCCCTCAGCATTTTGGTGACAAATCTACATAATATCAAGGGGTATTTATTTGAAACCAAAGTTGACTGCAAATGAACCCTTTCTGCTGTCAGAAATCTCTGCGATCTATTTGGAGCTGGTTCTCAAACTGAATAGATTTGAAAAATGACTATGATTCATGGATCTTAAGTATAGGGAAAGGAGTCTCTTTGAAGCTCTCTGTAGGGAGTTCAATCAGCCTTGATAATGATTCAAAATATTGATGAATTCCAGAGTTGCTGGTCTTGTATTTTCTTAAACCAAATGGTCATTGAATAAAATTCCCTATTGATGACACAGAAATCTGGAGACGGGGAGAATTCTGAGCGTTCTGGTGCTATTAACTCTCTCTTTTTCAATTTAGTTGCTCCAACTATCACATTTCTCGAATCTCCAACCTCAGACCACCACTGGTGCATTCCATTCACTGTGAAAGGCAACCCCAAACCAGCGCTTCAGTGGTTCTATAACGGGGCCATACTGAATGAGTCCAAATACATCTGTACTAAAATCCATGTTACCAATCACACGGAGTACCATGGCTGCCTCCAGCTGGATAATCCCACTCACATGAACAATGGGGACTACAAGTTAGTAGCCAAGAATGAGTATGGGAAGGATGAGAAACAGATTTCTGCTCACTTCATGGGCTGGCCTGGAATCGATGATGGTGAGTACGTGATGCTTTAGCATCTGGGGCGATGATGGGGCATATCGCTCAACTGTTGACAACATGGTGCCTACAGTAGACCACCCCCAGACCCAGTGGCTTAAAACACCATTATTTAGTCTTGCTTATAGGGCAGCTGCGCAATTTTGTTCCGTGTGTCTTTATCCTGGGGTACAGGTGAAGAAGTAGCACTACGTAGGAGACCTGCTTCTTAGTAGCAAGTGTAGATGGCAAGCGGGCTACTAGAAATAGGCTCGGCTTCTCATGGAGTAGCTTCAGTACTGGTGCATGGTCTCTTCAGGCTACAAACCACCGGCCAACGGAAGCCATAGGGCCAATGCCCAGTCCAAGGGCAGGGACTCGTACTCCCAAGGAGGTGATGGGGGATGAATCATTTTGAACAATAGTCTGATGCACACATGATTTTTATCTCAAGTGTTAAATGATGTTCTGTACCAAATGATGTTTTGTACCCCAAATGGCAAAACCCATGCAAAACTGTGGGCAGGTGAACAGTATCTGGTCGCCTCATGAACTAGTGAAGATGTGTTTCCTAGCCCCTGATCCGTTCGGAATTCAGGATCCTGCCCGCCCACCATGGATGAGAAACCAGGGTCCTGGAATGTGTGGGTTAACTGGGTTGGGTGCAGACATTCTTCTTCTTCTTCTTCTTTTTTTAATTTTTATTTTTTTATTATTTGCCCCAGGGGTACAGGTCTGTGAATCATCAGCCTTATACCTCCAGGGGTACAGGTCTGTGAATCATCAGGCTTACACCTTTCACAGCACTCACCATAGCACAAACCCTCTGCAATGTCCGTAACCCAGCCACCGTAGCCCTACAAGTGCAGACATTCTCCTATCGGATCCTGAGTTGTCTGGTCCTGAGTAACTGGTCTTTGGGCTGGGCAAAGGCTGGCTGGCCATCAGGAGTCCATTTCATGGCCAGCAGGAGAAGTCCAGTGTGAGTCCTAGTAATGGCAGGGACACCTGTCATGCCTTTACCTGCTTCAGATACTGTTGTCCGGCAGAGTATTCTTACTTGCTGGGTCTTGTTGCCCAAATACCTGATAACATTGTGGGGGCTGAGGCCTGTTTGGACTTTGGGACCTGGACATGAGTAGAATTCACTGTAATAGCTCTGAGTTAATCACAGCCACACAAAGATGGCTTGGTGGAGGAAAGGGAAGCTGGAAACTCAGAGGCCTGGGAGGCAGGGGCTGCGTGGGCAGCATGAACTTGGGGGCTCGCTGTGCACCCCACGGACAGAGATGACGCTTAAGAAGCCACCTTCAGCCAATAGAGTGCAGTCGTTCCATTACACGATAAACCTCTCCATTACCCTGGTGTTTATTAAATAGCTTTTTAAATGCACAAGCTTCCTTAGTGTGTTCAAAGCGTTATTTGAATTATGTGAGTTTGATTTACAAATAGCCTTTCAGGAGCACATAAAGCAAGCTCTGTTTGGACACCTTACCCGGCTACCCTTGGCAGTTGTTGTCTTTTCCATTAAATCTTCCTCTTCATTGAGAGTTTAGCTGCTTGGCTCCATTTGCTGTAGTAAATCTCTATATTACTGTGTTTCTTCCTGCACGTTTGGGGGAGTACAGCCGTAGAGTAAAATCCACCGACTCCTCCTGCTCACGACTGTTTTATGTATGTTTTTAAATAAATGTTTTATTTGTGAATGATTTTATATGTACCGGACAGTTGCAAAGACACCCCTCCTCTGGTTGTTACTATTGGGAACGTCTCACATTACTGCGGTTGCCTTTGTCAAAAGGAAGCAAGTGACATCAGGACATTACTATTAACTAAACTTCAGGCTTTATTCGAATTTTGCCAGCAGTTGCCTTTTGAAACCGTTGTAGGTGAACTTGATTCAGGGTGAAGGTCTGGCATTGGAAGGTTCTAGAAGTAGTCTGTGTGCTTTGATTGATGCTCGGTCCTGCGAGGGTAAAGCCACTGGCTCCTATTTAACACAGGGTGTTGATGTATTTTCTTTTGAACATTTCTGTGTGGTGCCAATATTTGGTAGAGTTCAACTCCTCTTACCCATGTGGCCTCATTTTTATTGATCGCTTTTGTCAATTTTAACTTAGCTAATGATAGGAAAGAATTGATTTCTGGTGTAAGAATCACCTGGAGTCACTCACATATTCCTTTTAAAGGAAATAATCATCTATCAAAAAATAAAAGTCGAGGTTAATTTTATAAAGATGTTCTTTCCTTCTTCTTTGTTTTTATCAAGTCTTTGAAATATCTGAAGATATTTGAAATATCTGCTTTTAGAAAGGATGATCCCCCCTCCCCCGCCTTTAAGTATTTACTCAAGGACCAGCTATCAGGGAGTAATAAATGCAAGTGGAAATAAAAGAGACTTGGCCCAGGGTGATAGTGGATATAAATGGCCCTCGTGAGCTGTAAACCAGTGTGACCAATTAGAGATTGACCTCACTTGGCTTGTGTGATAGAATCTTTGGTATTTATGAGATTTGTACCCATAGCATACAGATAATGGCCTTTTAAAGAATTGCTTCTTTTCCCTCTCACCCTCTTTTAAAACTAAAGAAAAATAAACAAATAGCAAATATATATAGATATATATTTCCCTGCTGGTCTAAAGTTTACAAGTTTAGGATGACAGGTCAAATGTGGGTTTATATTCCTTCAGTATTTCTGTTGCTGTCACATAGTAATTGGTAAGAAGTTTAGCTCCTACAAATCTTTTTGATAAGATGTTTCAGCTACTTTTTTTCAAGAGACACTTTTTGCTTTTGGGATTGCAAGTTTCCTGGCTTGTGAGGGAGCAGGCAGCCTGGGAGGGGTGAAGTGGGCTGCTTTTCCGTGTGGCTCCGGAGACTTAAAATGGCGGCTCTGCCATCTTCAGAGCGTGCTTTCCTCCTTCAGCTCAGACCTGAGATTTTTATGGAGTAGTCACCTTTTATAGGAATTCACTGTCTATTTGTAGTTGGGAAATGAAGAGCGCTGAAAGAAATGAAAACAGAAATAAAAGCAAAGAAACAGAAAGTCCCTCAAACAAAAGTTGGTGAGCTTCCTGGTGAAGAATATGATCTGGTTGGCTGTAGTGATAGCCTTGATGGCCTTTCACACCGCATGGTGGGGAAGACACGCTGCTCCTTCCTGCTTGGAGCTGAGGGACCCGGAGCCAACGCCAGCCTGGTCAGGGGTACCGTCCACAGGGTGTGAGGCCGTGGGCAGAGACCCATCCAGCGTCTCTCCAGAGAGCCGGGACCTCGCAGGCTCTGACAGCAGAGCCAGCCGGGTGCTAATGAGCATGGACAGGTGTGATGAGACTTTCTGGTGTTCGCAGGGCCCCAGACACCAAGCCAGTGCCTTCCCATCTGTTCATCCCTGGCAACCTGGCTAGTGACCGAGAAAGGGAGGGGACACTTTCCCAAACTCCAGACACCAAACTGATCATTTTGGAGCCCACGTTTAGAACTGAACTTGGCTCTGGTCAGTTTGGGGTCAGATTTAAAGCCCCAAACTCAACTGTTTGCTTCCTAATGAAATCTAGGGAACCGTAGCATTTATTTTTCCAGCACGCGGTGGAGTCCAGCTTGTAACAATCAAACTAATTTTATTTCATTGCTGTTTTCCGTTGTCCCTGGAACATGTACTCATTAGGAATAATCTTCTCTGGCTCCTGAATGCTAGTGCCCCACTCCTTGTCTCCTGTTGTGCGTTAGAATCAACTGGGGAGTTTTAATTGTTATTTCATTAGTTAGCACACGTTTCTAGGGCTCACCTCTAGCAATTCTGATTCGGCCCCCAGATGAGGCTTAGGCTTTGGCATTTTCTATTTTTAAGATCCCTGGTGACTCCCGTGTGCACGCAAAGGTGAGCGTCCCTGGTCTGGATGAGAGCTCAGACCCAAGTCAGATATTTGTGCTCCTTGTTGAGTAACAGACAATCCTTTGGTCACTTTAGGTTGCAGACAAAGATCTCAGTTGAAAAATAGCATGTCTTGTCTGAGTTAGAAGTCAAAACTCTGGACTTAATTTAAGGGCCAATTTCGTCTCCTCTGTGGTCCAGGCTGGCAGGATGGGGATGGGGCCTGGAGCTGGCTAAGGAGAGTTCAGGTCTTCTATTGCCTCAGGAGAAGGGAGAGGGCCCAGGCCCCTGGTGGCCAGCAGGTGAGCCTCTGGTGGCTTTGTCTCTTGGGACCTGGGTGTGTTCAGGGCTGATTTGCAGACCTTCCTCCTGGATTGCTTTATGGGATCTTGGCAATTCCTCTCTCTGTGGGCCCTTCTCCTGCGGTTCCATGACAGCAAGCAAACGTGTCTCCAGTCCAGCTGGCGGAAGCGTGTCCTTCCTCAACACCAGGGATGCGGTTTGTGTTGCCGGGGTCCCTCTGCCCCTCCAAGGGGCTATGGTCGGGTTGGACTTTCTCTCGTGCTGCGTCCATCTGGTCCACAGGGAGCCCTTGTGGTCCCTCATCCTGACACCTCCGGGCTTACAGGTTGAGCTCAAATGCCACCTGCCTCCTGCCACCACAGGTTGTTTTAGCCTTCTCTGGCCAGAGGTAGACACTTGTCCACGGAGCCTTCTGCCTGCAGGGAACTCAGTTTTGTTCTCAGAGTGCTGTCGCGGAGGCCACATGGCTGCGTAGAAACTTCCATAGAAGTCCTGTATAAGTACCTGCTGTCCTTTTTGGGAACTCTGGAAGTCTCAGTAGGAAACCAAGGTTTCAAAGGACTTGGATCCAGCTCTAGCCTAGGCAGGCGCTGAGAGAATCCTCACCAATGTACCCATTCTTCACCTCCTTTGTGGCCATGAAGGAGAAGCTTTGTGCCCACAACCACTTTTCTCTGGGCACTGCCTTGTCCTTATCCAGAGGCTCGGGCATTCCCAGAGAGGAAGACCTCAGGAGTCTGCCACTTGACTACGTGAACTTTCTAGACTTGGCACTCTAAAGAGAAAGTGAAATCACAGTTGGGTTCCTGGAGACGACTGGTAAATGTAAGCTCCTTCTGGTGTCCAAGCTCCCTCCTACTCCCCTCCATTTGGAATGGCCTCAAACATATGCCACTGGGGACAAAAAATCTCCCTCCCTTACCCCTAATGTTTGTCACGGTCACTGCTAGAGGGTACCCACCCCCCTTCAGCACTTGGATGTTTTGAGGTTTGCTTTATGTTTCCTTGTAAAGTTGCCATCCTCTCTGCCCGCTGAGGCCTTTTGACTTTGGTCAGACTTCTCATGGACTAATAAATTAGGGCTTCCCAAACTTTAATGAGCATAGCTCTCCTGGAGATCTGCTAAAATGTAGGTTCTGATGCCATGGATTTGGGGAAGGGTCTCAGATGCTGCGTTTCTGACCAGCTCCCAGCTGATGCAGATACTGCAAGTCCCAGACCACACTTTGAGTAGTGAGGATAATTCCCTTCTGCCCTGCAGAACCTGGGGGAAGCCACTGGACGAACTGTGTGGGCATTCACCAGGGTGGCGGCACTGGCTCCTTAAGAATATTGATGAGTAATAATGATAAAGATACAGAATAGTTCGTGCACAGAGATGCACTCTAACTGGGTTTGGCAAAAAGTAGGATGGATTCAATGTGTGGCTTAAGGAGGCTTAGGTAGATAAAGTAGAGCCTGGATAGAGCACACAGATAGGAAGCATGGGGCTATCGGGGGAGACTGCAAAAATTCTGCTTAGAGGCCAGAAATAAGACTTACCTGGGGTAACAATGATCCACTCGGTGGCCGTCATTGGCATCCAGTCCTACGTCCAGAAAAGCCCTGTTGGGAACTCAAAAGTGTGCGTGGAAAGTAAGTGGAAGTTAGAAGTGGTGAGTGTGTCTTTTCAAGCAGAATGGTAAGCAGAAATTAGTGGCAGAGAGATTACTTGTGAACGTAATCAGGAAGAAACCCGGGGCCTTTGGTGGCATCTTCGGATCAGATAGCACAAGTTTCAAGAATTTTCAAAGTCAGGTATTTCTATAATCATGAACACGTTGATTGTTTAAGAGTAGATTCTTTTATCAAAATCTCACCCGAGTGATTAATACTTTAGCCTTGCCGCGAACCTGGCCAGAGCACCGGGTGATAAAATACCCGTGCTCGAAAGCTTCCCATTCTTCAAACAGTTCATAAAGAGTCTCTCTGTGGCCCACTCATTCAGGAAGAATGTCACAGCTCAAGAATGCTCATTCACACAAGCAGTGGGAGTTAGTGACTTATGCTTCCTAATTCGGGAGCAGTTGTCTCCTATGCAAAATGTGCGTCGGGAACAAACTATAAATATTGGAAGAGTTTTCCCCACAGCTTCTCATTCGTGCTGTTTTATCAAAAGATTCATGACGTCTGGATGAACTGGAGCTCTCTGCAGCACTTAGAATTGCCCTCAAACTGGCAGATTTAGATTTGGTGTACTTGGGCCAAAGAATGTAGGGAGAAGAAATTTCTCCAAATGTTACACATTAAGAAAATATAAAGCCCCCCATGACTTGCTCCTTGGCCGTTTGTCAGGACCCGTTTCTTGTCCTGAGAGTGAAAGGAAAGAAAGTTCGATTGGCTTTTCTGCCTTAAATAACCGAGAAGAGTATGGTTTGGCTATAGGCTCCTAATAATCATGATAATTAAGATTTATACTTAAATAGTTCTTTAAGTCTCAAGAGTACTCATGTTAATTAATTATGCTTCCCGAAGTGCCTGATGAGTTGCCAGGGCCTATGCTTTTATCCTCTCCTGAGGTATGGAACATTCTTTGTCACAGGAAAAGTGAAGAGCCCCCCACCCCCATGCTGCAAAGCACATTAGTGGTTCAGCCAAAAATGCAACCCAGGCATTTGAACCCCCACTGTGTTGGGCCCTGAGTTCTGTCTGCCATTTAAAAAAGGAAGAGGAGAAGGAACTGGAAATCAGAAGGACAGACTGCCATGCGTTAGACAACAGGGTTGACAAACCAAGGACAATTGATTTGAAAAGAACGAATCTTTTGCGATTTCTTTATCATATGGAATTCTTTGAAATATTTTTCACGGTCTCACTAAACAGAGTCTGGAAATAGAATTGAGAGAGAAGTCTTTTTTTTTTTTAGGGCATTTGAGAGAGACTAAAAGCTGAAAGGAAGGAAGCAGATGTGTCTTCTGGCCTTCACCATCATTTTTATCTATGCAGCAGGATGGAAAGGGAACCCTCCCGCCTTCCCACAGGTTTTCTTTATCCCCTAACTGCAGAGTCTAACAGTTAAAAAGTCATGGAGTTTTACTCGTGAAGACTTAAAGCAGAGTCCTAAGATTTACTCACGAGCTCTAACAGTTTGGAAGAGAGAAGCTCGAGTCCTCCGTTTAAAGGCATTCAGCGTGGAGGTCAGAGGATGGTGAAGCGCTTTGGTCTGACACGTTGGGGAGAAAGGACTTTATCATTGAGGTTTAGAAGCCTGAATGCCCTGTGGTCCGTCTTTGGAGGTGCGGACACCCCGTGTGCAATCCGGAGCTTTGTCAGGAGTGCGTGTGTGGCCAGACACGAGGTGCCCTGCTTTCACCGGGAGCATGTCAGGCTGCCTTCTGCACCTGTCAGCCCCGGTCCTCAAATTCCTGACAACATGCCCGAGGTCCAGAACAAAGCACAAGTGCATGTAGCGCTTGCCAACGCTCAACGCACTCTTGGAAAACAGAATTGGAACATGAGACAAGCAACAATTTGTGCTTGGCAGTCACCTTCCTTGGGTTGGGGAGGAGGAGCTGGTCCTTCCAGGCTTGGGGGTCGGCTGCTGCTTGTTTGGAATGGAGTGGGGTTGACGGAGTTCCCGGGTTTTCAGATTTTATTCCAGAAATTTCCATATTTTATTCCAGTGGTTTTCAACATGAAGCTTTAGGGTTTAATGCCTCAATCAGAGATTTCTTGCTTGGTGAGCTACTGGGATGGTATTCAAGGAAGCACAGCTCTGCTCACAGCGCCCTCGCAAGCTCATTGGTCCTTTTTCTTATGTTCATTCTCTTTTTGTTGGCTTTCCCCCTCATCGTCAGTGTTGGCCTCTCGTCGCCCACTTTTTCGTCCCGAATATCTCAAACAGGCGTTTCTACCTGTAGTGCATAATGATATATAATGAACATGTTTAAACTAAGTGGAAGGAACTAGTTAGAAATTAGACTTAAAAATGACAAGATATTTTTACAAGATGACCATTGCCAGAGGTCTGAAAAGGAAGGGGTGACTTTGTCTTGTGTTTGCATTTAACATGATGTTAATAACTACCTTCCTCTTGGAGTGTAAACACCACAGGAGGTTAGTTTGACTGGGAAGTTGCTAGAAGCAAAGTACTGTGTTCAATGAGCTGGGGTTAGCTGGGATACTGTGACCCTTGTTTGTGCTAAATTCTAGGTCTGGTGTTCTCCCACGTGCCGGACTTCCTAAACCTTTGTACAGGAAGAGGTATTGTCTTTATTGTAGCGAGCTGACCCTCTTCAGACATAGTATAGTATGGTCGGGAGGGGCACATATAAACACCTTATTGTTCTTCCCTCATTGTCTTTCTGTGAGTTTCATAGTCTTGGGCTAAATTTGAGTCTTTCAGATCGTGAAAGTCAAGAGATAACTCTTCTTAAACATTTGAGAAAATGAAGTTAGGAAAATGTAGTACTTTTCAGAAAGCGTAGATGTGATCTAATGGTTTTGCTGGTGAACTTGGTAGGAAAGGCATGCATTAGCAGGAATTGTAAGTCTGGAAAAAGACTGGTTTTCCAGATTATGGGCTAACCTATTTACTTTTGATCCCATCCCAAATCCTTTTTCTATACCTGGCATTTGCTGCATTGAACTGATTTGATGTTCTGGATGTTCCTGGGGGCCTTGCGTGAGTAATGTGTTTAGGTGTTCCCTTTCTGTGACGAGGTCAATTACACCTATACATCAGTCCTTCCAGTGTGTGGTTTAGATAAATCTGGCTCTGAATCCTCAGCCTTTTTACTTTGTTATGGGATTGCATGTGTAAAGGCAGGAGGTGACTGTGTGTGGGGTCTCTCGAGGCTTGAGGACAAATCAAGGTGATTGACTAGTCCTAGTTTTCACACTTAAAAGTCCTACGTCTGGGGAAAACCCTTGTTCCCGGACAAACTGCAAGGATTTGCCTGGGACTGTCCCAGTTTTAAAACTTAAAGCTCACTGTCTCAGGAATGCCCTGGGTCCCAGGCGGCCAACCTAGTATAAATGAAAGTCTGTATATTTATATCCAAATACTTAAAAAATAGGAATCAGTTTAATGAATTGTTAAATAAAATAGGTTCTGTCTTCCTACCTTGGCATATATATGTGTAGAATGATCTGGGAGGCTGGGTTTGAGAATCTTAATTCTCCCGGATTCTTGGAATTCCATGCCGGAATGTAGCAATTTTGGTAGAGCTGCTTCCTGGCTGTGGCCCCTGCCCTGTGCCTCCCACTATATGCCGAGTAGTATATGAGAGGCAGTGAGAAGGCATGTGGACACGCCAGCTCACCTGCCCTTGCTCAACCCTCTCCCCTCCCTTGGGTCTTGGGTCAGAAGGTGCTCATCCTGGTGGTGTGGCCACCTGTGGGCTGACAGATGTAGAGAAAAGGCTAGCTAGTCCTAGGAAGTGTGTCTGCAGGGGTGGGGGAGGGGAGAGGAAATGTGAGTCCTGGGTCCTAGGGTGAGGTCTAGGAGTGGAGTGTGGACTCTGGTGAGCAGGTATCCTTGCAGATGCTGACTTATATATTGAGGACACAGTGAGGAGGGGACCAGAGTGGGATCTTGTAAAGGAGCGGATTAGTGAGCGGTTCAAAGAACGACTTATTCACATGGGGGTACAGAATGTTTTTTTCAGTAAGGGTAGGAGATCCTCACAGTGATAGGACACCCACTCGGTCCAGGGACTTTGCAAAGAAAAAGGATTCCAGCAGGTGGGTGGGTGTCCTGCATATGACGTCACAGGGCTCCCACTGGGATTTCATGCTGCTTTGTCCACTGAATTATCTTTCAGACTGCAAGACGGCCTTCAAGGCCCTTCTCAAGAATATCACATCCATTTCAAATAATTCTGATAAATAACTCAAGACTACCTTGAAAGGGTGTTTGGAATAATAAAACTCAAAATACTATTGAAATACACTAGAATGATGTCTTTGCATGAATTGACACAGGGCCTATGGCAGCACAGGTTGTGCACTGCACAATTTCAGGTGGTGTCATTCACATAGACTACGTCTGAATGGGGTCCCATTTAGCATGGAATGCTCAGCAGTTTGAAGCTTCGCTGAATCAACATACACAACCATCTACTTAATGGTCCCTGCTGAAATAGATATTCTGTTAGTTGAACTGTGTTAAAATTCTGATTTGAACATTAAGGCCATTTTTATTTGGTTCTTCATTTAGACTACCTTTGATTACTTGCTAGGAAATACATAAACAGAAAATTGGCTCTAGTTTCTCTTTATCTTAAATGATATTTTTCTGCTGAAGGGTTTAGAAGTGAAATGAGAGCTGAATAAGCTTTACAGTTTACAAGTAAGTAAGTGAAGACTAAAAGCATAGGAAGTGGCTTTGGAAATTTATTTTGTAATCACGCAAAGGTTATATCTAATTTTAATTTTATTTCCAAGTAGGCTTTCGCATAGAGACCCAGTTAGTTCTGATTGGAGAGTAAATAGCAGATGGTTTTGTCACCAGTTCTTGTCGATGAAGACTTAAAAAAACAATTAAAAATGTTTTTGCAAATTTTCATGGGAATATTTTAAAACAGAGTATTCTGATCATCTTGGTGACTAAAGAATCATTCCCCACCCCCCAAATTAAGTGGGTATACTTTTGCATTTGTCTCTGACATAACATTTATGTGTAATCTCTTACACATAGATCATTTCAATAGAGAAAGTGCATTTATTTCTCTGTGTTGTATTAAGGTGAAGAAAGGGTTTGTTTACTGTACGTTGGCAACCCCCCTCTGACCACCAAATGGGGAGCAAAATTGTGCATTAGATATCATTATTCGGCCTGGTTAATAATGTGTTTGTTAAAGCAACTAGACCTGCCAAAATACACTTTGAAAGTAAAACCCAAGCCATCAGAGGTTTTATCTTTTGTTGTTTAAAGTGGTATGAAGATAATCTCTCTCTGGATAAAAGTACCAGGATTGCAGTTGAAATGGCCAACTGTACACTAGAAACAGTTGTATTGCATTGATTGCTGAAGTTTTCCCAGCTATAAAGTGATTTGTAATTTCTCCTCATTTATTTATTTTCTTTTGAAGGGATGGAGATTTGGGGACTGGGGAGGGAAAGAGTTTACAAGGAGCAAACTAAGAATTTCAGGTTTCATGTATCTGCCCCATAAAACAGCCAATAAACCTATGAAACCTTTAATATATATTTAGCTCATTTTAGTGGGGATACTTAGTATTAACTCTGAATGCATACTTACAAATCTTTGTTTTGCCTTTTAGGTGCCAACCCAAATTATCCTGATGTAATTTATGAAGGTAGCTATCACCTTGTCTTTATTTTGTACTTTTTCAATATGTTTGTCTAAAATGAAACAAATCAACTAAAAGAAGACCTTTAAGCTCAGTTAAATATATGCTTAAGCATTACACAGGCCACAATAATATTTCAAAAAATCATTCAATATTGATGGCTGCTTTCCCTTGATATTTACAGTGCTTGTAAATAGGTTTTCTCTCTCATGTTCTGTTCTTGGAAGTAGTAAATCCATTCCACTGTAACAGACATTTTGTTTCTATAATTGGGAACTAATTACCTGTTTAAAAGCCATGACTACCAAGAAAAGGGAGGTGTATCATTTTCTGGCTTTGACAGTAAACCCAATTCAAAATTATGTTTCTTGTGTAATAAGGAAGTTTGGCTCACAGACAGGAACCTCAAAAGTAGGGCAGGCTTCTAGCTTCGGTTGAGCCAGCAGCTCTACCATGTCATCAGGCCCCCAAGTTTTTCATCTTCTTACCCCCTGCATGCTGCACCCCCTTCCCCGGAGGCTGACACCCCTCATGGTAGTAAGATCCTCGCAGAGGGGCCGCTGTCACTCACATTGTTGGGAGAAATGGAAGAGCCTCTGAAAGTGTGCCGCAGGAAAGGGAACTGTCCCAGAGATCTCCATCCACCCTCCCTGAATCCGATTCGAGACCCAGTGGGTCATGGTCCTTTCTTGCCTCCATTACCGATGGGAGGGATGGACGAACCCTTGACTGACTAGAGTTGCCCCTGCAGTTTAAATCTTCCACAGAGAAGGAACCCCTTGAAAAAGATGGGGTTCTCTTAGGAATGTGGAAAGGGAGAAACCAGAAGGTGGACTACATTAGCTTTTAACTGGACATCTCATCTGTGCTTTGCTATTATAACGGAATTCCAGGGATGTTTGATCAGGAGTGAAAATCCATCTTTAACAGATTCCCAGACGACCTTCATGACCAGGAAGCCTCTGTTTGGGGAAGTGACAGCCCCAATTTTAAGACTTGGCTCAAAATTTAAGACTGATTAAAAATTAAAAGTTAGATTGATCAAAATGTGAGATGTATAACTTATTCTATTAAATACTCCATTCTTTAACTTAATGTACATGTGGACATTTTTTTATGAAAAGATTCTATATTTGTATGTTATATGTGTGTGTATTTAACTTGAGCTAATTTTAACTGGGGGATTATATTGTCTTTACCGGGTTTGTGCATGTTAAACTATATTTCCTTCAAATTGTGTTTTGGATGATTTTGTGCGTATGATTTGTGTATTTTTGTTTTTATTTGTTCTGATATGGCTTAAAGAAAAAGTATCTCAAATTGTGTCACAGAGAGGTATGTTTGAATTGTGATTTTACATTTTAAAATTATGTTTTGGACTCTTTTCCAGTAACTTCAAGATTTAAAAAAGGTCATCTTCCCATTGGCCTCAGATCCCACTTTGGATCTTTGGGCCAAGTATGATATTAAACTATCAATACTTTAGTGATTTAATTTTGCACGAGTGGCTCATTAGACTATGAAGAGGTAAAAAATTAGCAAATGGATGATATTTCTTAGTGTTTGTTTGAAATCAATGTTCTAATATATTTAAAATGAAAATGGTAACAATGAAAAAAAGAAAATGGTAACAGTGTAGTTTTGGAGTTAAGGATAAAACAACAAACAGAAAATAGATGCTTTTTCGGTTACTATTTATTCACACTGAAGGGAACACTCTGCTAACATAAATATAATTTAAATTTGTTGCCCCGAAGCCAGCTTGATAGTTCTACCGAAGGAAGTTCAGCTGGGGCTGACTTAATGGGGTGGTGTGTTCAGGATGGAAATTTCATTCCTCATATCTATTGAAAAGAAAAATACCAAACATTAATAAACAACATTGTCTGCAATAAGTTCATCGAAATTTCTCTGACTTTTTTATATGTAATATTACTAATAAAAACATTCACTACCCCCCCAAATAAAACCCAATTATTTATTTCCAACCTGCTCCATATAGATGAAAAGCCATTCAAAAAATGGCAGTGACATTTGAGATGTGCTGATGGGAGCACGTATTCCCACAATTCTGAATACTGTGTTGGTGCAGCTCCCTCTGCGTTAATTGAGACTGAAATGTTGGCAATTCAGACCTTTCGAAAAGGTTCATTTGGACACCCAAGTTTAGGCTCTGCCACCTTCCTTCTTGCCAGTTCACCTTAGATGAGTCATTTGACTTTGCTCAGATGACATCCTTCAGCTATAAAACTGGTGGTTAGAGTCCATATCCAAAGATCCTTCCAGGTCTATAAATGCATGAGTCTTAGAGGATCAATTTCCTTTCATATTTTTATTAAAGACTTCATCAAAAAAAAAAAAGGATATATTCTTACTTACCAAGGAAAACCTGGTTTAGAATTTGTCCGCCAGACCAGTAATGGAAAGATCTGGGTTGCATAACATTGGAGCATCCTGCAATCCTAGCACTGCGATGGCTCTCACCCAAGAGCTGGGTCATGTTCCTCCGCAGCCAGGCTGTCAGGGGCTTGGAATCTTTGTGATTTGTCTCGCTTCGTGGTTCTGTGTCACACTGCGGCCTCGTGCTGGTTGGTAGCCTGGTGACAACTTCATGGTTCCTTCTCTTTCCCATTTCTCCCACTTAAGATTATGGGACTGCAGCAAATGACATTGGGGACACCACAAACAGAAGTAACGAAATCCCTTCCACAGATGTTGCTGACAAAAGCGGTCGGGAACATCTCTCGGTGAGTGGGATGAATAGTTGTTTCCTAGGGGCTCTGAGCGCCGTGGTGCTTACATGTTGGGGGAGCCGAACTGCTTCGGTTCGAGTCTTTCAACATGTTTTTACCGGTCAGGTGTGAACAAGCTGTTGACGTTTGGCAGACTTCACAGAGAGGTTCCAGAGAAGTGATAAATGTGCTGTGTAGCCTCTGACTTAGTTGCTTTCCCTTTTATGCACCCCTTTAATTGCCAGCGGTTCTTATTTTCAAAGACCATCCTTTAAAAGATGATTGCTAGAAGAGCAGTGTCTCGTTCGGGCATTGTTCCCGTCTTCCGCACCTTCACGCCTGTCTTGTGCAGCATTTTATTATTTTTTTATTATTTTATTTTATTTTATTTTAAAGAGCTTATTTATTTGTTTGACAGAGAGCGATCACAAGTAGGCAGAGAGGCAGGCAGAGAGAGAGGAGGAAGCAGGCTCCCCGCTGAGCAGAGAGCCGATGCGGGCCTCAATCCCAGGACCCTGAGATCATGACCTGAGCCGAAAGCAGAGGCTTTAACCCACTGAGCCACCCAGGCGCCCCTTGTGCAGCATTTTAAAGGGAGTCTCCTGGCCCACTAAACTGAAGGAATCCCATGGGTTCTGGGAGGGACTGCTAGTGGGAAGGTAGACAAATACGAGGGAGTAGCAGGTCTGTCCTTCAGGCCCCGATACGTCCGTCAGAGCCGGGAGATGTGAGCGGGTACCAGCAGCCGGGGTACAGGTGGAGGAGCAGTGGATGTGAGCGCTGCACGCACACGGCCAGGGGCCCCACTCCTGCCTGCTGGCGGAGCCCCACGCGTCTTGGTGGGGCCGGGCCGTTTCCCAGCTGCGCGGCCTGGCTGGCGTTCAGACCGAGAGGAAACGAACGGGAGGGCATTTTGGGGGTGTGCACATGATCCCGCATAATGGAACACGGTTTTGATGGGAAGGCAAGGTGTGTGAAGGGGGCCAGTCAGAGGCACGGCTGGAGGGGTGGTTGTGCCAGGTCATGGGGTTTTGAAACATGGTGCCAGGCGTTAGATTTATCATGCAGGGAGAAGCCGCTGAAGGGGACGTGCTTAAGCCCCAGGACTCTGGCGGGGTTGGTCTGCCAGCTGCTCAGCTCAAACACCAGCAGCGTCCCTCATTCTTCTCCTCACTGTCACATGCACCCAGTCCCCTGTGCTATGAGCTCTACCCTCTGATAAACCCCAACCCATCCACACCTCCCCACCTCTGCTGCCACGGACGCAGGATAACCCGAGGGGTGGCCAACGATGGCCTGCGGGCCAAGTCTGCCTCACCCCCTGTATCTGTGCCTTCTGCAGGCTGAGAAGAGTTTTTACATTTTTAAGTGGTTTGAAAAAAAAAAGGAAAAAGAGAACAATATTTTGTGACACGTGCAAATCTTATGCAATTCAGATGTCAGTGTCTGTAAAAAATAAACTTTTATCGGAACGTGGTCATGCCTGTTTACAAATTGTCTGTGGCTACTTTTTGCTACAGTGGTGGCTGGAGTAGCTGCAGCAAACACTGTATGGCCGGCAAAGCTGGAAGTATTTAGTATTTGGCCCTTCACAGAGGAAGTTTACCACAGTTGCTCGTTCCTGAATGACCTCTGCAGCCTCTACCTGTCCCTCCTCTCCCATCTTGTGGCCTCCTGGCCTTTCTCCATACAGCAGCCTGAGTGACCTTTGAAAAGCACAAATCAGATCACTTTTATTGTCATTCTCAGAGTCTTCCCAATGCGAGTGTAAGAGAACTTTTATTTTGAAAGCCCAGCTCCTCATGGTGGCAAAAAGGCCCCGCGTATCTTGCCCTTGTCTGTGTCTCTGCCTTCACCTCACACCCTGCCCTCATGTGTGCCACCTGTCCTTCTTCATGTTCTCTCACATGCTCTGGGCTTACTCTTGTCTCACAGCCCTTATCTTTGCTGTTCCCTCTACAAGGCATGCACTTCCCAGTGGTCATCACATGGCTTTAGCCACCAGGCAGCCATGATCATGTTCTGTTTTCTTCTGAGCAGTTATTATTGTCTGTAATTCCCTTGCTTCTTTATTGTTTACTTGTGTGAAGTCTTCTTTCCTTCCCTAGATTCTTTTTAGAGAGAGAGCACCTGCACATGGGTTGTGAGGAGGGGCAGAGGGAGAGAGAGAATCTCAAGCAGGCTCCACACTCAGCATGGAGCCCGATGTGGGGCTTGATCTTACAACCCTGAGATTGTGACCTGAGCCAAAATCAAGAGTCAGACCCTTAACCAACTGAGCCACCCAGACCCACCTTCTTCCCTAGATTCTTTACTGAGTTTCCAAGTCTAGATAATCTGGTCAGTGTTTTTCAGAGCTGTATCCCATCATCCCTTGAATAGTGTCTAGCTACTAAAAGATAATAAAAATTGGAGGCTGATTAGAGTAATGGCGAATGTTCTAGAATGGGTTGCAGGACAGAGAGGGTGGAAGCGGTGTGATTAGTTAGGGGTCTGGAGCAGTAATAAAGAGATGTGATTTATATTTAAACCAGGGCCCTGGTGGTGGGAATGGAGGCTCATAACAGATGTAGCTCAGCTGCAACTCAAAATATGCATATCCAGTACATGGAGACACACACGCACACACACACATACTCACATTTCCATAGATGATGGTATGCATTGCATTGAAACAGCAAGGACAAGTGCCGGGGTAAATCAGCTGCATAATGTTTTCTACTTCCTTCCTTGTGCAGTCATTTCAGTTTATTCTCATACCAAACCACTTAGTGTTTTTTGGTTTGAGAAAGTTTTTTGTGTATGTAAGGAATCCAAGGAGCGTGTGTTAAGCTCACAGGTGTGTATGTATCCCAGTTACTAAAAATTACATGCCAACTTCACTTTTCTCTTTCGAGACCAAATGATAAATTTAAGTCCCTGAGTGGCATATCTCAGTGATATTTGGGCTGTCTGCAGTAGCGCCACTGAAAGGCGAGATCAGTGAAAATAATCTTTGTTGAAAGTTGGTATTTAACAATTCCACCTGAGGTCCTTGGAAATCTGCATGTCAGGTGCAAGGTAAAACTTAAGTCTGGATCAGATATTGAATACATGAATAGTTCCTGACCACAGGGAGGGTTGTTAGATTAGAAGAAGGGTTTCAGAGTCAGGGAACTGAGAGAAGAGTCAAAGGTGTTGTCAGAGCATTTGGAAGAGCTGCAAACGCTCGCATTTCTGGTCCAGTAAGTACTCCTCATGAACCTTGCTGGATTTTTCAAGTGGAGCAGGTCCTTTTTGTATGCTGAGAGATACCTTCAGATTAAAAACTACTAATCAGCCAATGAACTAACCATCCATATAACTAATCAAACAACCAAGCAGCCAACTAACAAAACAACCAAGCAGCCAACTAACCAAATAATCAACCAACTAACCAAACAACCAACCGACCAGTCAACTAAATAATCAACCAACTAACCAAACAAATAGCTAACCAGCCAACCAGCCAGCCAGCCAACCAGGCCAACCAATCAAGCAAACAAATACGTTCACCCCTGCTTGTCTCCCACATAAAGACCATAAAGACCACCTCCATCTCACACATGCGCAGTACATGGAACTACATTATCAAACAATTTATTTTTGAGGAAACAATTCTTCTCATTGTCTTTGGATTCTTTGTTTTGTTTTTTTTTAAAGATTTTTTATTTATTTATTTGACAGAGAGAGATTACAAGCAGGCAGAGAGAGGAGGAAGCAGGCTCCCTGCTGAGCAGGGAGCCGGATGCAGGCCTGATCCCAGCATCCCGAGGTCATGACCTGAGCCGAAGGCAGAGGCTTTAACCCACTGAGCCACCCAGGCACCCAGATTCTTTGTTTTTTTTAAAGGAATCTTTACATTTAGAATTGCTTCAATAGGTTTAAATATTTGCTAGCAGATCATTAGCTGCTCCCCAGAAGTAGAACACCTTCCCATTTTACGGGTTGACTTAAACACTCTACAACGAAACAGAGAAGTCAGGGAAGGTATTATTAACTCCGTGTACAAATGAGGGACTGGAGGCTTGCAGAAATGAGGCATCTGTTAGCTCTCCCAGCTCGTAAAGGCAAGGTGTCCTGTGAACATAAGGACCAAGTCTTCTGAATGCCAATCAAGTACTTTCTGACGTGGGTCAGAGGCTGTCTCTGCTCTTACAGAGAGGTCGTGGGACTCAGGGAAAGCCCCTATCATCTCTCCATCCCTGTTTCCTGACCTATGAAATAGGAATTGAACCTGTTTATTCAGTTTTTCTTCTTCTATCAGCACAAGTCTAGAATTTAATAATAAGATCAAGAAACTGAGAGCTAAAATACTATGATCTCTTTTCCATGCAAATGTTAGATAGAAATACCCCAAATCATTAGGTACGTTTGAGGACGATAGTCTTAGCTACAAGTTGTTCTATAATTCACCTTTTAGGGATCACAAGAACTCTGTGTAGAGGCCGCGGGGAGAGGGTTAAGTCTGTACTCAGACATTGGCTGAGGTGTTCTGTGGGAGAGCCACTCACAACCGCAGTGCCAGAGGAGAGGATTCTCACAGCTTGGCTCCACTCTGGCCAAGTGCATGCCATGTGCTTGTTCCTGAGTTTTGTGCCTTCTTTAATGCTGTCCTGTCCCCAGTGGACTTCTGAGAAGATGTTGCTGGAGGATTAGCTATGCATTTTTACTATCCTGTCTTTCCTCTCAGCCATGTGTTTTGAAGAAGTAGTATAAAGACTAAATCATGGATAAGCCCCAGGTTTTGTACTTAGACAGACTTCAGTTCAAATCCCAAGCTCAAAAACTGTGATCTTGGGTTGCTTATTTAATTTTTTATAAATCTCAATTTTATCATCCTCATAGCCAATGTTAATTTATTATCTGTTGTAGAAGCCTCTGTTCCAAACCCGTTATCTGCATTAACTCACTGAGGATTTAAATAATCTGTAAGGTAGAATTATTATATTCCCTGCTTCACACATGAGGCATGTGGGATGCTGAGAGATGCAGTGATTCCGAGGTCAGACACCTAATAAGTAGTAAATCTAAATTTCAAACTCATGAGGAGCTCATGTTCTTAACCTCTCCCCTGTACTGCCTCTCATTCTGAGATGGGTACATCAGTCAGCATAAGTTACGCTGCAGTAACAAAAATCCCCAAGTCTTTGTGGCTTAAAACGACAAAAGTTTATTTCTTGCTTCATTATTTGTGTTGGCTGAGAGTTCTGTCAGCCTTGTCCTCATTCTAAGACTAGGTTGAAAGGCAGCTGCTTTTGGAAAGTTAGCATTTATGAAGGCCCAGAGGAAGAAGTATGGGAGCAGGATTCTCAATCTTGGAGCTATTGACGTCATTATTATGGACAAATAACTTCTTGTTGTGGGGGCTGTTAAGTGTTGTAGGATGTTTGGCAGCAGTAGCACCCTCCTCCAGTTGTGACAACCCCAAATTGACAGATGTCCCCTGGGTGTGAATAACTCCCTCAGTGTAAGATTGCATGGTAGCAGTGAAATACTCCATTGTCAGGGAAACAAGTCTCACCTCATTGGCCAGAACTGGCCACATGCACCCATCTTACCACGAGGAAGCCAGGAAGTGAATCTTATAAAGAGAAACACAGGGAGAAATAGAAATGTTTGGTAAACAGCGTTAATGATTACCACAGATGGGAATACTAATATCTGTCTCTAGGATTATTATGCAGATTAGATGAAACAAAAAGAAGCTTACACGTCTAATAAGTGTAGACATCTAAAACAGTTTAGGAGTCCGCAAACTATATCCATCTGTTTTTGTCAATAAAGTTTTATTGGCACCCAGTCATGCCCATGTGCTTACATATTGTCTATGGTTGCTTTCACTCTGCACCAGGAGAGCTGAGAGGTTGTGAAGGAGACCGGATGGCTCCCAAAGCCTAAAGTATTTACTGTCCAACCCTTTACAGCAAAAGTGTGCCACCTCCTGGTCTAGAGAGTCACACTTTTCTTGGGAGCAGGACCTTGGAGTGAGCGACAGGAATGGAAGGAGATGCGTTGTCCTGCTTCTGTCTTTGTTTCTGGAATGTTACCATGTACTTCATTAGCATTACACGCTTGCGCCTCTGATCTTGCTCACGGTTGTGGCAGGATTCATACGGATCTGCATCTACTCTCCCTACTTTTATCATCCACATGTGGTGATTACATTTTTAAGTTTAAAAAAAAAGGGTGTTCCCCTCTTTCATACACACACACATATGTGTACTTAGCATGAGTCCACAGCCCCATGAGCTTTCACAAGCGCACTCAGCCACATGTACCCTTCCTGCTCCCTTCCAGGCCACTGGGATTCCCAGCTCCACGGGGCTCTGATTTCTAAGAGCAACCATAGCCAACTTAAAAAAATTTTTTTTTATTACAGACAGCTTTCTAACATGCCCAGTGCTAGAGAGCCTAGTAAAATCAACCCCACTGTATCTTTCACCAGCTTCCAAAATAATCAGTATTTTATCATTTGAGTTGTGTATATTCTTTCTCCTCTCTCCAGGTAGGTAGGTAGGAGGCTAGATAGATGGAGACAGAGTAATAGATCTCTCTGTCTATATAATATCACTTACAACGATATTTTTATAAGCTTCTGACTTATATGTTCTCATAAAATAAGGATAATAATCAGACCTACAATGTTTCATTGTAGAGTTGTTGAGGGATAAATGAATGGACAGACATGAAGTTCCTAGCAGAGCAAGCGATAAATATGAACCATCACCATCATCCTCATTGTCATCATCATTTGGATGTAGGGAACTAAAGAGCAAGGTCATGACCACCCTCCTTTCTTTTCCTCTAGGTCTATGCTGTGGTGGTAATTGCGTCTGTAGTGGGATTTTGTCTCCTGGTGATGCTGTTTCTGCTGAAGTTGGCAAGACACTCCAAGTTTGGCATGAAAGGTAAGAAGGGTTGTGTTTATTTTACTTCTTGTGTGGAATCATTTTTGGCTTCTGACTAATGCTAATTACCAGTAAAGAAAGAAGCTGCTAGATTTATGATGACTAGGTTTTAAGGTTGAAAAAATAGCAACAAGACTATGATACTACAAATCAAGGCGGAGTGAAATAATGTTGATTACTCAGCAGTACCTACTTTCCAAGGAGGATGGTTGTCCCAGAAGACACTGAACTGGTTTCCTGAGTCTCAAGTGACTAATAACGAAATAGGCGAAGAGTGCCTGGGTTTCCCTTCGGCTTCAGAAAGGCAAGCGAGGTGTGGAGGCAGTAGGTTAGTTAGGGACACAGGTATTTTGTGCAGAAGGGTCCTTTCTGCTGTGCAGGTGACTTCCAGACCCTTCCATGGTAGCTTTTATTGTTGCTACTGATTTTACAGTAAGATTCTCATCTTCTGAGATTTGAACTGTGTTGGGAAGTGAAATCAGAACACCGCTGTACATTGAAGCTTTGTGAGTGTGTGTGTGTGTGTGTGTGTGTGTGTGTGCGCACATTAATGGAAAGACTCCCAATGCTTGATTAAAAATTGGTGGCCATGTTGCCCAAGAATAGGCCAGGGGTCTCTTCCAGAGGACTGAAAATTCATTTTAGTGGGGAGAACTTGTTTAAATATTCTTGTTATATAAATAGCCAAGAGTCTCAGTGATTGAAAAGCATTTGCTCTGAAGTTTAAATGTCATGTATTGACTACAATGCTATTGTTGAATTTTGTGTGGTCTCTTATAAATAGCCACTAGCTTGGGAAAGATGCGAAGAAGGTTTAGTGGTGCCTACGTTGTGTTGGAGACTATGTGGTGGGTTTTCTTGATCTGCCTGGTTCATTACAATCACTATTCATGTTGGCTACTCACTTGGAAGGGATGTTTATGGAACGATACGCTGTCCAGCGTACACTGGGCTCTGGGGTGGACTGGATCTATTTCTGACATTTTCTCCTCTCCCTCTGTGAGTGCCCATGATTGAAATCCCTAAACCTGAAATGAACAGGGAGGAGTAGTTGTAAATTGGGCCTTGAATAGTCTCCCAATCTGCTCCTGACTTTCTCCTGACCTGCCGATTCTTGACATTTCTTTTGGAGAAGGAAGATCTCTCATTCTCTAATTATAAATAAGACCTGGAGGAGGGACTGCAGTACAGTGATTTTAATTAGTCCTACTATGATGCTGGTTTACAAACATGACTTTGCATCAGCACCTCCTGGAGGGCTTGTGAAAACACGGATTTCTGGGCCACCCTGAGAGTTTCTGATTTCAAAGGTCTGAGGTGGGCCCAATACTTGGCATTTCTAAGAGTTTCCAAGGGATGCCCATACTACTGTGGCCCAAGCATTCCTGGAGAATCACCGTTCTATGGGATCAGCGTGGGCGAGCACCTTCTGAGTGACAGGATGGGGGAGGGGGCATCACTTCGCAGACCTTTCTGGGTCCAGGTGAGGCTATTGTCCTCAGCCTGTCAACCACCCACCATGGCATCTCATTTTCCTCATTCTGATCAAGTACCTTCTTTGCTTAGAGGCACTTGGAGTGGAAGACCCCAAGCAGGAATTTTACTGGAGAGAGCCAGAAACTAGCATTATTACTTTCCCTTCTTGAGGGTTGAGTTTGAGACTTTTCATTGCATGGGCTCTTCAGAGAGAAAGTCTGTCTAGGTTCTCCTGGGAGCTGCACAGAAGCTTCAGGAACCCCAGCAGTGATATTTAGGAACCCCCCCAACCCAGCTTTGTGTTAGGAAAACAACCTCCAGAATGGTCTGTAAGTGTTCACATCGTCTGTGTGGCATGGGGAGGGAGAGAATAAAAGGTAGGCATTTGTTTCAGAGAAGACTGTATTTCCTATAGAGACTCCCACACGGAGACTGAAACAGATTTTTATTTGGATAATTTGGGATGATTACCGCTAAAGCACCTACATTTCCCGAACGTGTATAACCTAAGGGGATCCTTAATGAATTGTAGGAAAGATTGTGCTGAACCTTGTCTCAGAGCCAGTAAATGACTTCCTTCAGGCAGCAGCTACTGTATCGTATGTTTCACTCCCTTATTTCCAAACATAAATAAAGTTATTTTGAAAAAAATTGTCTCAGAGACTCGCGGTCTTGTTTAGAATAGCTTCTTTTTCTGTTTTCCGTGCCATGGTTTGAACACATCAGGCTTGAGCTGAGGTTATGGTTTTACCCGTCAGATGCTGAGTTGATGATTTTGGGGGGCGGGGGTCTGGAAGACAAGATGAGGACAAAGGACACTGCATCAACAGTGGTATTTAAACATTGATAGAAGTTCATGGACTTTAAATGCTATTAGTGCTGGGGTCACTGCTGGAAAAGACGTATGCCTTAAAAAGAGAAGAGTATGGAAAATATGATGATGCCTCCTGAAATCGCCAGGAAACGCATGAGTGGTGATTTCTCAGTAACAACCATGAAATGTGCATAGCCTTGGCCAGGACCCATGGCTCCGTTCCGTGTGATGTGCAAACAAGCTATTGCACATGTAATTCTTGTCCTCAAAAGCACCTTCAGGAGATTCTACCTGCATCCCAGTCCCTTGTCTTGGAGACAGGCTGAGATTGCAGGGGGCCGTCAGCCCGCCCACCAGGCCTTTGCCACTTTTTGCCCATCCCAGCGTCACACACTTGAAGTTCCAGTGTCGACCATATCATCACAGGAGCCGCCTGGGATCATAACCATAGTTTAAGACTGTTGATCAGAAGGGTCTTAAGGCAACCAGAAACCTCTTTAAATCACACTGCAGCTGAATGCAGGGCAACTCCAGCCCTGTGGATTGACCCGAGGACCCAAACATGGTCGATGGTATTGTTTCTGTGCGAAGGTGATCCCTAAATGCCAAACCTGGAAGTTAAATCTAGATTTTAGAATATTACCAGTGCATGGTGGCGTGTGTTCTCTGGAGGTGGGTTTATGTGAATCGTGGCTTCCTAGGGTTTATTCTCTGTTCTGTTAATTCACTGCAAGGGACTGTCTCACACATGGAGCTTTGGCTGGGATTGCCATGAAGACAGGGTTTGCAGAGGTCTCGTTCATCATCCAGATTGGCACTCGATAAGTATTAATTGATTAAATGAATGATCACAGACAGTTTTCATCTTCAGTCACTTTAGTTTGGTAATTGGAAAACAGTTGATATTTGGAAGACAGCTCATAAGTGAATGGTTAAAGAGAGATTGGGGAGCTTTTCTAAGTTTTTAAGGAATCAGAACCCCTGTCCACCCCCCACCCCTGCTTTCTTTGATTCTTCCAGATAAGTAATGGCCCTAGACAGGAGGTCATTTAGCTAGGCTTTTGCTTAGGATTTGTAAGTTTTCATGCAATTTTTGTTTCAGTTCGGAGGGTCCACTTCGGCTTTCTATTTAATACACAAGTGCCGTGGATCTCTGCCTATCTGATTTGAATGTACGGCCTTGGGATATGTGTCTTTGAAACACCTTTGAAACTGGCACAAGTGCCTGATGGTGGCTCCTATCTTGGCCCCAACCTGGAATTTATCTTTCACTATTGCTTATTACAGTTTAAGCTTCTCGTTGCCAGTGTTCAATGGACTGCTGGCCTTTTGGCAATAGAGATGTCAGGAGGTAGGATTTACCCCAGTCTGTTTTTCCATACTCATTGTTGTGTCTGTACACCATCCTGTTGCTTTTTGGTTGAATATCTGGTTACCATAATCAAGGAAGCCCCCAACAAAGGCCTTCTGTTAGTGCTTGGTCATCCGTATAGGGATTATTTATATGTGCACTTAAGATAGATGCCTAAAATATATAACAGACTACCAGCATCTATGTCTGTACCCATGCCCCTATACATAAATGCATAATTTTATCCCTTTTCTCCTCAGGCTGCCTCTGAATGATTTTAATTTTAGTTTCCACTGAAATAGGGCTCCAAGACTTTTCCAGAGCAGCTGTATTGCCAAAAGAACAGGCAACCGGCCTTAGCACGCTCTTACTTGTATTGTAACCAAGTCTCCTGTTTAGTTCTCACATTACTTCCTGGCTCCTTTCTTCTTGAAAGATGGAGAAGGGCGCAGGACAGGGAAATGGAAGCATCAGGGGGCATGAGGGCTGCCGGGCCTTCCAAGAGCACTCTGCGTTTGGGAGCCCCGCCTGATGGCGTGGATGGTGTGCAGGCTTGGAAAAATCCTCAGGGAGTCAGAAGGGTGGAGGGGGGTTGGCACTGGTCACCCTGATGGAGAATCCTTGTGACCATCATCTTTGTGACACATGCATTTCCCAATGGAAACCCACATGATGCTCTTTATTCCCTGAGGACGGTGCATCCTTTGTCCATCGAGAGCAAATATATCTAAGTGACCCGAAGACATCCCATAGGAGGAACTGGGAGAGACCCGTTCTCTCATTCAGTGGTGATAGCCCACAGATTTTGTCTGCAGCCTCCTATCCGTGCACGTAAACCGCCGATCTGCACTCATTCCTATGACTTGAGCTGTAGAAATTTCCAAGTCCTAGTTGACCAGAGAACCACACTCCCTGAGAAGACAGAGCCAGGTTTTCTCAACTCTGGATTCAAGGTCCATAGTTTGTTTTTCCTTGTATAAATGGTCTCCTAAATGTCTTTCAACAGCAACCAAAAATTTGGCTATTTAAAAATAGTCATAAACATACAGCGGGACCGAAGCTAGAGAAGTTGAAGGTTAAATCCTTTTCTGCGAACTGAAAATAATTCTGGAAAGTTGAGGAGGTTGAGTTGAACAGATATTTGGATCAACTTTTGAAAGAGGGAAAAATGTGTTCAAAAGCCAGAAGCACAGTTGTAGAAACATCTGTAAGGATAAACTGTTTTCCATATGCACCCTACTGGTTTTTTTTAAAGACAAATAACTTAAAAAAATTATAACAGTAACACATGAATGCATTCTTGCTTTTCACAGTTTCGAAACATATGGAGCTAAAACCAGAATTGCACTTGACCATCCATTCTTGCTACCCTTTCCACTGCTAGGGATACCCTTCTTTAACCATCCAGAATGCAAATATTATGCAAATCATAAAATCCATAGCTTCACTTACTATGTAGATAATCAAAAAGACTCATTTTTGGTTCCATAAAGAAATTGTAATCCCAAGCTCAGGCTGCACCTGCTTTCAGGAAACCGTTTGCCCGTGGATCTTTCTGCATCAGTACCTAGGTATCTCCTGCATTTGAATTAATAAGCGTTTTGGAGTAAGCTGCTCTCAGGCTCCTTGGGTCTGAAACCTGCCTCTGCCGGTGACAAGCTATGTGATCTTGAGCAACTTTCTCATCCTCCCTTGCCTCAGTATTTCCATCTGGAATGGGGCAATCATTGTACCCACCTCATCAGGTTCGGAGGAAACACGCTGAGTTTATGTATAGGAAGCACTCAGGAAAGTTCCTGGCATTTAGTAATTATGATGGTTATTACTGACAAATTGTGTTTTCTTCTTTTAGTGTTTATGTTGTTATGGTTTAAAGTTATGTTTTAATGTTAATGCTTTTACTGAGTTTTCAGGAAAGTGTTTCAAATGATGCCTTACATATAGAGATTTCTTTAAAGATTTTTTTCTTTGACAGAGAGAGAGAGATCACAGGTAGGCCGAGAGGCAGGCGGAGAGAGAGGAGGAAGCAGGCTCCCTGCTGAGCAGAGAGCCCAATGCAGGACTCGATCCCAGGACCCTGAGATCATGACTTGAGCTGAAGGCAGAGGCTTTAACCCACTGGGCAACTCAGGTGCACAAGATTTCTTGAAATAGATCTGAAATAGATTGCTGAGACAAAAGAGGGTGTGTATTTTATATGTTGAAAGATTATCTTGAGGAAACACTTTATCAATTTATATTCTCACCAGTAGTATAGGACGACATTCTTTGTTGATACTTTCATCCATATCAGATACTATGCATCTTTTCTATTTTTGCCAATTCAGTTAAAGTGATATTCTGATTAATAATGAGGTGAAACTCGGTGCCAGGGTGGCTCAGTTGGTTGAGAATCTGATTCTTGATTTCCACTCAGGTCATGGTATCAGGGTCCTGGGGTTGAACCCCCCTGAACACGGAGCCTGCTTGGGATTCTTTCCCTCTGCCCCTCCCCTGCCATGTGTTCACACACTCTCTCAAATTAATAAATAAATCTTTAACAAAAAGATAATAAGGTGAAACATCTTTATCAGGTGACCAATAAGAAGAGATGTTCATTTTACCTGTTGATTTGCAGACATACCTTATAAATCATATACATTCACTTTTTATTGATTACATATATATATTGCTCTGATTTTTTTTAGTCTTTACCTTTTTTAATAGTGTCTTTTGGCAAACAGCAGATTTACCTTCTTATAAAAGTGAGTCTGCCTCTCTTTTTCATCTGAGTTTTGCATCTGGATTAGAAAGCCTTCCCCTCTCTACGGTTGTAAATATAGTTCTTAATATTTCTTTCACTAGTTTTACTCTGTGTGTAGTAACTTAGCTTTTCAATCTTTCTGAAATTCTTTTTTATTTTTTTCAACTTGGTGTCAAGTACTCTGTTTTTTTTTTCTTTTTTCCCCCAGAGGTATATAAAGATATTTGAACAAATTTTAGTGTGACATTTTCAGAGAGACCAAGAATATAATTTTAACTTTCTAGAATCAGAAAGCCCCTTATAAAACAGAAAAGAATCTTCGAAGGACTTAGCATTTAACTCTTTTGAAAAGTAAGTAATGAGCTTTGTTGGTTCTCATAATATATGGGTGTGTAAGCCTCACCAAATAGTAACAGAGAATGTAGGTTTTCACAGGAAAAAATTTTTTTTTACTGCCCTTCCACCCAGCTTCTGATTGAGCTCAGTACAATGTCACCTTCTCTTAGCAGAGAAAAAAAAATTGTCGGTTTTAATAGGATTTTCAGATATTTCAGAAAAGACATTCAGTTGAAAGGGTAATTTAACAAATTGGAATTTTTTTTTATTAAAAAGAAAGAATTAACCCAAGAATTCCTTTCCTGTCATTTGGGGAGTGTTATTACACAACTTTTCCTCATATACACCTGCGAGGTGAGGATCTGCTCTCTGCTCACTGTCACATCTTTCAGGGACAACACTGGGTTATATCTCTGTGAGGGCAGAACATGCTTGTTCTTTGCAGCAGATTGAACATGGATGTAGAACTTTCGGGAACTGGCTCCATCAGGCAGCAGGAAGTGGCAGTTTTTCTCCCCCGTAGCCCCTGCCCTGGCCTCGAACTTGGTAAACTACCTCACCTGGGCAGCTCTGTGTGCTTCAGGGGAGGGCCCGGGTGTGTCTGTGATGGAAAATGTGCACACGGTATTGTTTAGGGGTTTCTGCACTACTAGTGTTTCATGGAAAGACAAAGGAGCCCTTAAGAAATTAGGTTTGGAACTTCAAAGTCAAGAAAAATTTTTCCCCGTTCTTTGGTTCTCTAGAAACCCTGTGGCGAACTCACTTTGAATTCCTTTTTTTTTTCTTTTCTTTTTTTTTAAGATTTATTTATTCATTCGAGAGGTGGGGTAAGAGGCACAGGGAGAGGAGAGAGAGGGAACCGCCAGCAAACTCCCCCCTAAGCGCAGTGCCCAACGTGGAGCTCGATCTCATGACCCTGAGATCATGACCTGAGCCAAAACCAAGAGTGGGAGGCTTAGCCAACTGCACCACTCAGGTGACCTCCTTACCCACAGGTCATGGGCATACTTTTCAAAAGACTTCCCAAATCAGAGCATCTGGGGTGTTCTTCTTCCCCTTAACTCCATTCCCATTTCTCTTTTTTTTTTAACCTTTCATTTTTTTCTGCCTTTCATTTTGTCCTTCCCCATCTCCTTGCTCCCTAATTTTACATTCTTCTCTTTTGGTTTTCTTCCTCCTCATTCCTAGCATCTGATTTTGGTGGACACGCTTTTCAGAATTTACGAAGAGGACAGATAATAGCTTGGCTTAAATTCTAACATATGCTTCGATTTTATCTTCCTTTATTTTGGGCAAAGAGACTGAATGACTCTGGGATTAAATTTAGCTCCAAATCAGCAGAATTGTCCTGTGGCACTTTGAAAGACAGTCTGTTTGAGTACCACACATCCTTCATGTTTGTAAGTTGTTAAATCTTCAGTCTTCAAACCTAGAAGCGTAGAGAATATAATATTAGAGACTCATGAATCAGACGGGATTGGGTTCATGTCCCAGGTCTGCCACCTGCTAACCGTAATTTGGGGGGAAATTTTTAAACATTCTAAATCTTAGGTTCCTCTTCGGTAAAATGTGGAAATAATGCCAATCTCTCAGGCGATTATAAGAATTAAATTAGTACTTAATTTAGTGGCGGGGTTATTGAACTAATTCCAGAAGAGACAGTTATTTTTCAGATTTATGTTATAGTAATACATCCTTTTTTTTAAAAGATTTTATTTATTCATTTGACACAGAGAGAGAGATTACAAGTAGGCAGAGAGGCAGGCAGAGAGAGAGGAGGAAGCAGGCTCCCTGCCGAGCAGAGAGCCCGATGTGGGCCTCGATCCCAGGACCCTGGGATCATGACCTGAGCCGAAGGCAGTGGCTTTAACCCACTGAGCCACCCAGGCGCCCATAGTAATACATCCTTAAGGAAAAGAGCGTGGAGAGAGTCCTGTCTGAATTGATAGTGAGTCTGAATTACAGAAAAAATGTCTCATATGTAGACAGTGTATATTAGTATTTTCAAGCTTATTAGTTGAGTGTATAGAAAATTGTTATTATAATGTGTCTCTACTTTAAGGACATATATTATGAATGCAAAGCTGCTGAAATATGTTTCTGTTAAGCCCTTCATTCTTGAAAGGTATGAATTACTGCAAGCTCTTAATTTTATTGTCCATTGAACGATTTTGCCCGCTTAAAGAAATCTCTTTTATTGATGGATGGATTGGGTATGGAGGTTTTACTAGTTTCTTTTGGGAGGGGCATTTACTGTAGGGAAGGGGGAGGAAGGGTAGGGAAGGGGTAGGATTCAGTAGAGACCCAGTAACCATTGGCTTCAACTCAGAAACATGAGCTCATGGAGTCTCCTGTTTGAAGGCACTTCCCTTTTGCATGGAGGAGGTTGCAAGTGTGAAAACGGTCTCTTTAACAAAAGTAGGCTTTAATTTTTTTAAGACTTTATTTTTAAGCAATCTCTATACCAATGTGGGGCTTGAACGCACAACCCCGAGATCAAGAATCATATGCTCTTCTGACTGAGCCAGCCAGGCGCCCCAAATACAGGCTTTAATTTTTGACGTGTTCACAGCCTGGTAGAGATGAAAAGAGGGGTTTTGGAGAAAATAAATTCTTCCTGATACTGTCAATTGTCAGCCATGTTATATATCCATAGACCAAGACACTGAATTTCCTGTGAGAGAAGCCAAGGCTTGAGCAGACAGATGATGGTGGGAGGTCTTCGTTCTCATCAAGGCATCAGCAAAAGTAGAAGTCACTGGCTTCTTCTGTGAGCATCTGGGAGCCTTAGTGCTCTGAGGACAGAGAGAATGAGAGGGAGGGAGGGAGTGGGGGAGAGAGACAGACACACACACACATCTTCATTCTAACTTTTTAAGTCTTTAGTACAAGAGATTAATACCCTGAATCGAAGGCAGAGGAGTCATCTCCACCCCAAGTAGTGACAGTGGAAGGCAGGAAGGGGACACGAGTTCAGGAGTGGGAGCGGTGTGGGAGGGGAGGACATTGGGAATGAGGTGGTGTTTCTGTTTACTGTCATGGTTGTCCACTTCAGTAGACCCGCCAAGACCCAAAGAGAGTCAACCACCCATCTGAGGCTTTCCACACTGACTTCCTGGATCATCTATAAGAGGAAATTGTGTGAGGACCAGAAATAACAGTACAGGATGGAAGGGTATCGGAGAGTCCTCTCCAGCTGTAGTATCTACCATCCTGTTACACAAACGTTCAGAGCAATCACACACTCACTAGAAGAGCCTGCCGTGTACTTCTGGTGATATCCTTCATTATTTTGGTGCTTAATGAGATAGTCTTTTTTTATTCTCCACTGTGGAACCACATTCTCCTTACTATTAGCATAGGAAACATCGTGTCTGTGTGGCAATTTTGGACAATCCCAGAACATTCGATGTTTGTTGCATCAAGTCAGGATCTCTCTTGTACTGGTCTCTCAGGTTGCATTTCAGTTTCTGGGTGATGGTGTGGTGTGCGGGATTGTGTGGGACCAAATCCTCAGGGGTCATGACATGCTGCTGTGTGGAGGGGGCATATCTGTGGCCATGGGTGGTCATTTCTTCTTCGTGTTGGTGGCTGCTGTGTTGCTCACCTTTCCACTTGTCCTCAGCCACCAAATTCGGACAAGTCACAGATCCACAGTCTTGTGTTCCCAACCAAGTTCTGTCAGCTTCACACACATCTCTACAGGGACATCCTTGGGGCTTTGGGACCAAGAAATTCTATGAAAGTGGCCCCTCCTCTCTCTACATAGCCACACTGTGGTTTCCCTCATTTATTACTCGTGACATTATAGGCTTGTGGTTGCTCTGGGTTCTTGGCCACCTTTTTTTAAAGAGTCCATCTTCCCACATGCACTCAGGCTTCTTAATTTTTTGAATCTTCAACCCTGACTAGAGATTCTATGGTTCCGTCACCCCCATACTTTATGAGGAGACAGATTATGGGGCTCCTCTTACCTGCAGCTCACTTGCTGGCCTCCCCTCTGACTACCTACTTTCCTATGGCAACGGAAAGAATATGAAAAGTGTTCTTTCCTGATTCATCTTCTTCCAAATCATTTCTGTCATGTATGTGGATCTTGTGTTTCTCTCCAGCTTTTTATGATGATATTTTCAACATGAAGAAAATTTGAAAGACAATTACAATGAACGTCTGTATACTCAACACCAAGATTCACCTTCTGTTTAACATTTTGCTGTTTGAAAATAAGTTGCCTGGGGTGCTTGGGTGGCTCAGTCATTAAGCGTCTGCCTTCGGCTCAGGTCATGATCCCAGGGTCCTAGAATCAAGCCCCACATTGGGCTCCCTGCTCAGCGGGAGCCTCCCTGCTCCCTGCTTCTCCCTCTCCCACTCCCCCTGCCTGTGTTCCCTCTCTTGCTCTCTCTGTCAAATAAATAAATAAAAATCTTAAAAAAATAAAAGAAAAGAAGTTGCCCATATCATGTCACTTCATACCTAAACTTCCCAGCATATTTCTCCCAAAACTAAAGACACAGTATCACCTAAAAGCATAACCCCATGCCAATCTCGTTGCACCCAAGAAAGTTAGAACAGCTCTGTCATAACAGAGAACAGCTAGTCCATCTTCAAATCCCCCCAGTTATTCAACAGTACCTTTTATAGCTTATATTTCTTTCTTTCATTTTTATTTTAAAGTCAATTAGCCAACATATAGTGCATCATTAGTTTCTGTGGTAGTGTTCAGTGATTCATCCATTGCATACAACACCCAGTGCTCACACAACTTCTCTTTCAAACTGAGATCAAGAGTTCACACATTGCATGTGGTGAGTATGTTTCTTTAGTTCCTTTCAGTCTAGAATGCTACCTTCATTTTTTTTTTTCCCTCTTGACATTGACTTTTTGAAGGGACCAGTCAGTTGTCCTGTAGGATGTCCTTCATTCTGGCAGTATAAGTGACTTTTTTTTTCAGTATTCTTTTTTTAAAATTTTATTTATTTATTTGAGAGAGAGAACGCAAAAGAGCACAAACAGGGGAAGCTGCAGAGGAAGAGGGAGAAGCAGGCTCCCCACTGAGCAGCGAGCCTGATGTGGGGCTCAAACTCAGAACCCCGGGATCGTGACCTGAGCCAAAGGCAGACGCTTAACCGACTGAGTCACCCTGGTGCCCCTTTTTGCAGGATTCTTTCACTTGTCATTTATCCCCCATATTTCTTTGAATTGAAGATTATTTCTAAAGGCTCAATTAGGTGTCAGTGAAATGTTTTTGGGAAGAAGGCATCACAGATGCTGTGAGTTTTACACTGTATCTCATTTAGAAGCACATAATGTCAGGTTGTTATACTATTAGCCTAAGTTGGATTGCTTTTTAAGGAAGGTAACCACCAGATCTTTTATTTATAAATTTAAGTTTTCCTTGGAAATTGGTAAATAATTTGTGGAGTGATAGTTTAGCATCTAGCAAATATCTTCTGCCCCTAAAATTTGAACCTACTGAGCTTGGTATCTAGCTCTGATCCTTTCCTGAAACAGTTATTTAATTTCTGAGGGTTGCAGAATGGTGTTTTTTAAATTCAGTCGTTCTATACATACTGGCTTCCATTGGGTGGGAGGGGGAGTGTTCTGGCCTTGATCAAAGATTTCAACTTTTTAATTTTAGTTCTACCTGGATAACTCTCCCTTGAGGCATTGGCTATTTGTTATCCAGCTGCCGGTACTGGAAAGGGTCGTGGGGTTGTAGAAAAGACTCGTAGTCCCAGTATAACTATATCAAAAATATTATTTTATAAAATGTTATTTATTTTCTGTTTCTCAAAGTCACTGAGCAAAGATATTGTGAGACTTCTTCTATTTTTCTTTATCACAATGATTAAATATTAACTAGGTATTAATAACAATTGTTTTAGGATTCCCTCTTGCATCTGTGTGATGGTTGGTAGAAATAAAAACAGGAAACTGGCAGCAGGCTTAGGAATCATCCAAAGCCTTTGTTACAGAGGTGAGGACGTTGGGCTCAGGGAGCGTAAGCCACTTGCCTAAGGGTAGACACATAGCTGGTTTGTGGCTGACCCAGGGCTGTAAGCCAGGCCTTGTGACTCCAGCTTTGATGTTTTATGCTGTGAAACTAAGAAACATTATGAAAAATAAATAACACTTGTTTCCATGCCAAGGTCACTGCTTTCACGCTAGTTTTCTTCCCCATTGGATATGCCTAGCATGTACTGGCACTAGATGATACTGTGTTTCTCAAAGTTGGGGACATATATCATTAGTGATAATGATTTGGCTTTAGCAGATACTCAGGGGAGAACATCTTTCATTTTGATAGTTCTATATTTATTTTACTATTAGAGAAAATATCCCTAGTGCCTCATACCCTTGATTCTCTGATATTATTGTTTAAGATAAGACTTAAACTAAAAACATGAAATAAAGAAAAAATGTTAGGTAAATAATTTAATTAAATTTTAAGAGTGTTTGAATAGGACTGACTATCCTAAGGTTCTTGGAATTTAATACGAAACAGAACAAAGTTTCTGCCTCATGGAGCTTAAACTCTACTAGAGGGAAGACAAGAAAGAGAAAGAAATATAGATGTCATCTACAAGTAATGACAAATGCCTTGAGTAAAAGACAAGAAGTAAGAGGAAGATAATGACAGATTCGCTGTTCATAAATAGTTAAGACCGGCCTGTCTACTAAGATGACATTCAAGCCAAGAGTCGAGGGCAGTGAGGGAGTGACCATGCTGATATCTGAGGGAACAGCATTCCAGGCAGAAGGAACAGCCAATGCAAGAGCAAGGGAGCCTGGGGTGAGCCCTGCATGTTGAAGGAGCCGCAGAGGCTGGTGTGGCTGGAACACAGTGAGGGTGGAGAGAGTAGTAGGAGAGACCAGAAGTGGGGTGGGAGCAGAAATGAGCTCAGGTAGGGACTTTCAGGCCTTTGTCTGATGAGGGGTTGTGGTGCAGAAGATACTTGGATAGGGCATACCTGTGCAAGATTCTGTAAGGGACTCTGGTGGGGCAATGGTGATGTATTCATATAATGCATTAGTTTCTGGTAACAAAAGATGACTTGGGGGAAGATGTTGCTGGGGGGTAGGGAAGAGACGTTCATGATACAAGTGTAGTGCAGAAAATTCACTGCAGGTCCATGAACGGCTTCAGGAGTATGATAGCCCCGCCACCCTCCCCCCTCCTCAACATTCATACACAAATGCACCCACACACATATACCCCAAAAGCCGGGTTTGTAAAAAGTTTGTTAGTTTCTGCATTCCCCCGATATTACACTGTCATGAAGAAATGTGATGGTTGTTGATCACGTGACTATGGCCACTTGTGACCAGAAGCAGGTAGGACCCAGGCTTTGGGTTGTGTCTTGAGTTTTCCTGCTGATCCTTCTAGCTTCACTCTGAGTCCTCTCATGCAGCCTGGTTCCCTTCAAGAACAGGGGCCTTTAGTTACTTTCATGGCTGATAGACTCTGAGTCAAATTCCCTCCTTTTGAAATCTCTGTTGCTATTGTCTGAAAACTCAAATGATGCATTTTTTGAGTGAGCAGAGGCATTGTGAGAATCCCTGTTTTCCTTCATTGTGGTGAATAAACATTAAGGACAACCCCTGTTCTCTGCCTGTGTGCCTTTCTGCTTGTGAAGGAAGGCTAGAACTTACAGTCACGCTGGAAGTTTCGAAGCTGTGCATTTCCAGAGAGGAAGAGAGCACTTGATCTTCCTGCTTATTGCGAGAACAAATTACTGACAACCATCTTTGCCATCTTGTGGACTGTATTGGTCTTCTTTCTTGAATCACCATGGGGTGTTGGGGTTTTATGGGCAAGCTATCCAGGTCCCCTTGAATGCAATTTTCTCTCTCAATGCTTCGCACCTCATTCCTTATTTAGAAATTTTTGATTGACTGCCTTACCTTTGGGGAGCTCTGTCCAGTTCTTCTCTGTCCCTGGGTGGTATGGAGCAGAATTTTTTTTGCATCAGACCCCATAAGACCTTGGGAAGTCCTCATTATTGCCAGGTAGATCTTTCTCTTTATGAACTGCCCAGTAATACCCATTTATTCTAGTATGTTTTCTTATCCATCACCTAATGAGTTTTGTGTTAGCAAATTCAAAGAAACCAATCCAGATATTACCAGCAAAAAAGCACATTTGCAAAGACAGATCCACCATGTGCAGACCTGCACAAGAAAACCTACACATGGAAAACAATGGTCTCAGTGTTGGATAATCCCATTCATTGGCATGGATTCTTGGATGGTATTAATTTTGGTTTGACTTCTCCGTTTTCCCTCTGTTCTGCATCTTATACTACATATCAGATTCTTTTCAATTATGAAACAATGCAAGCGGAAGCAGAGAATTATAATCAGACTCTGAATTCTCGGGATTCAAATATGCCAAGAGTGGGAGACGCCAAGTCTGAGGAGCTTTGTTCCTGATCTTAGCACTGACTTTAGCAAATGTTTCACCTTGGATGAGAGTTCATTGCAGCAATTTTGTAACTGTGGTAATGGTTGAGATTTTTTTTTTTTTGAGGAAGACACTCAGTCATTCTTAGGGTACATCATGTCCCCTCCCTGGATCCATAGGCATTTTCCATTCATCTCCTGAGCTCCTGAGATGTTCTGAGGATCCCTGGAATAGTTAACAGCCCCTGTCCCTTGGTGGTAGCCATGGTGGTCACTTGCTTTTTATTTAGTTAGAATTGGGACTCCTATGCAGGTGTGAAAACTTGAGATGCTCATTAATTATCAGTGTTATCTTTCTGTTGGGCCCTTCAGAAATTCGACATGACATTTGTTTTAACGTATCTGTTTATATGGCATTTGTAGGTACACTCCTGTTCTAGCTTGGGTCCTCCAGATGTGTTGACCTAATTGCTTTGAGTTACAAATGACCAAATTACACACATTATTGGAAAATTTCAGAAAGGGGGTGTGCGTCCTGAACTGTTCACAACCCTAACAAATTAGTTGCCTGTGTTATTTAAAAATTATGCAGATGTTTCATGTTTCTGTAGTAATTTATAATGATAGTTAATTCTTAGGTGATCTTGTGACCCAGGCCGCCCACCCGGTTGGCTGTCTCCATCAAGCCCCGGTTATCTGAAGTCTTTGGGGCAGCATACTCTTTCTACAGACAAGGGCATAGAAGTAGAAGGAGTTATATATTGTTTTAATTACGAGAACTTTATTTGGATAAAGCAGAGTCTTGAATCTCTGTACTATAGATCTGTGTTAACCAAATGCATGGATTCCACAAGGCAATATAAATAGTATCCCAGACTCTCTGAGCAGCGTGGATGGTTACATGAATATGCACATGTAGAAAGAGCTGTAGAATGTTGCTGCCAGTTCTTTCCCTGGTACTTGAGGAGTTGGCCGGCTCCCCTTCCCAGTCAGTTCTGTCTGTGCGGGGTCCATGCCCCTCTATTCGTGACTGACAGCCGCTTCCTTCAGCGGAAAACCACAACCCTAAGAGGTTGAAGAACGCGTTTTCTGATGCCCGAGGGCAAACCTTCAAAATTGAATTTTACACACTCAGGAAATAATTTACTTCAAACTTAGTTCTTTGCAAATTACCGGAAAAAATGAATGCAGTCGCAGCGAAGTGTATAGCACTTGGTGGGGAACCAGCTGCAGCGACTGGAAGGCGGAGTCAACAAAGATAGGGTTCCGGGAAGCTCTCTTGATTTGTGTGGGAGATTCACGTCTGTGCTCCCCCGGCCACCCTCAGATTCCCGTCAACGGTCCTGGGTGCTCAGCCTGGCTTCTGCGTCTGTTGGCTTCTGAGACCTAGTCCCTGGAACCTTCTTCAGAGGGCGAGCGTTGAGCTAGCAGAGCTCCTTCCTCCCTGGCCCAACACACACACACACACACACACACACACACACACACACACACACACACACGCGCAGCCGGAAGTGGCTGGGACCTAAGCACCCTCCCACCAGTTCCCTCAACCCCTCATTTGCTGATGGCTGACAGGTGAAGACTGGCCAGCTCCCGGGGGGTCATTTACAGGTTCTCTGCAGGGTCTGTGGCGTCATTCACACTCCAGAGCCCGCTGCAGTGATCAGACTGAGACTGTGTCCTCACCTAAAATTGCAGCCTTGCTTGGTTTCTTCTTCCCTTTCCTGCCTCCCCGTCTCCCGGGGAGTCTTCTTGAACTCAGTCACTTGTCCATGGGACACTGTTTCCGGGTATTTTTCTGAGCAGTGGACCTAAGACAATATTTTCTGTCAGAGCTCTAAGAAATGTAGTGTTGCTTCATGATTTTTATCAGTGTGTTTCAAACTATTTTTAGCCCTTGTTTGCTAATTTGGGCTACACGTGTGCAAGTGGATGACTGAAAATTTAATTAAAAAATCAAGTGAGGTATAGGTGGGAGTTGCCAGTTATTGAGGGAGGGGGCATTGTGTGCCATGTCTTTGACACATTTTCTCCAATTTTTCTAATAATCCTGAATTTTCTTTCTTTCTTTTTTTTAAAGGTTTTATTTATTTGTTTATTTATTTTGAGAGAGAAAGAAATAGCAAGAGAGAGCAGAGCAGGAGGGAGGGGCAGAGGGAGAAGCAGACTCTGCGCTGAGCAGGGAATCTGATGTGGGGCTCGATCCCAGGACCCTGAGATCATGACCTGAACCTAAGGCAGATGCTTAATGACTGAGCCACCCAGGGGCCCCTAGTCCTGCATTTCAGAATGAGTTCATTGAAGTCCAGAGACATTTATTAGTGTGCCCACATCACAGAGCTAGGAATTGGCAGAACCACAATTCATATTCAGATCTTTCTGGTTTTAATGCTTTAGCTCTTCCAGTTGCTACCCTGCTGACTCGCTTTCCTTTTTGGGGTATTAAAATGTCTATTTCTAGATGCTCAAAGAAGCATTCCAACATCAAAGTTCATGACTTACTAAAATTGGAGGAGACTAGCTCTTTATTAAGAGATAATAAAATATACTACCAAACACCATACTTAATTTCCCAGAATGGGAGTGATTGAAAATAATTTCTAAGAAGTGCTTGAATCAAGCCATATGAATTGGCTGTATATAAGAAAGCTTTGTCCGGTTTATGACAGAATGTGGGTGGTTCATAGAAACATGGAGGCACAGAGAAGGTGAAAACAGCACAGGGCTTCAGGAATGTGCTTCTGGAACAGAGGACAGAGATGGTCATGCTCAGACCTGTGACAGTACTATACCAGGATATGTTCAGAAAGTGACATTCCCAGGCCGATAAATGGACTGTCAGGTCCTGAAAGGCCTAATGCATCTCAGAGGAGTTACCAATCTGTGCCACAAGAGATCCTTAAAGAAATGATGGGGGGATAATGGCGATGGTGACATGGACTTGCATCCAGCATCTGCGTGGATGCTCAGTAACTCTGTGTGAGTTACTCATTGCTGATACAAGTACTACACATGTGAAAATTTCAGCAAGAGTTCGTGAAAACCTTACCAGAGACTTTAAAGTTTCTGTGTGATGACGTCAGCACTTACCACAGACCACAGCTATTCTCGCTTTGCCTGGTTATTTCTTACTTATCTTTTAAAGATGAAGCTCAGATATCACCTCCTTCAGGAAGCCTTCTCTGCTACCCTCAAGATTGACAAAGTCCCTTTGAAAAAAAAAAGATTTTATTTATTTATTCATTTTAGAGGGAGAGGGAGAGAGAACCTGAAGCAAACTCCGTGCTGTGCAGGGAACCCGATGTGGGGCTCGATCCCGTGACCCTGAGATCATGACCTGAGCCAAAATCAAGAGTCTGATGTTTAACTGACTGAGCCACCCAGGTGCTCCTGACAAAGTCCCTTTTGCATAGATCTGTATTACTGTGAGTAGCCATCCAGAAAAATGCTTAGCCCATCATAGTGAAAGAATATGCTTACCTGCTAATCCTCCTATTAACCTAAAAACTCCTCAAAGACAGTAACTGTTTTAGTATCTCTATGTCCCAGTACTTGGTATGATGGAAGGCAGAGTTGACTCTCAGCAAATGTTTTTTGAACTGAAGGACAGAAGAAGGTGCCATGTCTTTTTGGTGTATGTGACATAGTCTTGTTAATTGTTTCAAAACTATTCAGGTGACTTGGGCAGAAGAAACAATAAAGCACAAGAAGGCAGTGGTTAGTTAGGCTTTAGGACAAGAGGACCTGGAAGAGAGGAATGTGGGTTATGTGCAGTGGGCTGAGAGAAGTTTGGCAGCCAGGCCATCTGTGGGCCAATTGAGGATATAATTTAAGAGGTGACAAGAAGGAGAGAAGACAGGTGGAAAGAGAACACTTTTCTACAGTGGTGAAGAGTGATAGGGTAATGGAAAAGCATAGACCTAGGTTCGATACCAGGCTCTGCTAGGTTCTCTGTGACTTAAGTCTGAGTATCATTTTATCTGTAAAATGGGCATACCAGCACCAACTCAGAGGATTTCTAAAGATAACCTAAAGGTTAATAGGATATTAGGTGCTCCGTAAAGTGCCATAATGTTTACCACAGAACCTTCCTGGGGTCTCTTGTCATTGGTTGTAAGGTCATTAGCTGGAAGGGCTTGTGATGGGGGAATAGAAAGGGTAGCAATGGCCATGAATCTTTGTGTTTGTTCTTCTGATATACATTTTACTGAGGGTTTATAATGTGCTGGGCAAAGGAAATACATTAAGTATATGAGACCTTTGCCTTTAAGAAGTTTGGGATCCAGAGGACAGCTGACACAAGAGAGGATTGATTCATTCTGTCTAGAGAAACCATGGAGTACTTCACAGGAGAGCTGACCTTCAAGTGGGGTCTTGAAGGATGAGTAGGAGTTTACTGCATGGACAAGGTAGAGAAGGAGGTGCCCGTCGAAGTCTGGAGGTTCACGTTGAGACAGTTTGGATATTGCCAGAGTTTAAGTAGGAGAAGATGGTGGCGGGAAGATGATGGGGGGTGGACAGGAGCCTTCCTCCCATGCTACACAGTTTGGAATTGGTCCTAAAATCACAGCAGAGCCACTGAATTTAGGGATTGAGAGGGAAGTCATTAAGAGGTAGGGTTAGAACATCTAAATGTGAAGAATGATCATGTTTATGTTGATTTGGTTACTGCCAAGCCTATTTACTCTCTTCCTTGATTTGCTATTAAAGCTGTTCATTTGAGTTATAAATAACCGTACTAATTTTTAAAAATTTCTGGTCACATGTCTTCATCTGGTTTTAATGGACTATAAATCCTTGAGTGGTCATACTTATTAAGTAACTAATGTAGAATCCGTTCATTCCTTCAACAAATACTTACTGAGAGCCTGTTCGGGCCAGACTGTAATAGACCATGGGGACAGTTATGGTTCCTGCCCAGTGTAGCAGCCTCTGCGGTGAGGGAAGACAGACCGTAGATTCAGGAATATGGAAGTGTGTGGGAAGAACACAGTAGTGGCCGGAGGAAGAGAGGGGTGGCCTGTCGGAAGGAAGTGACTGTTCTACCTGACTATGAGGATGGTCAGAGTGGAGGTCCCTCTTCAGCAAATCTGAAATCTGTGGTTTTTCTGTTGCTGACTTTATTCTTCTTGGAGTCCAGGAGAAGGTTCTGTCTCTCTCTCTCTCTCTCTCTCTCTTTCTCTGTCAGAAGGCACCATGAGAGCTGGACCCGCCACCACTCATTGGAAGTATCTGAAGTCAGTTGTAGGCAGTGAAACTTTCTACCCTGTGTGTATTTCTCTTTTTGTGAGATTTCCTCAAAAGGATTATGATATCCAGTTTCTAATCTAGAAATCAGTGAATTGAAGTTGAGAATCACAGCGTCTGTTTTTCCTTCTTAGCTCCAACAAGAACACTTCCCTCAGTTTCGACTTTTTGTGCTGCGTTCCTACTCTGTGCTAGGGTTTGTACGAAGTGCTTTATATACAGTCTCTCTTCATTCCTCAATGTGGCTTTGTGAGATAGGTATGGTATCTTTAGTTTTTTAAATGGGGCCAGTGAGGCTCAGGAGATCTCTTCACTTGCCCCGAGCCATGTTCCTCCTGAGAAGTGAAGCCTGGTCTGACTCAGGATAGTCATGCTTCCTGTCTCTGGCCTGGCCTCATTCCTGCCTGTTTGTTTTCCGTGACCTTTCTTGTCTTACTGTTAATTTTCTCTCCCCTGTTCATTTGGTGACTGTCTTTTGTTGGGACTGACAGACAGACACAGCCTGGTGGGTAGCCATTGGAAGGGAATCTTCAGGTTTGAGTGGACGGGACAAGACACATGCCAGTCTCTGACACAGTGGGCGAGGTCAGAAAAGAGGCCAATGCCTCGTCTCCAAGAGTAGTTTTCAGTAAGATGGACACTTTTCTGGCCAGTCCTCAGCGGACATGGATTAACATCACCTCTGAATCGGACAAGCCAGGTGGCTGAGGGGGCTTTGTGCCTGGCTCTTTGCTCACTTGGTCTCATTTTGTGACAAAATCAAGGGCACCATCTGGTAGATGTCACTTGATTCCTTCTGTACGGGAAGAAACTGGAGGTTCAGAGATGTTGTATAACTTGCCCAAGGCCACAAAGCTTATTCCAGGTAGAACTGATTTAAACACAACAGTTTGGCTGTGGTGTCTAAAATCTTTGAGCCAGAGCTCTCTTTCTTGGAGTGATTTCCTCGGAACACTAGCAAGGGGGGTGAGGCTGGTTTTGGCAGTGAGACATGGAAAATTTCAGCCCCCCTCCCCGCCTTGGTGAGTCATGGTGTGTATGGGCCTGTTGAGGCTTTGAGACAGTCCTTGGTGAAGAAACCTTTGAACTCTGTGTAACCCAGGATTTCTTAAGCATATTTGACCAGAGAAATCTTTTTAAAAGTAATCATCACCAGCCTCATGAGAATAAAAGAATGCGTGGAAAACCAAATGACACCTCTCTGCCTTCCCGCTTGTCTTTGTGGTAGAGAGAGAGGGTAGGAAGGAGAGAAGAAGTCAAAAGAAAGGCAAGATGAAAGAAAAAGAATAAAGGAAAGGTGTCCCTCAGTATTTCTCAATAAAATTGTCGAATACATTTTCCACCTTTCTTTTATTTCTGTGCTCTCTCGCTCGCTCTCTCTCTCTCTCTGTCATGCTTTTCAAGTTGGCATGCAAAGTTTTTCTCATGTGAAGAAAATAAGACCGAAAGATTGATTTCTTTGGCCTGCTAACAGTTTTAACAAATAGATCTTGAGACCGAGAGGTCACTTCAGCGCAGGTGACAGGGACTTAGAGCCAAGATGGGAGTGAGAAGAGGTGAGGAGCGCCCTCTCCCCTCCCACCTCACTTCGCAGTGAGGACTGACTAGTTTCCCTAATGGACACTTTTTTCCCTATGGACACTTTTCTGGCCAGTCCTCAGCGGACATGGATTAACATCACCTCTGAATCGGACAAGCCAGGTGGCTGAGGGGGCTTTGTGCCTGGCTCTTTGCTCACTTGGTCTAAACTCCCATAACAAGGGGGCCGCAGCGTGGGGACCATAGCTCAGCCCTGCCTCCCTGCCCAGGGGGCTTTCTCTCAAGCACATTTACTTTATGAAGTTAGTCGTCTGTCCACATGCCATTTTCTCTTTCCCTGATATGCTTAGCCCATTGGCATTAGCTTAGCCAGAAATAGAACCATCAACAGTATAAACTGTAAGGATCGTAACTTGCCCTGTGAATTGTATGCTTGCTCATCTGCAGACCGCATAACCTACGATGGTCACCTGCATATTTCCTTTGTTCCTCCTTCTTTGAATGGAATGTGTTTATCATTTGGAATAAAGAGTAACTCATGACATATATAGATTTTTTTTTTGATACAAATATATAAGCAGTCGCAATCACGTGTTCAGGAATTTTTTTAGTACCCTTTACTAAGCCAGTGGAGGAATTCTCTGATTTATGACTTTCTGAGTTGTCATAGATCTTTTTATTAAAAACGTCAAGAGTTTATGCAAATATTAGGGTGTTAACGTGTATACAATTTATATTTAGTCGCTGTCAGAATCTTGCTCTCCAAGTATGGTCCTTGGACTGGCGTCCTCAGGATCACTTCGGAGCTTGTTAAAAATGCAGAATCTTGGGCCTCGCCCCAGACCTGCCGAATCCAACTCTGCATTTTAATGAGATTCCCAGGTCATTTATACGTTCCTCAGAGTTTGAGGAGCCCTGGCCCGGAGTGCACGGAGGACGTGTGCCTGTTGCCCGCTTTCATGGTTTCTTTGTTTTTTTTTTTTTTTTTAAGATTTTATTTACTTGTTTGTGAGATAGAGAGCACAAGCAGGGGGAGCAGCAGGCAGAGGAAGAAGCAGGCTCCCTGCTGAGCAAGGATCCCGATGCGGGGCTCGATCCCAGGACCCCGGGATCGTGACCTGAGTTGAAGGCAGACGCTTAACCGACAGAGCCACCCAGGTGTCCTGCACGTGGCTATTTTGTTATTAACAGAGAGTGACAGCTCTGCCATTTTCATCCTGGCAACTTCACTGTGAGCCGTCTTACACACTATTGTCCAGGGAGCTACCGAGAATCTCTGGGGGACACAGCGAGTCCTTACTAGACACACGGGTGGGTGGATGAACAGAGCTAGAGATAGAGCTAGAGATCCTGCTTACTTTTTAAACACCATCTAAGCAGCACGTGGCAAGCACTGTGGAGGGTCTGAGATTGTACTCTCCTCATCAGCTCGCCAGTTGGTCTGCCACGGTGTCACAGGTGGTGGCAGAAGCCAGGAGACTCCTGGGTCAGAGACAAAGGAAGCTGCATGAGCAGTTATGTGCCTCACCCAAGGACCAGAAGCAGATGAGCCGGGATGGATGCCTGCCGTGCTGTGGCTTGTGTTAGAGAAAAGGAACCCTGAGCTTAGACAATCCGGATTCTATCAATGCTCAGTTAACATACTTTCCCTTTGCTCCAGAGCCCCTCTCTCTAACTTCTGAGGCTGTATACAGACTTCCTTAAAAGAATAATCTAGAACAAAAGATGCCTCACAAAAGTGCCTCTCTTTGTGAGCTGGACGGCAATGGGAGGGACCCACAGAGAATCATCTCCTGATCGTCGGTATCAGAACATCTTTATTTTTGGGTCTTCGGGCCAAGAGATATGTTTTTGGAAGCCACAGAAGACACACTTCCCAGTCCCCAGGTTGTACTATGGGTTGTTTCTATCAGAAAGACTCCAGCAGGCAACTCACTTCCATTCTGGTCATTCAGCTTCACTCGTCACAAGAGGCTGTAGGAAGAAACAAGATGGGATTGTGTATCCGAAATAGCAAGGTCACCTGTGGCTCTTCATAGCGTCCCTTGTGCCATTCAAATACTGAACCTGTTCTTATCCTGGGCTTTGAGCGATGTGACCTAATTTGGAGCGCTCTGAAGACCCTCAGAGGTGTTTGAAGGATTGGCAAACGCTGGGGAGAATAGCAGAGGCAACTTTCTAATAGAACGGTTTTGTCGTCTGTAAATGGATGGTGTTACAAAGCAGTTGATTTTCTTTTGCTCTACTTAGAGGCTAAATCTTACAGAAAATTGTAAGCATGATTCTTGCTTCAACTGTTATTAGAGTTTTTCTCCACTCTCAAAGAACGTTAAGAGTCTGGAGAAGAGAGATCTGGAGCTGTTTTGCAAAGCAGGTGACAAACATACATTGATGCGTGTTTGACAACCGCTCACAGGGGTGGAGTGGGCTTGGGGCCCTAATGTGTACTATTTGCTGATGGTCATGGTGGAAAGTATTCCTAACACCGTTGATTTCAAGCTACCGATGTGAAGTCAGCCAGCTCCCCAAATTCTTCACAGTTTACCAAACTAACAATAGTCAATTGCGAAACAGTGCTCACGGGCCATTTTATTTTATTTTTTTTTTTTTGGCATGACCTTTTGATCATGCACAAGGTTTGCTAGTAGAAGCTTCTCTTTTTCAAGGTCTTCTACAATAATGATGTCCTGTTTTCAGCCGGAGATTCATAGATAGACTTACCTTCAGGCAGGATGACAGCCGAAGTGATTTTTTCAGCTTCATTTGAACAGTATGATTTCTTTTCTTTTCTTTCTTTCTTCCCTTTTTTTCTTTTTTAAAAGTCTTCCTTTATATTGTGGGTATCACCAGCCTGGCTATTTGCTTCCTTTAAATAAGCCAATGGCCAGCTCAGCAGATTTCCCTCCTACGGAAAGGCCTGTAGGTGCCTTCTGATTGTTTCTGGTATTTTTAGAAGAGAAGGAGGCTCCACTGGTGCCAGCCAGTGATGATCCCTTATAATTGGGTGATCTGTAGAAGCATAATGAGTCACAAATTCAGGAACAAGGCACCTGCATCCGTGGCTGGACCAGGGGCATGGTAAATCCTCTTCGCACTAATGAGGCTTTATACCTCTTCAAGAGACTTACTCTGGAATTCCCCTTAGGCTCTGTGTGGCTGCCGAGTTCTGTGAAGTCCCTCTCGAGAGCACTTTATTGCTGTGTTGACAGAAGAATTTTCTCAGGGAATTTAAGTGTGAGCCCCAGACACCACCATTCCGATGAAGCTCGTGCTGAGCCAGCGGCCCCCTGCCCGGATGGCCCAACTTACTCTGCAGGACTTGGCTTCGTGGGCGCTCATGTCATATTTCCATGTCCTGGCTGACGTACGCCCCGTGGGGAGCCTGACATAGTGGAAGGTTCTGCTGAGGGATAAGTGGAAGGAGCCAGCTTGCTGCCTTGAGCCCCGCCCGGTGAAATGAGCTTTTCTGGGCCTCTGTCTCCTTCCCCCAGCGTTTACCAGAAGGGGGACCTTGACTTAACACAGATTTGAGTCTCTCCTTTCCCCCTCCCTTGGGAGGTATCGATTGGGAGGTTTTAGTTATTTATTTATCAGGTTTATAAAATGCTCATCTCACCAAGGTCTCCGGGCACACCGATAAGAGTAAAAATATTAATGAGTAACAATGATAAAAAAAGGCCCACCAAACATAGATACACATAGATAAACATAGATTCTGAAGGTTTTACGTCAACTCCATTAGAAACCTGATAACATTGATTTAGAACTTCCACTACAACTTGATTTTTCTGTATTTATAAAATGTAATTCTTTCCAAGGGGACTTGTTCTCTGTGGAAAGAAAAAGCTTTGGGGCGCCTGGGCGGCATGGTCTGTTAAGCATCTGACTCTTGGTTTCTGCTCAGGTTGTGATCTCAGTGTCCTGGGATTGAGCCCCGTGTTGGGCGCCATGCTCAGAGGGGAGTCTGCCTGAGATTCTCCTTCTCCCTCTCCCTCCGTCCCTTCCACTCGGCCTTGTGCTCTCTAAAATAAATAAATAAATCTTTAAAAAATAAAAAAAGAAAATGCTTTAACAAGCAAAGAGATGGAACACATAGATTTACTGTTTGGGCTAAGGCCAAGTTGAAAAGACAAGTCATCTGCCATGTTGGAGAGGTCAGTTTCCACCCACCCACCTCCTTACCCCCATCTTCCCTTTTTCAGTAAAAGCAAAAATAGGAGTGAATTTTTTTTAAAAGAGTAGTTTGCATTGTCTGCCCCAAATTTTTGTCTAGACACACTGAGACAAATTAGCTTCAGAATTTTTCTTGCTCTGTAAGAGGGAGAAGATTGTCTGAGATGAGTGTGCTCTGCCAGCCCATGTACTCATGTACCTTCTCCTGCCCCTTTCATGGGAACAGCATGGCGGGGTGGGGGTGGGGGTTGTTAAAGGCTCAGCAAGGTGTGGATGACCCTAATTCCTCCTCAAATGTTCAGGAACAAAAAGGGGAAGCGTTTAGTTAAGTGGGCAAAGAGTATGCAAATTTGAAGAAATTTTCTCACGTGTATTGGGTGTGAGAGCCTCATGCTACATTGGACTTCCTCTCTGGAGAAGCCTCCTTCTCTGTTTCTACCCACTGTTCATAAAAGCAAACACCAGAGGTGCCAAGAAGAAACCAAGACACTTCAGACTGTGTCTGACATTAACAAACTGCATTAATTCCTCTGATAAGGAGTGCCGTGGCAGCTGGCTTGTGTGGGTATACAATAAGTTGTTACGGACAGGATCCTACATTATTGTTTCTCTTAAGAATCTAGTTATTTGGGCGCCTGGGTGGCTCAGTGGGTTAATGCCTCTGCTTTCGGCTCAGGTCATGATCTCAGGGTCCTGGGATCGAGGCCTGCATCGGGCTCCCTGCTCAGTGGGGAGCCTGCTTCCCCCCCTCTCTCTCTGCCTGCCTCTCTGCCTCCTTGTGATCTTTCTCCCTCTGTGAAATAAATAAATAACATCTTTAAAAAAAAAAAGAATCTAGTTATTGGGGCACCTGGGTGGCTCAGTGGGTTAAAGCCTCTGCCTTTGGCTCAGGTCATGATCTCAGGGTCCTGGGATCAAGCCCCGAATCGGGCTGCCTGCTCTGCGGGGAGCCTGCTTCCTCCTCTCTCTGCCTGCCTCTCTGCCTACTTGTGATCTCTATCTATCAAATAAATAAACAAAATCTTAAAAAAAAAAAGAATCTAGTTATGATTAACATGCCCGCCACTAGGGAACCTCTGGGATGTGCTACACACCAGTTTCCCAGTATATGGGGAAGAAAAAACGAGTTATCCCCTTAAAACAGAAGTTGTCAAACTAAGGCCTGTGGGCCAATTCTGGTGCATTGTTTTTGTAAATAAGGTTTTATTGGAACACAGCTCTACCCATTTCTTTATGGATTGTCTAGGGCTGCTCTCACTCTGCAGTAGCAGAGTTGAGTAGTTGTGACCAAGACCCTCTGGCTCAAAAAGCCTAAAATATTTAGTATCGGACACCTTATGGGAAATGTTTGCTGACCCCTGTCTTAAAAGAACAAATTAACAAAATATCTAACAAATTTAACGACCCACCATTCAGTGTGGATTTTTTTTTTTTTAAAGATTTTATTTATTTATTTCACAGCGGGAGAGAGATCACAAGGAGGCAGAGAGGCAGGCAGAGAGAGAGAGGGGGAAGCAGGCTCCCTGCTAAGCAGAGAGCCCGATTCAGTGTGGATTTTATAATAGTTTGCCAGTCTGGCCTTTTCTTAAGCAGGTATGTAAGCAGTGAGATGGGAGCAGAAAAAGTTCTCACTCGAGAGAACACTCGGATGCAGTTTTGCCTTAAGTGTCTGTGATTCCTATTGTGGACGCCTCCATTTTATATATGAAAACGGAGAGACTGTGTCTAAAGAGAAAGAGATTTGGTCAAGGTCACCTTCAGGGTGGGGGGTGGTGCTAGACCTCACTGATCAACAGTCCTTATCGCTGTATTGATTCCTAGGTAAGAGCTGTTGTATCAGATGGCTATAGGGAGGAATACGAGCTCTCATACTTGAAATAGTTCTTTTCTGCCTTTTTGGTAAAGAAAAAACAGTGAAAAGTTTTCTGGCTTATATGGTGGGTGCTGATTCCAGGGATGTGGCCAACTTTGTGTGATACAGTCCCGGTAGGTAAACAAAAAGAGGTTGGTTCTGGGGCTTAAGTCATGATCTCCGTGTTGTGGGACCCAACCTCGTCCGGCTCCGGGCTCAGCGTAGAGTCTGCTTGTCCATCTCCCTCTGCTCCTTCCCCTGTTTGTGCACCCCCTTTCTCTCAAATAAATAAATAAATAAAATCTTTTTTAAAAAGTGGTTTGGTTCTGATACAGATTCTCTCAGGGATTCTGCTATTGAGTCCTTTTTGATGGTGCTCGTTGTAGCCTCACGTGGATTTTATTTTTTATGAAAGATTGTCAGGATTCATAGTATAACTGGTAAATGTGCGGCCTTTGTGTGTTGCATTGGCTTTTCTTCCTCTTTTCATATAACTTTTCCAAAGAAGGCCAGTCCTATATTTATCTTCTAGTGTCCAGACCTCCCCAGACCTATGTGTACGAAGTAACTGTGTGGTCTAATGAGAAGAAGATGTGATAGATCTTTTCGAAGCAGGTATTTTATAAAAAAATGCATTGGTGGGAGTCTTTTAAGACTTCGAGGATGGAGAAGAATCTTAAGACACTACCAGTTAGAGTTCCCCAAAGTCATCTAAAATTAACTCTAGCCCCTAAAGTTAACCTCATTATAGCTGGAGGCTCTTTGCATGTATTTCTTGTTGACACTTCTGAAGAGCTCATAACAATCTCAAGTATATCTTACCTTCTGCAACATAATAATTTTTCCATACTCATGTAATATCTGCATTTAATTCAAGAACTACCCGCTAAAGACAGCCTTTTTGCGTTGCATTGAAAGTGTGAATTTCCAGATTAATAAACAAAATCTGTGTTTTGGCCATTTCAATGTAACTAACACTCTCTTGTACCCTGAATTTAGCCAGTAGAAAAATCTTTATTTTCAGTGAGACGAATGCCCCCTGGTGGAAAGAGTCTCAAACGTTGGCACTGATGAGGGGGTCCCGTGGACAGTTATGTCAAGTGTCCTCATGGGACAATGTAGGAATAGAATTGACAGGCCTGGCTTAGAGAGTTCTTCAGTTCTGTCAGCATACACTCCATTGAAAGGCAGTGAGTTGAAAACAACATCAAGTCGTGAGAGTCTTTTTTATATTGATTGAGAGCAAAAGATTCAACAAGGAGCTAACTAACCCCTTATTATGGTAATTCCTTTAGTGTTATTTTTACTTTAACTTGGGAATCTCTTAGCTGGTAGAGTCATTTATAGCCGGGCCATTTGTAATGATTTTTTAATGGATGACTTTTAGATAATACCTCGGAGGGTGTTTTAAAACTAAATCGTTGCATGAGAGAGAATTGTTGAAAAGACTGTAAGATGGCCTCCCGGAAAACATGTCCGCAGGAGGGAGGAGCCGGGTTGGGGATTAAAGTCTCACCAAAGGACAACTTTATGTCGTCCGTCTCATTAAGGGCCGGACAATTCATCTTCGGTTCAGTGGGGAGGGCTCAGCAAGGAGGGGAATGCGGGCTGGCCGGGACTCAAGTGTTTAGGGAAAGCTTTCTTTTGGAAATCTCTCATCAGAACCCTCTTGAAAAGTAGCTCTCAGAAACCTTTGCAAAACTTTTCTAGGGAAGTGGAGGAAAGGAAAAACAGCGTTTTGGGGATGAGCTTGGGGCCTCTCTCTGGGGAACAGCATTGTGAGGAGAGCCCTCCACGTGTTCCACGGGGCCGCTCCCCACCCAGCAATACCTAGTTTTGCTGTGACTGTGACTCTCACAGGGAAGCTGTGGCTTGTTTTGCTTCTGCATTTTTCTCACTTGGAGGGAGCCTTCGGATATAGAAAAAAAATTCATCAAGGACCATCTTGTGTTGAAAGACGATGTTCTGCATACTTAATGGGCTGAATCACCCTTTCCCTTTTCAGATATGGCTCGTGTCCATTAGGCTGTGGATGTGGATGATAAATACCATTGTACTTGTCATATCACCAAGTGCCACATTTTCTGAGGCAGTGACGTTTCTTTGCCTCAGCATTTGTAAGGGACTGCACTCTGGAGTACAGCAGCCCAGGCTGATGTCGTCTGTTAACTTGTCCTGTTAACTTGCCAGATATGTGAACAGCTTGGGGAGAATTGACTTTTGCAGAAATGATTTTTTCTTAAGTCGGTGCCTTTGATCAAGTCGTCATGCCTCATCTTATGTTATCTGTTGGCCCATATCTTGAAGTGGGTGGGGGTGCTGGGTGTCACTTCCCCATGTGTGAGAAGGTTGATCATACATGAGAGACCAGAAGAAACCACCAAGGCTTGCAGAAGCTTCTAGAATGTCTTCGAGAGCTTGTTTCTCGGACGAGAAGTTCACAACTATTGTCTTCCTGTGAACATCCTCTCATTGCCCATCCTCCGCATCTCCAGTAGGAGATACCACTGAAGTATAATGTAATAAACACTGTTGATGACAGTTCCCCTCAGGGATGTTAATTTAAAACTGCTGAGCAACCTATAAAGGGACATTTGGTAGGTATAGGGATTGCACGCCTTGACAGTGGTCTTTATCTTGATGTGTTTTTGTTGCAGTGGTTTTGTACCCTAAACAGTGTGACCCAGCTAGATCACTCACATTATTTGCTCAACTTGGCTCTGAATTATTCTCGGCTAGTTCTCTGAGTCAGATTCACCCCCAAAGGGCGAGTGTTTACTGTCATCCCTTCCAACTTGCATTAGTTCATTTACAAACATGTAACTTTACTAAGCACTGGAGTAGATGGCCCCATCTCCCAGGAGCATACACTTTGCTGGGAAAGCAGAGTCTGTGGATCCTTGAAATGGAATTTGAAAGGTGCCCTGAGGGAGGGCAGGTGCAGGGTGCTGTGGGAACCCCCAAGAGGGATAGCTACACTAGCCTGGAGATTAGTCCTAAAGATAATCATTCTTTGGAGTTTGCAGAGTGGGAGAGTTGGGGAAGCTCATGGAGGAGGGGGTCGAGACTATTCCAGGTAGGAATTTCCTGTCCCAAGACATGGACAAATGAGAACCCTATGGCAACCATAGATTTGCAAGGACTTCAGTTTGGGCGAGTGGGGAGTGGGCACAGGGAATTGGGATGAGAGACCGGAGGGGAGTTGGGGGGACCACCCTGGAGGCCCTTGGACACCCCTCGGGTAGGATTTATCCCAAAGAACTTTGTGTAGGGCAGCATCCTAATTTTGTGTATGTATGGAAAGAACACTTGGGGGCAGCGAGGAGAGTAGGTTGGGGTAGAACCGCCAATGAGGATGATGAGTTTAAGTAATTCAAGCTAATAGTGTTGGGTGTTAGAGGTGAGATTTAAAAATGGATTCCATAAATGTTGTGAGCAAAGGCATAATGACTGAAGGAAGCAGCGTGACCCAATGGAAAGGCACAGGCTGAGTCCGACAGATCCACATTCCAATCCCAGGGCGGTGGGCTACTGGCTGTGTGGCCTTGGATGGACTCCTCACCTCTCCTGGCTGGCTTGTCGTCTTCTGGAAGACAAGAGGTTGCTTGTTCTTCATGGTGTGTGCTCTGGGGTGGAGTGAGGTTATTTGTGTGAAGTGTGAAGAGTTTGATGGTTATCCTTGAAGGTGTGAGTGTGTGTGCTTATTTGGGTGTGTCCATGGAGAAAGAGAGGGGGAGAAGACCTTCATTCATTCAGATGTCCGTTTTCTCCGTGCGTATTTCACACGGTTCATTGACCTAGCACATACTCAACAACTACTTCTCTTTCGTGGTTACCATGTGCGGTTCAAGAACAAGGACCTTGGTGTTCTTCTGAGTGATATCCCCGGAGAGGTGGAGACAGAGAGTACTTAATAGTTAATTAATGCTCATCAACTAATCGGTATTTGCATACAATGACAAAAGTGTCCAATATCCAGTATAAATAGAAATACTNACAGAGAGACAGGGAGAGAAGGAAGCAGGCTTCCCGCTGAGCAGAGAGCCCGATGCGGACCTCGATCCCAGGACGCTGAGATCATGACCTGAGCCGAAAGCAGAGGCCCTAACCCACTGAGCCACCCAGGCGCCCCCTTGGTGTTCTTCTGAGTGATATCCCCGGAGAGGTGGAGACAGAGAGTACTTAATAGTTAATTAATGCTCATCAACTAACTGGTATTTGCATACAATGACAAAAGTGTCCAATATCCAGTATAAATAGAAATACTAGAACTCCAATGGAGTGATTAATGTTTTAATTCGGATCGATTGGGAAAAATCAGCCCTTTGGGAGTTTTATTCCTATCTTTCTGAGTATTTTTTTCCTTCTCACAATTGACTTACTTTGAGGACTGGACGTTTATAAAATGTTTCTGGCAAACCCATTTATGCAGTAGAATCCGTTTTCTCTGGGAGGTTGGAGAGGTAGAGAGAGGAACCAGGGAGTCATAAATCCTATTTAATTCGAGTTCATGCATTTCATGAAAGAAGGCCCCTTCTTAATCCTCTCTTTGTATTTCTCCGGAGACCTCTAAACAGATGACGTTAGCAGCAACTTGAAAATGCAAATCGCATCGCAGAAGTTTTAGAAAGGATTGTTCCCGCTTCTTTCCCCCCATTTAATCAATAGGAATGGCAGAGCCCCAAACCAGAATCATGCTTCACAGGTCAAAACCGGCCATTTCCTGGAAAGGTTGGCTGCCCGACTCCAGCTGTCTCAGTCATCTTTGTCATCCACACCGGTTAGAACACTGAGGATCTGGGATCTGAATCTCACGGGTGTATTCACCGATTCGCTGAATGCGTGTGAAGGGCCTCGTGTGTGTGTACTGGAGAAAGGAGTGTGCTTATGAGGCTAAATAAGTAGTACTTTGCAATCAAGTGGCTCCTGTATTTTCTAGAAGAGGGGCACAAATACTGCTGTGGGCGTTCAGAGAGAAAGATTACTTCTGGCTCATGCTATCAAGATGCTTTGTCAAAAAATTGGAGAATTGGCTTCCAGTCAGACCTCCAAAATACTGGCCTTTAGAACCTTCCAGTTTGAGAAATCCCTAATTACACAGTGTTTGTGGCATCTGCTTTTTAGTTGTATGCTGTGCCTTTTTTTTTCTGTAAGATTTTTATTCTTGCTTTAATGACTTAACCTACACTAGAAAAATGTCCTTGGAAGGCGTTAGTTGTTGGACTAACTTAGTTCTTAAAACATCAATTTCAAGAGGCAGGGACAGCTAATCATTGCAGATGAAGGATGAACTGAGGCTTTCTTTAATCTCCAGCCAAATTGGTGACTTACACACAAGCGCCATGATATCGGAGCCTCTCTCCTGGCAATGTGCACCAGAATTTATTGCAACTCTGGTGTGAAAGGAACTGAGAAATCTTTTAGAAACATGACCTGGGAATTCCAAAGTCATGCATGCCTTTGTACAAAACCAAGGAAACTGGAGCATGTTGAGTCACAGTGTGAAGCTCCAGCCTCTTACATTTGTGCCTTGCCAACCTGTCTCATCTCAGAGGCTCGCCTTCCCAGAGTCCTCTGGGAACCGCCATCTTGGTAAAACCGATGTCTTCCTTAGAATCACCACTGCCGCCACCATCGCTCAATCATTTATTGAGCATTTGCTTTGTTCCAAGCAAGTTTCTATACTTCACATGCATATATTATTTCACATAACCCTCGGCTCCCTCGTGTGTCAGAAGAAGAAGTCACTGAACTCCAAGGAGATGAAGTTGCCTGCCTGGCGTCACCTAGTCGTATGTGGAGTGTGGCACTGGCAGGACCCAAATCTGGGCAGCCATCAGTTGTCCGGGCAAATTTTCAGGGATGTTTAGTGTTATTATTTCTTTTACTTATTCTTTTCTCTCTCTGTCTCTTTTCCCTTTTGTTATTTTGATCCATCTGTCTCTACTTCTGGTTTCTTTTTCTGTTTCTCTCCAAAATTGGATATGCTTTTTCTTTATTTTATAGGCTAATCCTTTCATCATTTTGACTTAATAATCATATCTAATGGGGAGAGTGAAAACACAATGGAAGACGAGGTGCTATCTCAAAACTAAAAAGGGGGAGGAAAGCTTGTTTTTGAGGAAGATTTTATGTTGCACAATGTTTGAATTCTCGGGGATGGAGCTCCGGGAGACCATCACGTGTCTGGGATCGCAGACACCCTGTCTGCTCTAAGGAACTACAGTCATGCCAGGGGGGAGGTGGTGGCTCTCTAATGGGGAATCCTGAGGCTTCTTGAAAAACCTGCTAAAACTTACTCTCAATTTTAATCCCTTTTATTGACCTTTCATTGTCCTTGAACCAAGGGAGAAGCAATTCTATGTTGTGCTGGTCAGATTTCTGGAAGCTTGAAAGGATGCTCCCAGGACCAATGCGTATGCATGGCCGGGCACAGAATGATCTCATGAATAATGGCAGGGACAACGGAATGGGGCCCACTCAGGAGTTTCAGGACCTAGGCGACGTGGTTTTGGGATTGGGCTAATCACTGGCTCTCCACCCATCTGCTAAATTAGGATGATATGACCAGATCCCCCAGTTATTTGGGGCACTGGGTCATGGAGAAATGCTGCTGCACGAACGGTGTTGACTGTGTGGGTGGACGTGTCTCATGACCTCTGTGTGTTCGTCCCTTAGCTCATCTTCTCGACTATGAAAGTTAAGCAAAACATGGAATTTTCAATTCCAGTGTCCACCCTTTATTAGCTGTATGACCTTTGGTGAATTTCTTTCTTTTTTTTTTTTAAAGATTTTATTTATTTATCTGAGAGAAAGAGAGAGAATGAGCAGGGAGGAGGGCAGAGGGAGAAACAGACTCCCTCCTGAGTAGGAAGCCCGATGCGGGGCTCCATCCCAGGACCCCTGGATCACAACCCTAGTGGAAGGCAGATGTTTAACTGACTGAGCCACCTAGGTGCCCCATTTACTAAGTCAACCTTTCTGTGCCTCAGTTTTCTCTCCCCTAAAAGGAGATAATCCCATTACTACCTACAGGGCTGTTTGAAAATTAAATGAATTAATACATGTGAAGACAATTAGAAGAAAGCTTGGCATGTACTTAATGTCATGTATTAGCTACTATTATTGCATATAGTATCAACAAGTGTTACTTTAAAAATATTAATTTTAGTTATATAATAACAATAGTTATTATTTCATAATATAATATAATCTTTGGGAATGAAAATATTTTATAGAGACCGGTAATAAGATACAGCCGATCCTTGAACAACACGGGTTTGAATTGTGTGGGTCCACTTATATGTGGATTTTTTCTGAAAGATACAGTACTGTAAATGTATATCCTCTTCCTTATAATTTTCTTCAAAACATCTTCTTTTCTCCAGCTCACTTTATGGTAAGAATACAGTATGTAATTAATATACAAAATAAGTGTTAATTGCTTATATTATCGGTAAGGCTTCTAGTCAATAGTAATTACTAGTAGTAGACAGACTATTAGTAGTTATGTTTTTAGGAAGTCAAAAATTGCCCATGGACTTTCAGCTGTGTGGGGGTGTGGCTCCCCCATGCCCCCCGTTGTTCAAGGGGCAGCTATACTTAGTCATAACTGAAAATTAAATTTTTAAAAATTGGGGAAACGGGAAGAAAATGAGAATTACCCAAAATGCAAACCTGGCAGATGCTGATCAGATTCTTCGAGTCAGTCTGCCAATTTTGAAGAGGTGTGGCTGAGTGTTTAATACGCTGGGGCTCCAGGGGGGAGATTCACCCCTGAGGAGGATTGGCTCCAAGTATTTGCTGACAAGCCAGTCCCAGAAAGTAAAGTGAATGTCTCTGATGGGGGCTCAGATGGCGCCCCATCCTCAGAGACCCAGAGCTGACTTGATGTCAGAGAAGGCACTTGATCTTGGCTGTTGAAGGTAAGAGTCCCCCAGGCGGGAAGTGGTAAAGGGAATTCTGTGCAGAGGTTTGGGTTTGTGGGATGAGGGCAGGGTGCGGTGTTGTGTGGCTGGGGGAGGCGAAGAGGGTCTTATGTGCCTGAGACATAGATGCATGAGGACAGAGAAGTATCTGATGATGCCCAGGGGGACTGACAGGGAAGGGAGAAGACAGAGAGGGAGAGGGTGACCCAGGTGGCCTGGGAGGGCCGTGTTCCTGAAGGGGGCCTGGAGAGGACGGGAGGTAGCAGAGGGGCTGCATCAGCTGTGTGAGCTACTGTGAGCTGAATGCAGGGCTGCGGTCCTCCCGGAACAGGTGTCTGTTTCCTGGCAGTGAGAAGTAGGGAATTAGAACACAGGCCAGAGACCCTCAATTGGAAAGCTATAGCCTAACTCCAGGTGAGAGCCTGGAGTGTGGATGGGCTACCAGTACGAAGCAGAGAGCCTGGGGACAACCGAAGCTGGAGGAGGAGGAAACATGGCCAGACTGAGGACAGGGAGGCCTAGATACGGTGGTAGGGAAAATCAGGACCTAGTCTGATGGAAGAGGCTGGAGAAAGGGCTCCTGGGAAGCTTACGCTCTGATGTGGCAGGAGCCTCTCATTGGTGACATGAAGGGAAGAGAAGAAGCCGGAAGGCTAACAGAGGGCCGCGAGAACGGCTGCTGCCTGTCCTTAGGTGTGTCCTGAAGAAATGGCCACTAGGCGGACCAGCTACAGCCTGTGAAATTGCTGAGCTGTTGGGGAGCAGCCAGGAGTCTCGGTGAGTGAGGTGAACTGAATTCACTGTATGGGTGCCAGATCTTGATAGCCCAGAGCCATAGCCAGGGCCTTGGCCTCACAGAGGAAGGGCGCAGACTGCTTTGCTCACCTGGGCTGCGGAGGCAGCTGTCTGCGTGTCCACCGACCGACCGAAAACAGGAGACCCAGCATTTGGTGTAGAGTCGGTGAGGAACGACGGGTTTGGGCGCTGGAACCTCTGGGTGTAAGACCTGGAAAGGTGAGGTGCACAGTCAGTGTCGCTTTCCTGGGGAAACCGAGGCCCAGATGACCCTTGGACTTGTGAAGGTCAGCCTTGGAGTTAGTGGCAGACTTAAATCCAGGAGGGCTTTCTTGTCCACGCGTGTGGTCCACTGCACGCATCCGGCAGGCTTCTCCCCTGCTCTCTCACCCTGTGCCCTTTCTTGCCCTCCGGCCACAGAGATGATCAAACAAGCTCATCCTAACCCTCAGCTTGCTTATCCCCTTTCTAGCTTTCTGTCTGTAACAGCCCTTCTCCTCTCCTCCCAGGGTCTGTCTCATTAAGTGGTTGGTCCACAGACAGCTTACATGTTAGGGTGTTAGGCGAAGGAGGCAGTGGATATTTCTGTTTCTTCCATGCATTTTTAATATGGGTCTCTCCCTCATACATAGACAGACTCTCAGTCCATCAGTCTAATTGGTCTACATGCCAATCTCAAATTCTCATCAGAGAAAACTTTCAGCTAGAAAAATGAAGTCAAGCAAACTTTTCGGTACAAATTAAGGGCTTAAAGCTTTCTCCTTTTCATTATCTTTTAAATACATTTCTGAGGGAGACTCAACCACCAGCCCCAGAAATTTCCCCTCAAACGATGTAAGGACACAGATTCCTGGCTTGGGTGAGGGAAGGGGGAGCAGAAGAGAACGTAAAAGGAATCCATGAATGATTTAGAAGACTGCTTAATCTCCTACCTCTGGAACAGAGAAAAGAGCTTGATCAATACGCTCAAGGTCACTGTTGATATTTGCCATGACAGCTAGTCTTTTTTAGAGTTTTGAGAAACATCCCAAGTATCCACCCTGTTAGAATTGCATAGAGTTAGTGCATGGAGTTAGGGTTTTGCATGTAGGCCCAACAAGATGTTGAAGGAAGGAGTGTGGGTATATGTGGCAGGGGTATGGAGGGAAATCTACAGTAGAGTTTTGAAGAGTTGAAAGACTAATTTAGTTTGAGGTAGACTCTAGGGAATCGACAGAGAACCGCGACCCCATGATTGCCAATCTGCACTGATAAATCAGTTATTATTACTAAAATGAACCCTGGGTGCAAGGTGATTTTATCAGTGTGTTTGGTCTTCAGTTATTTCTGTCCTACTTTAGTTCGCCCTTTCGTTTCAAAAGTAACAGTGCCCCGGTGGGATTCGCCTAGTAGTGTCCTATCCCTTTCTGTTTATTTCCTTGTGAAGTTGAGCTTTTTAAAATAAAGATTCTCTAACTTACTCGTGTTAGAGAAATATGAGCTACTTACCTCTTCTGCTGACCAGAATGAGTATGAGGTTCTCTTAGCACCTTGTGAAAAGAACACTGATGATTGCACAGCCCAACATTCAAAATGGTGCCTAGAAGGTGACAGGGGGTCTGTCCCCTGACGCCTGTCCCTGCAAAAGCTGGATTCCTTTTGGTCTTCTCATTATTTGCAGACTTTGACCAGAATATCTAGCTTAAATCTTGGACTTAACTGCCTTTGCCCTAATAATTTACTTATACTTGCTTATGTCTCCATTAAGCCAAAAAGGAAAAAGTAATAATAAAAGAGCCAAATAACTGACAGCTGTCTCTGCAGCATCCCAAGCAATCTCAAAGGCCAAGAGGTCTTGTTCATGGTGATATCGGCCATCTTAAAAAGTTGGTCTCCAGAGAGTTCTCTGCGATGTGGACACATCAGGGGTAGATACCCTGAAAAGTTCCAGAGAACACATGTGGTCTCCAGTCAAAATACCATGGAAATATTTTCAAAAGTTTTCTTCACCATGGTATTTCCTCTCTATACATTGCCTGTAGAATGACATTTTGTTATTTATTCAGTAAAAGCAAGTGGACAGATTCCTTTTTTTTAATTGCATTTTACAACCCTATGAGGCGACACCCTGGAGATTAGTATCTCGTATTTTAGAGAGAAAGGCATTTTCAGAATTATATTGGAGTTTGAAAGACGTTGTATGAAATGCAACTCAAGCTTGAAAAATGTCTAGACTCTTTCAACATACGTAGCCATTGGGAACATGGTAAAACAACAAGAACTAGTTTAGGTTCAGATGGGAATTTCTTCCTTTTAGGCTTGTCAATGAGCAGACAGGCATTTGAAGGGAAGTCTCTTTCCCCAACGATTCCCCAGCCTGGGAAGAGGAAAGCTATTTTTACTCCCAGTTCCATCATGGAATGAGAAAGAGAAAACCTGATTGTTCTTTCATCGAATGCTGCCGAATTACCCTCCTAGTTTTAAGTATGAGCCACAGCAGCAATTCCACGGTGGAATATCATGAGCAGAGTTAATTATAACTGTTTAATGAGGCAGGTCCCAATTTTCAGTAGATCGTGACCCTTCATACATTAAAGAAGAGAGACAGTTCACATTTTTATTCAACTGACATTTGGTTAATACACTTCAAACAAATTTTGGATACACTGTGTTGATTATGAGATGGATTTTGTCCTGTTCATAAAATGCTGCTAGTAAAATAAGAAAAAAAAAAATACCAATGTTGTACTTGTCATTGACTTGCTCCCTGATGTCAGTTTCAGCTTATTATGGGAATTCTCAGTAAAAAATATCATTGGCTTTCTTTGAAAACCAACTGACTCAGGAGAAGAAACATTGGCTTTTGTCATCAATTAAATTCAGATTAAAATCTCCTCCTTGCCATGTACTATTATCCGTAGGCAATGATAACAGTACTACTAACAATACCATTTGCTGAGCAACTATTAGTTTGAGCCATGTGAAATGATGATTTTTCTAGGCTAAGACAGTGATTAAATACAAGCGTTTTCCTATGGTTCGGACTAATCCAGGTGCTAAGGCATTACATTGGAGTTTTATAGATGTTATCTCGTTTGATTCTTTCAACACAGTTTTAAAGAAGACCTAATTATCACCATTTACAAATGAGAACATCTAGCCTTACCCAGGGTTAAGAAAGTTGTTCAGGGTCACAAGTTAGTAAGGTGGAGACTTAAACTCTAAGCTGTCTTTGACCTTGGTGTTCCAAAGCCTCCCTCTAAAACATATAACAGAGAACTCCCCTGAGCCTCCATTTCCTCGTTTGTAAACTAGGGGAACAGAAACGTCATGACGATGCTTCCCACGGTGGCCGTCATGCCGTGGGCACTTAATGTGTGGTGTTGTCATCGTGAGCACACCGCCATGAGTGTCTAACATTTCAGTCACTCGAGGGTGTGAGCAGAACGCACACGGTGAGACAGTGAAGGCAGACAGCTGGGGTGTGTGTGTGTGTGTGTGTGTGTGTGTGTGTGATTGCTAAGCAGTCTCTCTTCTATTGACAGTCAGTCCTTGCAGGAACTATAGTGGTTTGAGCCTAACACTTGCGCATGCATTTCGCCCACTTTGCTATTTTCAAAACAAAGGAGAAATTGGGCGAAAATACCCTATCGAGAACAGAGGTGTCTGTGACAAATTGGCTTAATTGAAAACAACTAAAAAAAAAAAAAATTCCCCAGTTTAGGGGCGGGGGAGGGGGCATCAAATTAGCCATGGAGAATCTAAGTGGAGGGTTTTATTGATTGCCGTAGGCATGACCTAAATTGCAGAGCGTGAGTCATAATGAATATACTACTATTTCTATGTTACTAATTGAGAGGCAGCCTCTCTCCCATGGTGAAGCTGGGATGGTGAGTATGGCCGCCAGGAACCTTCTCCCAGCTGCGTCCCACCAACGCTGTGCTGCCTCGGGCACATCTGCCTGCCCTCGGCTCTGGTTTCCCCAGTCACAAACACAGATGATAATTTCATGAACAGGGCTTTGCATTTTTTCCCCACAAGGCATTTGATGTGCAGCATAGATAAGCTTATCCTATATTTTGAGATCTTTTAATGGGAAGGAATTTCTATTTTGTTCTATTTCAGAGAGAGGGAAGAGCAAGCAATGACTACAGAATAGGGGTCTGCGAACCTGTGGGCCAAATCTGGTTTTGTTAATAAAGTTTTATCAGATTACAGCCGCGTCCATTTGTTTGGCATTGTCCTTTGGCTGCTCTCCCGATGAAACAGCAGAGTCGAGAGTGGTTGCTTTGGAGGGAGACCGTGTAGATGGCAAAGCTGGGAATCTTTACTCCCTGGTCCTTTACTGAAAGACTGTGCTGGTCCCTACTTTGGAACATGAAGAAGATCCAGACAAGCCAGTTGACTCCACAAAAGTGCACGCCATCTTCTTTTTGTGTCTAGTGGTGCAGATTCAGCAGCGGGGCTTGGGGTCTTGGGCGCTGATGCATGGGTCTGTCAGGGGCCGACAGTGTCTACGTGTAGGGATCCTTCGGCCTTCAGTCTACAGCATTAGGCGGTAGATAAACCACATGTTTAGACAGGCCACTGTATCTGTGAAAACATCAAATTACAAGAAGGAAGGTTAGGGAGGAGTTGTCCAGAAATGAGAATGAGGCATTGTCTGAAAATGGGGGCATCCTTGCACATGGCCACTGGTGCCTTTGTTTATGGGAGGGGCGGAGGCCTCTGATGGTGCCTTCTTTTCCTCTCCGGGAGAGAATAAACAGGTCGAAAAGGCAGTTCAGATTGGTGATCAAAATTACACAGCAAAAATAACCCCCTAAATCAAACAACAACAAAAAAACAATGCAGGCCTCCTTGAGGCTGGATATAGCTCTGTTTTATTGGCTGGTGGGCAAGTTACTTATCTTCCCGGTTTTCTCATCTTTGCTAGGAGGAGAAGTCATGCTCTGCATTTGTTAATGTGTGCAAAGGCCCTTACGCAGTCGGGCAGGGGGAGAGGTGATTTACCCTCCCATCTGCCCTCCTTCACGCATTGAAATTACGGCAGCGGCCAGTATCATCCAGGGAGGGAAGGTCTTGGCAATGAAGGGACTTTGGAGGCTGACTGTAGTGTTACATGGGCTTGGATTCCTCTTCTCCATGTCTGGATCTGACACACGGGCTTCTCCCCTTTCTTGGGCATGTTTCCATCTCACCGTGCCTCAGTAAGGGAATATGGGTAGACGGAAGCACAGTCTCGTGAAATTTGGGGGAAATGTTGAAACTCCTCCCTAGTCAAACACGTACAGTCTCTGTCTTCCTCTCCATGTTGTCACGTCCCGTAAACTCAGCAAGGGTAGGGATCTGCCCTCCCCCATGGGGACCTGTGGGACGGTGGGGACTGTCTCTTAGTGAACTTGCGCTGACATCCGCTGGCCTTTGGTCTTGGGAGTTGGCCTCCATTGTGGGGCTCCACTGCTGACGTTCTCAGGCCTGCGGGGGGCCCCCAGCATCAGGTCTGCATGGGGCATTCTGTGTCCCCCTTGTTTCAGCAGCTGCTTCACACCCAGTGACAGTCTCGGCTCCTTCTGTGGCCCTCTCAAGCACAGAGGCACTTGTGGGTGTTCTCACTCAGCGCTCAGGGCTCTTGGGAAACCCAGAGGGTCCCGTGAGGCCATCGTGCGTGAGGGTCCAGGTCAAGCTGGATGCTGTCCCACAGCTCTCTGAGAAGAGGGGACATATGTGGTGCAGCTGCTTCCTGAAGGTTTTGGAGGAAACAGCCACAGCCCACCTCTCAAGTCCTCAGATGTCAGGGGGGTTCTGTTGGTTGTCCCTAACCCTAGGCTTCCACCTTAAGATTGTTTGGCCATGGTGCCTCCTCTTCGTGTCTGATTCCCTGAGTTATATACTCAGGGTCCATCTTTTCTCTGCTTGGTTCTCGTCTCCTGGACCCCCCAAGTTTCTTTAGTTCCTCGCTCATGCAACTGAGTGCACCTCCCCTCTCTTGGGGTCACTTCCATGACCCTCTCAAAGGCATGGGAAAGGTGGGGCCACGGCGTAGCCATCCTTAGTGTGTTTCTGCCCTGGCCCCCCAGCCAGCCCATTATTGTAACCTGGGCCGTCGCAGAGGGCCACGTGCACACAGATGCCACAGTGTCACTTGAGAGTGATTCCTTTCCTATGGCAGTAGTTTAGAGCCTTCTAGCCCTCAACACCTCCCTCTCCTCCTTCCTCTCTCCCTCTCTCCTGCCCCCAGAATAATAGAAAGAAGCCCAAAGCCTCCTTGAGTTGTGTCACTTAGGATTGACCTGGCTCCACGTAACCAACAGAAACAAGCAATCTCTGAAATGGAAGTTTGTTTCCCGCAGCAAGAGTTCTGGGTCCACGGCTTATGGTGGCTTAATGACGCGGGCAGGGACACTCTGGCTCTTTCCACCTTGCACTTCTGCTATCCTTGGCAGGTAGGCTTCTTCCTCATGTTCATGACTCTGGTCTCAAGACGGCTGTGTGTCTTCCAGGTGTCACATCTATACTCCAAGTAGATAGAAGGAAGAAGGGCAGTGGGTTTTTTTTTTTTTCCCAGTGAGGGAAGACAGGACCCCACCTGCCCTGGACTTCTAACTGTAGCGCAGCGGCAAAGAATTATGCCCATCTTTAGCTTCGAGGGGTATTAGGAAATCCTGGCTCTCCCTCAAAGTAGTGGAAAGCAATAGAAAGGGGGTTTATGAGTAGATTTTGAATACCCAACCCACAGTCTACGAATGGTCAGAGAGAGGCCCTTAGAGAACGGGAAGTTTGGTGTTTCATGATATCATAGGATTATGATTTGTCCATCTCTTCTGGAAGTTAAAAACTCCTGCTGATTCAAATAATTAATTTACTGAGGAATTGGTTTGGTGGAGTATTTGGGCATCTTCTCTGAATAGAGGAATTCCCAAATCGATTAATAGCGGAAACAACATGGGGCTGGTAGGAATTCGATTCGATCATCTTAGAGAACAAACTCTCGAAGTCCTTTAGAAGAAATCTCATGAAAACAGCTGATGAATTATACAATTTCAATTTCTTCCTTTCTTTTGGGTAAGGCTGAATTACCCCCTACTTGCCAAAACATGCTAGAAATGTTTTATTGGCTTAATTTCGGCTCCTATATGTATATGAAAGTAATAAAAGTGTATCCCTTTAAATATATTTCATAATTTAGAGTTTTCATAAATCCATGCTGGCTTTTCTTCCTAGTATACAATAAATTTGATTCTATTGCTTGTTGATCATATCGTCGTAAGAATAGTGAAACAGTACGAATGTTCGTTTTAAGGAGGTAGCTTAACTTGGGAAAAAGTAAAGGAGATAAGGTAAAAACAACATCAGGCTGGTGGTTGCATTAGTCGGAGGTCAGTAAATTACAGCCCAAGTGTGACTGACTTTCTGTTTTCATAAATAAAGTTTTATTGGAACACAGCCAGCTCATTCTTTACATACTGTATGGCTGCTTTCATGTTACAGAGGTGGAGTGAGTAGTTGTGACAGAGACCGTATGGTCCGCAAAGTTGAAAATATTTACTCTTCAGCCCTTCACAGAAAACGTTGGCCAGCCCCTGTAGAAATCAGTCCTGGATGATTCCATGATAGCTGACGCAGGGCCTGGGTTCCACTTCCCCCACCATGTGGAAATCAAGTTTCAGGTAAAAATAAAATAAAATAAGTAAAATAGGCGGGTAATTTAGCAGACATGAATTCATCACTCCCAGACCAGAGGCACTGGGATGTTTATCTTCATATCCAAAAACAACTGGTTCCATTTCTGTCTTTAGCTTCTGCCTGTTATGAGAGAGACTCTCGCCATGTTGATGTTTCATTCCAGCTTGGAGTCTGTAGCCAACACACGAACAAGGATCTTGAGTTTGCCCTGTGCTGGCTCTGTGCCATTGAGCAAGCTCCTCAAGCTCTCAGAAACTTCTCGTCCTTGTTTCTCAGTCACAGGGTGAGAGTGGCTGGGTGCATGTTCCAGGGTTGGGGTCTTCGAGTTTCCTTTCTTCACCAGAGTTGTCGGATTCAGTGAGGAGAGAGATCATATCTTATCAGAACAAGAGGATTCTCTGTATTCACAGCCTCGGCCCAGAATTCTTTCCCATTTGGTGCATGTGTAGACTAGTGTGTCCAACAAATCAGACCTGTACATTGAACGTTTACAACTCTCTTTGAACATAAAACATGAGCTATTTCAAAGAGACAAAAGCTGAGTGCTAGTATCTGAAGATAACGGAAATAACGTTTATGGACCATGCATTATGTGCCAGACATACTTCTAAACACATGATATGTATTAGCTTATTTACTCTGCACAAAAGCCCCAAATTAAGTACTATCATCAGCCCCATTTCACAGATGAGGACACTGAGGCAGCTTGCCCGACCTCGCACAGTCATGGCAGATTCTAGCATCAGAGCCCACACTCTCGACCGCTCTTCTTTCTACCTTCCAGTGGGTACGACTGGCCTCCAGCCACACTGCGGTGCAGGAGAAAACAAATGTGAGAGAGACACATTGTGGTTCCTAGAAATTATGGACACTTCTGAAAACTAACCCGAGACTTTTTTCGTTTACCCCAAACCTACCCCCTGCCATTGAGATCATCCTCAGCGGTTCCTTTTCTCAGCTTCTTCTCCTTCGTCGGATTTAAAAAAAAAAAAAGGAAAGGAAAAGAAAATGTAGGACAACAGTTGAGAAAATACAGGTTGGAAAGTGGGTCACTTTTGTGAAATCATCCTTCTCTGCCAGTACCAATTTTGAATTCTTTCTCAGAATTAAAAAAAACAAACAAGCAAACAAACCATGTGGAACAATCTGTGGCAGATGGTTGCTTCGGCTCTAGGTGAGTTTTGTCATTATACTCCGGGACAGAAAACCATCGCTTTGGAAAATCATCTGTTATTTTCGTGAGCTGCCAGCTCGGAACTATTGTAGCTGTGACGGTTTGGGACGGGGCGGGTCGTTTTATATTTTGGGGGTTTTTTTTGTTTTGTTTTGTTTTTTGCTTTTTCCTAGAGATTAGCACAGAAACCATCTCCACTGGAATGCTGTGGATTTTAGATGCCGTGCCACGGCGGCTAACCCAGAATTCAGCAGTTCAATGGGGTAGGAGAGGTGAGATGGAATCAGGTTTGAGGTAGAAGTTAGTCCTCTTCTCCAAGGTTTATCTTCCCCTGGAAACTACAGCAATAAACAGCTAAACCATGGTGTTCATTACCAGCAGAAGTCCCTAATTAATTTATTTTATGTTAATTAAGTTTATAATTATATAGTAAAACATTTACTTTCTCCCTCAAGAAATTGACTGAATCTTCTGAAGGGGCTTTGTGACTGTAATTTAGGTGCAATTAGCCCGTTAAATTTAGTTAGGGTTTGGTTCATTTAGCTGCTGCCGGAAGATGCTAGAAAGGAGGAAACCAGGCAATGTCTCCGAAGCAACTCTGGGTCTAGAAGAATGTGTTGCCGAGAGGCTCCTTCCTGGGCTCCGGGCAGCTAGTGCAGATGTGTAGGACAATCGAGATACGGTTTCATAGTTACCATCTATGTGCGTTCCCCACTTACAGAACTGCAGGTTCCTATAGCCGTTGATGGGGGTGAAGACTTTCTTTGCGGTTCTGGAAGGGTAACTGAAGCTATGGAATGGTTCTCAGACATTTTCTTCCATGGCTGTGAAATCTCTGGCACTGGCCAGCCTTCAGGCTCAGAGTGGTATCAGCAGCTACGGCCACTGTCTTGGCCTGGAAAGGCATCCTGCCTGCTGGGAAGGGAATGACCCGGCACCTGGCCCCCGGTGGCTCTGACGGCTGTAGTCCAGGCTCCCCGGGGCTCTAACGAAGAAGACCGCACTATTCCAGGCGTGTAAGGATGGAATTTTTGAAAAGAGTTCCGTGAGCTTTTACCCCATTGCTCATAACGAAGGGTATATTTAGGCCTATCTTTGAAAATACAGTTGAAGGTAACGATCTGACGTGGCCGCGGAGCTGTGTGCAAGTTTGGCGCTCACTGCTCAGGCATGTGTTTGGAAACCCGGAAAGCGCAAACGCAGGATTATTCCAGTGAGTCGGGAGAGAGCATCCCAGCAACACCCCAGTGGTTGGGGAAGCCAGGGTTCATCTATTTTAAAGTCCCTTTGGTCTTTGAAACATTTATTTCTTGGTGGATAACAGAAGTCTTTGCTTTGGAAAGGAAGCCGGAGAAATTTTTGTCCTAGAGTGCTAAGCTGAATTACACAAGACAATTTTTAAAAGACATTTGGTGTCCTGTCATGATGGGAGTTGGTTTATTACTGTGTGATTGGTGAATGAATGAAACATATACTTAAGTCAAACAAAATAGGATCACTTAGCCCCCTTCTACCTAAATGTTTTCATCTGTAAAATGGAAGCACGAACTTCCTTTTCACTTCACACTAAGCAAATGATAGCCTCCTTCCCAAAAGAAGCATGTGAAATATGACTTATAAATACCTGCAAAGGTATACAGAAACACGATTTTTATAAATTGTCTTATTTGTCTTGCTTATGTTATTTAATACTATTTTAGGAAACGGTGTCTCTTCATTCTTCGTTGGCATTTAGCTTTAATGTTTTTTTTTTCCTTTGCCCCCAATTCTGCTATAGTAGAGTGAAAAACCAAAACCAAAAAGAAACCAACAAAAACAAACAAAAACAAATTACAGCAACACAAATTAGGGTATAACTTGTAATCAAGAAAGTACTCTAACTGGGCTTTTAAAGGGGAAAAATATCATATTCAAATCTAGAACATTTGGGGTTAGAAGTCTATTATCCTGAACATAATACATATTTGATGAAACCTAAAACTGTCTTCAATGAGAGGGTCATTCCAACCATAGTTTTTCAAGCCAGTAGGATACTTTGGAAAGTCTAAGGCTTGACACTTTGTCTAAATGTTAAGAGTCCAAATTTGCGCTGCTCCCCCAAGCTGAGGAACTTGTATGTGGCAGTATTAGGTGATTACATTCTGGTCATCCCCACTAGGTAGACTTATTTCATCTGTCACTAGTGTTGGGTAACAGATTCAGAGAAGTTGCCTGACTTGGCCAGAGTTGCACAGCCCAGGAAGCGGAGGGGCAGGATCCAAACTCAGGTCTGTCTGGCTTCAGGCTGTTTCTTTCTGTCTAACCATCCAAGCCAGCTCTCTTTCAGGCTTCATCCTGGAAGTTAATCCACTAGCACACAATTGCCAAAGGAGATAAACATGTGGAGTAAATGTACTTATTAAAATTCTAGTTCCAGTAGTAGCTGGAAGTAAAGGTCCAGGAACTTGTATAGTTAAACGGTGGATGGTAAATGGCCATAATTATGAAGAATGAAAAAAAGAACTAATTTATAATCCAGTCTTCCCTGCTATGCACATGTAATTATACTGTGTCCTTTCATCTGGGTGACATTGAAAAATGTTTACTGCTTTCACGTGAGGCAATGCTTTGGTCCATCACATGTGTTCGAATGCCTCTTGTGCTCATGTAGGTGCTGCTTTCTGTTTTAGACTAAGAATGTGTGTAGAGTTACAAGGTAAATAGCCCTTCCCTTTTAATCACTTTGATTTAGCAAAGAACTTCCTGTAAATTTTGGAAAGCATTTCTTAAAATAATGTCAGATGTTTGGATACATTAAATTTTTATTAAAAACAACAACAACAACCAGAGTACATTGTTTTCCCAGTGTCTTGGTTCTGGCTGATTCTTGGCGTGGTTGCTATAATTCTTAACCAAGCTGTTATATTTGGTATGCCGTATATGCCATGCATACTTTATTTAAAAAGGAAAATAAACTGTGAAATCTGGCGTGTGTAAAAATGCACTGTCTTTAAAACCCAGAGTTTTCTCCATGGAGAAATCGTACCCGAATGAAATGATTCTGAAGGACCTTACAGTAGAATCCTCCTCACCTCTCAGAAAAGGGTGTCGCCAGGTAAAACCGCTGAGGTCGGCACGTGTCCAGGTGCTGTAAGACGTTCTGAGGTGTTAGTAAGGACGGTTGGATGGCATCACGGCGTGGACTTGTTCCAAAATGAGCTCTCTGCGTAAATAAAAATGTCAGGAGCAGCAGAGGCTTCTAGAACACCGGGTTAACTTAGGTCAAGTCGGGGGCCCTGGGAGCTGACTTCAGTCTGATGCAGCCAAGGGTGTCACAAGGGTTGACCTTGTACTTCTGCTTCCTACTGAGAATAAAGGAAGTTCTCCATTTTACTGAGGCTCCTCGAAGTGGGTTCCGTGCTCCTAGAAAGGGCTGTGCCGAGCCACCGGCTGTGACACCAAACCCTGGGGACCCCCCTGATGAGGAAACATTTTTTGGATCGTGAATCCTATTCTTGGTGGTGTGAATGGGCTGGTTCTTATTCAGACTGATGAGCGGGTCTGGGATATTCCCTTATGACCCTTGCTAGGTGCAGGATAATCGTGGGGGTTAGAGTTGGATACACCTTTGCAGGGTCCAATATGGGATCTTAAATTTGGTTTCCCAGAGCAGTGTCAAGTAATGTCCCAGGTAGTCTGCCCAATGGCAGGATGAATCTTCTTTCCAGCCCAACCTTGCCCGTCTTGGAGGAGAGGCACGTTTTAGTGCTTGTCCCCGCAAGGTAACTTCGAGGTGACGGAAGTTGTTCTGCTGATGGTGTGCTGGGGAGAAGGGACTAGAGAGAAAGGGCGCATTTGGGGGAAGGGCCTCCTTCCTGCCCCATAATCTCTGTTTGTCTCTGAGGTGGGGTGCCTCCTCCTTTCTGGAGAACAGGCTGAGGCCAGATACATGTCTCTGCAGCTTCCTGAGTGGAAGAACAGATCTGTGGCCCGGGAGCAGGACCACGGGCCTTGGAAGGGGACATCGTTGCGTGGGGGTGGGGGACAGTGAGGAGGAGGTGATGTGGCAGCAGCACGGGAGAGGAGGCCATCGCAGGGCTAGGGGCTGACCACCTGGCAAAGCCAGAGCTCGGTTCCCCGAGTGGACTTGGCAGCTCTTCCAGAGGCGGCCTACCTTCTAAGATGTCCACGACCAGGCAGAAGAGAGGCCTTGCTCACGGCCTGCTCTGCGGCGGGTTTGCCTACCTCAGAGTTGAGTGTAGTGGGTTCGTGGGGATTATCAACCCCACCTCTCTTTGTTTTGCATTCTGGAATACGGGGTGTTTAGGGTTTCATTATCTTGGGCCCTGAGCTCATTTAAATGCAGATGAGATTTATGAGGTACGTCTATTCAAGCGAAGATAATTTGTTTGATCGTCTCTGCTTAATTGGAACCATTAGCCGCTCTGACCTCCAGGCTTTGGAACACTAGGCGGACATGCCACACACGAAAGGCCGCCTGACTGTTGCCTTCTTAGCAAGCACCCTCAGTGCAGTCTTCAGACTTTGTTTCTGAGCTAGTGCTTGGAATGCCTCATGAAAAAGTGGTCCTCCAGGACAGATTGGATGTTGACTTACTCTCTTCCTTTGTGGAGCAGCTTAACCTTGGACTTACACTCCGAGTCCTGCTCTGTGGCTTTCTGATCTCTCCTTGCACTCACCACCCCCTTTACATGCTTGAGGTCTCCCGCATGCACTGACAGCAACTCCTTTTGCTCGAAGTCCTTCTCCCCTTCCTTCCATCCCCTGCTTACGTTCACCACCACCACCACCATCATCGTCATCATCAGAGAAGCTCAGGCTGACCCACGGCATTTGTTTCCTCTTGCTTATTTTATGCATAATTTACTCTTCTAGAAATGTATTCATGGTCTGTGTGTCGTGATTTCAGCCATGCTTGAGCAAAGCCAAGCAACTTCCACTGGGTATGTTGAAGGTTCTTACAAGTTTGAAGTCATTGTAAGTTAATTAAGTTATAGGTTTTAGGCCACTTGTCTCCTATTAGGACATAGTAGGTTCTCGTACTCTGGCTTCATAGACTCAGAAGAATCGCTGGCTAGAGTGTTTCCGCAAAAACAAATCTAGACATAAACCTGTGTTGGCAGCACGGAGCGCATGGTCTTCTGTATGGAGATTTATAACACCATGCCTATGTGTACTGAATGTTTGAGTCACTGGTAAGTCCCTCTGGTCTGAGAATTGTGGAACAATGGCTGTAAGAAGATGTCATTTCCTATTAAAAAAGCTACCCTATGGATTTTGCAATATATACTTATTGAAGTGAGCCAGAAGGCTAGACACACCCCACAGGAGAACAATAGATTGATTTGGGTGTCTCAGTGTTGTTGCTTAATCTTAATTCCCCTCAAACCACAAACTCAATCTTTTTTTTCCCCTACTCTACTTACAGCGTTTTTAGTTGATTCCCCAGATAGAGACCATATCATCGATCTTTTTGGGTGTGCTCCCCGTCCCATGTGAAGTCCCTGACATGGGAGCAGTGGAGCCTTGGGACCCTTGTCATCAGGCCCTGCTGATCAGACCACATCCTCCTTAGAATCATTGAGTTTTAATTGTGCAATAGCTTTGGCTTTCCTTACACCTTTGAGTTTGCCAAGAACTTTGTGTTTCCTGCTTTAACTTTCAGTTCATAACTAAACTGCATTTTGTAAAGTCAAACCAGCGCTTTAAAAACCTCTCTGACCATCCTCAGCCATTTATTTTTAGTTGTTCATCTTCGGTGAACAAATGGACAACAGTTTTCTTTGTCCAACGCCCACAGTGGTTTTGATCATCACAAGAAAGAATAAACTAAGTCTAGCACCTTTTTCCCCAGGAGCTTAGAATGCTGCAGGAGGCACTCACTGGGTGTCCACGTGTCTAACTGTAACCTTGACTATACTTCTGAGCAAATACGTGATTTTTTGCAGGAAGCTTTGAAGTGCATTGATTAGCCCAGGCACCAGTGAGACACAGTAGATCCTGCCTTGTGTGGCACACTACGCTCCCCTCCAGTTTGGTTCTGTTACCAAGTACATCAAAGACCTTGGATAAAACTCAGAGTTTAGACATTGCTATTCTGAAACTCAGAATGCATCCAGCCCTTGGTATTGTGCAAGGCACAGAGGATGGCTAGATGCACTCTCTGTGCCGTCCTGCGGCCTGTAGTCTGGGATGCAGGGAGGTAGACTGAAAAGAAATAAAAAGTTTAAAAAGAAATAAAAGTTTGAAAAGGTACAGACGTAGGCTATGTGAATGAATGGAATTGAATGTCATAGCAGTTAAGAGGCCTGTCAACTAAATGCTCATAGAAATGGCTTTTGCGCAGACCTTCAAGCATGTTCAACGCTTCTGTAAGGAGAGCTTGTTGGATGGAAGGGGTTCTTGGGCAAGAGGTGGCATGTGGATAAAGCATGTCCTCAGGGAGGGACAGAAGTATCCGAAGGATGGTGAAGCAGCTTCTGGAACGAGCTCGCAGAAGGAAGCTGCAGGACCAGGCTTATGTGTTGGGACATTTCTGCTATAGGAGATGCCACTGTACAAGATAGAATGATGGGCCAGAGGGTCTCAGTGTGGATTTCTGCTGTCTCATTCCATTCGTGGGTGACCCTGGACACATCACATTGGCCATGTGGGTCGAGCGGGTCCCCTATAAAATAGAAAAGGCAAATGGCAACGGACGGTTGCTGTAACAACCAACGTATTTTAGATGCCCCACAAATGTCAAATTAGGACAATGGGTGTCTAAGCCCTGGTGCTGAAATAAAGCAAGGTTGCACCCAACTCAAGTCTAAAGGGTGATAGAAAGCTCTCTTGGCAGTCCCTGGGTTCAAGGCACCTCATGTGATGAGAATATAGGAATTTACCCTTTGATTTTACTTGGTAGACATTTTCAGAAGGTTCAAGAACCTTTGCTTTGCTCTCTGAGGAAGGTGAGCCTCTCTGTTGGCACCCCGGCCACCATCCGGTCTCCAAAGTGGCAGCATGCCACACGGACGCCCAAGTTGGCAGTTCGCTCCTTGAATTCTCCAAATGAGATAAGATTTGCTTTTTTAGACAAACAGCTGCGTCTTTCTTCCGTTCCTTTCGCTTCCTTTCCACTCAGCAGTTTTCCTTCTTGCTCCAGATAAATCGCTGCTAATTTAAATGTACTGCAGATCCTTGCCATTTTATGGCTGATTGCTTCTGAGTTATAGGAGGGAAATGTGTGCACGTTTGAATGTAAATAAATCTAAATGGATCGGAAGCCAGTGGTAGAGAAAGCACAGTGCTTCGCTGACCTTCACCTCCCCCACCCCGTCCGTCCATTTGAAGAGGTCAATGAGCAGATCTGAAATCAGCAAGCTGCAGGGATGGAGTTTTAAGGCACATCCTGGGTTTGTCTCTGCTTTCGACTTTACATCCCATTTCTGACAGCACCTGCTTTACCCTTGTCCTTGTTCACATCACTTCGTGTCAGCAGCAGTGGCAAAGTTTCTTGCAATTTTTTTTTTTTTTGATAAAGGAGCCGTTCTCACGATAACTACCATGCACCATCGGAATGCTGCAAATCCTTCAGAATGTCACATTGTCAAAATATCTATATTTCAGGCTCAGAAGCTAGACAGCTCGTTTGGCTGCTAAACCCACAAGATGTTCAGCCATTTGTTGTGGTCTAAAAACTTTCCCCCTCACTAGGAGAAAATAATGATCTATTGTTTGATATCATTTTGTGGCCCCTTCCTTGGGTTTCTTGTAACACGAGTGGGCAAAAGCCAGGCAGGTTTTGGTACGTAAACTGGGGCCCTGATTGAATCTTGCTATCAATCCCTTAGAAAGAGGAAGCACCAGGTACATTTCCTTATGAACAAGTCAAGTCTTGAAATCAGACTGGGTTTTCACTATCTGGTGGCGTCTCTCTCGTGCGTCAACGGTCTTGTGAAGATCAAGTGTATCAGAGAGGAGTCTGACTTGCCTTCCTGGAGGTGGAGGGAGAAGGTAGTAGCAGTTTGAATGCAGACACGGCACATGGCTTATCATAGCAGCAGCCTGGCTTTTCCTCACAAGGAAAACGTTGCGTGTGTTATTCTGGTTGGCTTTACTCCCCTCGTGGCATGGGTGTGTGGCGCTGAGGTACAGTTCTTGGAGAAGGATGCATCACGAAAGACAAAGCAAAAGGAGGTTGAAGAGGGACACTTGATGACATCCCTTTAAGTAGTTGCAGCCTGAGTGAATGGCAGCCCTGAGGAAGATGCCTCAAATCTGGCAAAGCAAATTGTTTCTCAAACTGTTAATAACGAGCTTGGGTGGGCCTCGGGGAGGAAAATGGCAAATTGAAGCAAAGGAAGGATGGTTTGGGGCCCGCTGTAAACACTGACATGAGTCAACTCTTATGGGTTCCTGTGCCATCAACCCATTGGAAGGAGATAAGGCTCACTTTAACAGTTTAGTCCGTTCTGTTATTATTAGTGTTTTAAAGTCAAACGCTTTTCAAAATTGAATGTGCAGAGAGTGGTATATTGAATCCACCAATCTTTTGGTTTGGGGAGGATGTCTTCTATTTGTATCATTTAGTTCCTCCTGTTTTTCTTGGCAAACTTGATATCCTAATATTAATCCTATTGTTTCAGTGGGGAGGAATTTGAGACCCACCCTCTTAGAACCTGAAGGTGTTTGGGTAGTGTGTTTGGCATGTTGTCCTGCGTGTCACAGTGCGCTCCAAAGCCAGCGCGCTTATGCTTGCCTGGAGGCTGAACTTGGAGAAAAGAGACTAAAGTCAGGAATGAAGGAGACTTCATCGGCACCACTGTGTGTGTCCTGCGTGCTCGGTGCCTTGTGGGTGATTAAGTCCATGAGCGATGTTTGGCGTCTGTACTGAGTGCTCTTCCTGAGACTTGGAAGGGTGGGAGAGAGAAAATACAGCCCTTAATCACGTCCTACTTCTGAAAGTCGAGCTTGAGAAAAAGTGACCAAGAAACCCGGCCCCCTGTAGTTTCAGGGCTTCCCAAAGTCCTTCATCCATACCTCAAATAAAGAGCAGCAATTTGTCTGAATTTCCTGTGGAAATGCAGCTCGGTAGACTCTTCTAGCGATGTTGTAAATGATGACACAGATCGGTGGTGGTAATTACAGCTCTGGAGGTAGATGACACCAGCGCCTGCCTGGCCGACCAGATGCCAGGTTGAGCAAGATCCAGAGTCTGGAGGGCTGGGTTTAGAAGTGCCGTCCGAAGCCGGACTTGAATATATTTTGGGGGGTTCTACCACAACGTCATTGATTTTGTCACCTAGGGATGTGATGAAGCTCGCCGGGTTTTCCTAGAGAAGTTGGAGGGATCTCATCCTCCCTGCAGTGACAGGGCAGGGTGGCTGCAGAGGACAAGGTCCTGGGTCAGAATCTGAGCTCTGGCCCACCTTTGTTGGATCTCCAGCAGGCTTCTTTTTGCCCCTAGGGCGTCAGTTTTCTCACTAGGAAAATGGGCACAATAAGAGAATCTACCGCATAGGGTTACTGTGAATTTAAGAGGGCTAGTTTGGACAAAGAACTTAGAAGAAAGCTTGGTAACAAGTGGATTAGCTGTGATTTATTGTGCAAGTGATGTACTCATCTTTCTCCATCTATGTGATGGTTAAGTCTTTGAGATCTGTTTGCTTTATTTTCGTATCATCTACTGTAGTGTCCACTATTTGGTCACTGCTCAACGAATGCCTGCAGGATTAATTAAAATTAATCATTATATATTACATATATAATATTTACATATACTATATGTCTTATATTATACATATAATATATATATATGGCAATATACCACATATTGTATGCTACATATTGTATGTTATATAATAGATATTCCATCTATCTATGTGTGCATGTCATGTATATGGTACAATACTTAAGTGAGTTTAAGCAATTAATTATTTAATATTAGGATTCCTGGAAAAGAATCTAAATCTTTGTGTGGTCCACTATTTCATAGTTAAAGCTAACCGGTCTCTGATCTGGTGCTGAGTAATGAATCCGTTATTTTAGAAATAATCTGATGAAATGAAGTGGGGAAAGAAAATCAGGATTTGGGTAGATATTTGTTGTTTTTTGTTTTTTGTTTTTCTTCACTGTGCATAAAAATTCTCCAGGGCTCATCTATATTGTACACAGAATTCTCCTCCTTAAATTAAGATGTTAACATCTGAGACTGTTGTGCAGAACTATGTGCAGAAATCCTTTGCACGTCTTTCCTGTGTTTCCTGGGCCATGTAAAATTGGTTTGAAGTTTAAAACTAAGTGGCTTGACAATAAGATGCACGTTTTTCTCCCAATTTCTGTTCTGTGATTATCTATTCCTTTATGTTTTAAAGCATATTCCATGTTTGTCTTGATTTTGATTATTTATTATGTTCTTTTAAAAAAGTGATTATGCTTGTATGTTAATTTCCATTGATTTTTGTTTTGAGCATGACTTATGTTTTATTTTGTGTTTCTTTTAGGTTTTGTTTTGTTTCATAAGATCCCACTGGATGGGTAGCTGAAATAAAAGAAAAGACAGAGAAGGGGGCTGTGGTGCTTGTTGGTTGATGCTGCCTTGTAAGCTGGACTCTTGGGACGAGCCTTGGCTTCTCCCGGGAGGTGCCGTGTAGCTGGGGGTTTGCTGGTAGATGTGGGTGGTGTTTGCAGGAGGTCCCGTGTGAAGCCTGCGGCTGTCGTGAGCTGTGTTTGGGGAGCACCCGCTGCAGAGGCAGCTCCCGGGCTGCTAAGCAAACACTCAAGAAAACATCTTAAATTAATGCTTCTCTTTTGTTCTTGCAATTGTTCAAATAAGAATTTGACATGGAATTCCGTTGGATTATGCTTCTCTTCTGAAAGGAGTGCTCTTTGACCATACTGGAAATGTGTTAATTCTTACTGTTTCTGTTCGTTAAAGGTGAACTGCAAATTAAAAAAAAAAAAAAAAGAAAAATCTAAATTTAGGGACAGGTCTAAGAACACACTAAGTAGCCTAATCTCCACGTAACACGTAGCTTAGCATTGTTTTCTGTTGATGTTAAATGAAGACTGAATTCAGAAAGTCCCTCTTTTCCTTCTACAGTGCAGCGACTGAGAAAGTTAAGGGCATCACTGTGGGGACTTGGCGAGGCCGCTGAGAGGTTCTCTCCTTCACTGGCAATAAAGGTCCAGAGTCATGCAATCAACCCTAATGATTTTTCTAAAGTTTGTTAGCAGGCGAAAAATAAAAGCAGTTCCGTGGTCGGGGGCTCTAGATTTAGGTTAGGCGTAGTCAGTTTCAGAATAACTACAAGAGCGAAATAGACACATAGGGCGCGCTTGTCCTTTTATTTGCCCCCTGCGATCCACCTGCTTTTTAGAAGTTTCCTAGTGAGAAGGCCGCCGTATCTCATGCTGTTCCCATGACAGAACTGCAGCTTTTCTACTCTGAAAAGGTCTGCGGGCAGAATGGCTGGCCTGCTGGGAGCAGGAGACCATATTCTAAGAAGGATAGTCCCCTACTCCATACTACACTACTGCTGGTTTTCACGGGCAGGAAGGCTCTTCCTGACCCCAGCAGCACCGAGGTAATGAGTCTGTGCTTTCTCAGATCCAGCCTCATTGCCGAGAGGGTAGCCCGGGATCCACAGGCTCCGGCGTCCCCGCCTTAGTCCTGTCACCGACCCCTGTTTCGCTCACTTGGCCACCGTAGTGACCTTCGTCTGCTTCGCTCGGCCTGTGCCAGGGAGGATCCCTGGCCTGCAGACAGGGTCGGCTGCCCTCACCCCACCGCACCTCACACTCCTTTCGTGAGGGGGACGGCAGAGCCAGGCCCGGAGCGTTTCACTTGAAAGCACGATCAGCTCTGACCGTGAAGGCACGCTCATCGACGCCATGGCTGGGCTGAAACCTTACTGATATTTGAAAAAAATTCCTTTTTTGGGGGGGTGTGTGTGAAATAGTTACTCAAGTTTTGCAGTTCAGCTTTAAGGATTTATAGATTTTTAACTAGTCCAACATGTTTGGAAGCGTTGTTTTGTGTCCTGTGTAACCGAGGCATTAATCTTAATAAACCAGGATCCATTTAGGCACCACTTGATATAAAAGGATTATCCATGATGAATATTTTATACTGTATCTTTTACATTAACCACTAAATATGTTACTGCTTGATACAGACATTTCACAGGGTCCTATGGATTACAGCATTGAACTTGGCTACTCCATTCACCTGCCTCAGAGACGGGCAGTTTCTCCAAAGTACACACAGGCTGCTTGTTCTCGAGTGTGTGTTTCCAAAGACACATTTGAGTGGGAGAGCAGCTGGCCCTTGGTGTGTGTGGGGGCTCCAAATATTCCCTGAATTCCCATTTTCTTGCTCATTGCTAAATGACCCCGCCTGTCACTGCATAGATTTTGATCTCTCCCAAAGCTGTTGATTTACAAAGAGGCCAGCTAATTGCAGAAATCTTGAACCCTGAAAGGAAAAGGAAATTCACACTGAGAGCCAAGCAGAGGCTGTCAGTACCCTAAGCATCCTTAAATATCGGCCATTTTGGTACAAATTGTTTTGTTTTGTTTTTAACCTTTTATATTTTGTTCCATGGAACCAGAAAAGGGCAATGAATTGTTTAAGAACTATTTTATACATTTCCTAGACCCAAAAGAAAAAAAAAGAATATTTGTATTCAATAGCTAGAAGACTTGCAGGGTAGATTTTTGTTTTAAAATGGAGAGAAGTGGACAGATAAGGCAATTTAATATATCAAAGAGCAGTTGACATCTCCTAGGGAACGATGAAAACAGCAGGCTATTAGAAAATTGTTTCATATGGTTCTTGTGTTCCTTGCTTTTCATTTTTCTTTAATCCCCGAAGACCACAGTCAGTGACATATCTTCTCATTTCTACCCGCTAGACCACACTCTTTCATCCTTTGCTTTTTGAGGTCCCTACAAGACATCTTTTTACAGCTTCCTAATGACACGGATCGTGTGTTTTTTTCAGCATTAGAAAAGGCCAGGCAGCATTTTTGCTGAAATCAAGTCCGTTGCCCCCCGACCAGGACCTGGCGTCTCAGTGCCCAGCAGGTGCCCTTCGTAAAGGGCGTGCGCTGGGCCCACGGACGCACCGCCCAGCACCGCCAGCTCTGTATCTCCCAGGAATGGGGTCCCGGTTTCCCAAATCTTCTGATTCTTTAAGAGAAACATGAAACCTGGATTTTTTTTTTTTTAATGTGAAATGTCCCTATTTTTAAAAAGTTGGCTCGGTTATTTTTAAAACATTATGTAGGCCAACAAAACATGTCTGTGGGCTGCCAGTTTGTTACTTTTGTCTTAAAGCAACATGATTGTTCTCTGTTTCCTATGATCTTTCCTTTGCAAAGGCACTTCGCCGTGTGGCCATCGAGAGCTTTTTCCCTATGGAGTTTGGGGCCTGAGGCCTTCGGGGCTTTCCCGGGACTTCCACTCGCTGGCTGGGGCCTCGGCTCTGTCACCCTGCCTGGGGCTCTCTTGGGACACTGTTCTCCCTCTGTTCCCGACCGGCCTCACTTCTCAGTGGCTGGAGACAACCTAGCAAGTCCTTCTTCCTGTTTTGTCTGACGTGGCCTTCCTTTCACCAGTGTCCCTGTCACTTGACCCAGTTGGATGGGGCTCGTTGGGAGAGCGCACAGGCCCCTTCATGGGCCCTTGTCATATCGGTGTGGCTGCTGGTAAACAGAAAACAGGCTTGCCATCTCAAGAGGTCTGGCTCAGGCCCTGTGTCTTGAATGGGGTCCCACTGAGACCCTCAGAGACAGCTGAGACAGACGAAGAGACCCTGGCATCCCCACTGACATCCCCGGAGACATCTGTCTGAGGCCAAAGAGGCCAAAGAAGGCTTCCCCAGTGGGAGGAATTCTTGGTTTTTCACTCCTGGTCTCCCAGCCCAGACCCATTTCATTTCTGACCCATCGAATGTTCTTTCCAAAAGTCGGGGCCCAGACTAGAAGGGAATTGTTGTAGGCCTGCCCACCACACAGGCCTCAGAGGGCATGGGCCTCTGCTTCCACTCTCCCGAAGCACAGCCCAGGGGGTTGGCTCGAGGCTCCCCCCGGACAGGGTGAGGTCGGTTGGTGGCAGCACGAGGCGGCCTCCGCTCTAGGGCGACACGGCAGCAATTCCGCTCGCCGCCAGGCGCAGGGGCGCGCGTGACGGAGGCGCTCCTGCTTTGTCTCTCCTTCTCTCTCAAGCTGCTTACAATTCCTCACTTTTACCTCTTTCTCGCTAGCCGTCTAAACTGACTCCATGCCACACAAGAGGGCTTGTTTCCAGGCGCTTTCTTGGTGGCTTTGCTCGCACTTTTTGCTGTCATTGTTTGTTGCAAAATGGGACCAAACACGAACGGGGCCGCAACTAACCTCTCTCATACCACCGCGGGCCGAAGGTGCACTCTTCCCCTGTTCTGGCGCTTTCTGTCTAGCTCTCCTGCCTGGTTTTCATCTCATCTCCTCTCACAGCAGGCGATGGTCCTCTCACCCTGCCTTATCCAGACCAGAGGCAGAGGGAGAGCCGCCGAGGGATGGGACTCATGTCACCCGGGGCCTTCGCTGGGTGGCCGTGGCCAGCCACGTAGGCTGTGCCCTTCCCATCTAGCCAAGGTCAGGGGGGCTCCCTGGGGTCCCACAGACGGGACTCCAAGGAAACCGGGGCGGAGGCTGCCATGTCATTAAGTGTGTTCTGCTGTGTTCACATACCTGCTGTGCCCACGAGCCGTGTCGGGTTCATTGCAGGGCACCTGGGAAGGTGACGGACTCTCCCAGACAGGGCAAGAATATAATTTCTGGGGGGTGCTGCCAGATGGAATTAAGTGAACAGAACTCCCAACCCAGAGAGTGACAGGAAAACAGTTGTCACAGAAGGCGGCTTTCCACTCGGGTTAGTCCATTTCCTTGTTTCGGTCATTGGGGACAAGGGAACCCCCCAGCCATCTGATTCCGATGGTGAGATCTCTCTGGGTTTCATTCAGGCAAATGCTGCAGTGGAGTCTTGGGATGGTCATTAGCGAGCACCCCAAATAGGATGCTTTTGGCCGCGTCTTAGTTTTCACGAGAAAAAAAAAATGCATGAGAAGCGAAGGAGAGAATGGAGATTTTCACTCTCTTTATTTTTCCATTTATGAATAGAGCATAATCAAATATAAAAGAGCAAGAGATTCTGTTCACAGTGTTTAGGTATATCAAATGATCACATTGTACCCTTTAACTGTCTTACAAATTTATTTGCTTATTACACCTCAAAAAAGCCGAAAAGAAAAAAAAATGGAAGAAAAAAAAAGTAGCAAGAGATTCCAGAGAAAGACAAATCCTTGGGTTTCACTTACTTCCTGTTCAAAACCATTTGCTGTAATCCATAGGCAGTCTGTGAATCATAAGCATGTCCTGTTTTTCCCCATAATGTTCCAGGTTTTAAAGTCATTTTTTCACATTTCCTGTAAATAATGGATAATCATTTTTATTTTATTTTTAAGTGCTGTTTTAACAATGTGGATAGACCATAAATGTACTTGCTGAATTCATTCATTTTTTTTAACAAGCCAATAAAGTTTTATAATTCATCTCCATGTGTCTTGCATTCTGTGTAGGGCCTTGTATACCTCTCCTCCCTTCCTCCAACACATACCATCACCCTGTGTGGCATTGATGGTGCTCAAGACGAAGGGTGTGAGCAGGAAGAGTGTGAGAGACATCACCAAGTTTTTTGGGGGAGTCCCAAACCCACAATACATCCTGGAATACATCTTCTCTCCCTCAAAAGTCACTTTTAAAATTTCCATCATTGTGAATTATATGTTTATTGTTAACTGATCCTTGCATTGGACATGTTTTCGTTGGCCGAAAAGCAGTTCTAGAAAACAAAAGTTTAAGAGAATTAAAAAAAACAAGCAAACAAATAACCAACAACCTACATTGTGTGGGAAAGTCCTTTGGTATTTTAGGAACTTGGAATGACCCAGGTCCTAGCAAGAGGGTACACTCAGTGCTCTGTCCCTCCATTCTAAGTGACTTGTAGCCAAATGAACATGATGGCTTGTGCTTTCATGGAAGAGAGAGAGAGAAAAAGGAAGACAAGTGGACATAGAGGTAAGATGCCATTGGACCATAACCGTTAACTTGGTACCAACACTTGACAGTCCACTTGTCTCCATCTCTCAGGCTTGTCCCTTTTTTATTTTTTCCTTTTAGAATAGGACCTAAAAAGCAGGTTTATAGGGCCCCAGATTCATTTGAGCCTGCTTTCACCTTCTGGGAAACTTGAAAAGGCTTTGCACCAAATTGAAGGCTAAGGACTAGAAAAACCGATCCAATGTGACCTGCGGTCTCATCAACCCAAGCATCCTGACCTCTTCTAAGAGTCTGGCTGGTGCTGGCAACTTGTACTTTTTCTGAACACCCTTCTAACATGTTTCAGTGGCCATTTGGAGGTTGCGTCATAATTTGAGGCAGTAGGCATTGAACCCAGACTGTGCAGGTTGGAATCCCAGTTATACTCACAAGCTAAATGACCTTGGGAAGGACATTTTGTGGCTCCATTCCTCATGAAATTGCAATAATATTAATAGTACCTACCCACCCCCTCCTGCCCCCAGCTCTTACGAGAGTTCAGTGAGACTGTGCACGTGGGGGTCACTTGGTGTTGCTAATAAAATACTTTGAAGGACTTGGGTGTGGGCTCACTCATGCTTGAGTATCCCTCAGTAAGGGCCCCGGAATCACAGACTCATTTTTTATGTATTGGCCACATGGTGACTGTGTGGGTGCAAATGATGGAGCCCAATGAAAGGGAACTTCACTCACTGGGTCATTCTGGACATGGTCTAGGCTATGAAGCTGTCTCAGGAGTTAGAGAGATTCCCCTTCTAGATCCCTCACTCTGCCCAAGCAGTTCTTGCACATGGACCCTCCTTTTCATATTTGATTTTGATAAAATAAGAGCATACAATTTGTTTGGACCTACATTATGATAGTTCAGTGAGTCCGAATCATGCTCTATAGTTTGAGGATTCTGGAGGGAAAAGCACTGAAGGTCATATCCCCAAAATGGTCTGCCTTCTTTTCTCCTCACCTTATTAATTCAGAATTTTTGATCATTTGAAAGAGGTTTATATTATCTTTAACTTTTAAATCACCCATTTGAAAATCTTTGGCTACAAATAAAAATAAACGAATTGGCTGAGAGACTGTGTGAAAAAAAGACTTGTTTCAAGTTCCCTCAAGCCTTAGAAACAAGTATTTGCAGGCAATGAGCTACAGATAACTAGATTATTCTTTTCTACTTCCTGAGGTAGTTTCTTGTAATAGCTGTGGTAGGCAACGCATGACCGGCCTTGCTGGAGCTACTTCATGTTGGAAGCGACGCAGTTTCATTTCTTTAAAAATATTTTGTCATTTGGGCTTTTTTCTTAAATCATTTTACATAAGTGGTACTGAAGTCTTACCAGCACCTAATTTAAGGCATTTTGCTGTTGTTACTGCCTTTTCTTATGTGTTTTAAAGTGAGATTGACTAACAGTAGCTAAATGGTAGTACTGGTTAACGGTACTAGTTTATCACTGTATGCCCAGCACTGTGTTAAGTGCTTCCTGAATTAATTCTTAACCCTCTCAAAATTAGCCAATGCTAATATTACTCCCACTTTAAAGGGTAGGAATCTGAAGAACAGAGGGATTGAGGAACTTGGTCCAGGTTACACTGGGATTTGAACTTAGGCAGGTTGGCTAGATAGCTAGAGATTGTACAGCTACTCCATATGGACTCTTGAGCAGGGCTGGGACTGGAGTGAGGCCAGAGAGGTGCCTGGGGCACCATCAGGGCCATGCAAGTGCCGAGGGCTCACTCCTAACAGCACTAGAGGTTGAGCAGACATGATTGTTGAGAAAAGCAGAATTGGAAGGTCAGTCTTTGTCACCGGGGAGGCACCTGCTGCCCCAGGAAGCCTCCGGTTACTTAAACGTGCCACTGACAAAGCCCTTGCACATCTCGACTTACAAGTGTGTGGCACAGTAGTGAATTGGCACCCGCTGTCTAAATATTACTTTGTGGAACACAGACGTTACATGGAGTTTGGGTTCCTGGATGATTAGCTCATGACAACCCAGCACATGTTTGCTTTGTCCATTATAACTGGAGACAGATTGTTGGTTTTGATTGTTCTGAAATGAATTTTCTCATGGTTCTTGAACCCGAGTACTTCCAGCTCATTTGGAACAGTCTTGACTCTCTGGTGAGTGCCGATGAGGGAAACTGCCTCAGTGGGGGTGGAGGTGGCTGGGGAGGCCAAGGGTCTGTCTGAGGACCATCCAGGTGCCCGAACAAGGTGGTAGAGGAGGCCAGAGCAGCATCTTGCTTCTGAAACACAAGGAGGCAGAGCAGTCACGTTGACACTCCTGTCCCCGAAGATCCCGTGTGGCAGCCAGGGACTGAAAGAGTCTTCCAAGGGCGTGCTCTGAGCTCCCAGTCATTTGGTCAAGGCCCGTGTGACACAGCTCAAGATGCTGGGCACCTTTGTTTACTGGATTAAAATCTCTGCCCAACCATAAGCTAATGAACAGTAAATTCTCCTGCTCTCCTTTTAAAGTATTGATTGTATTTCCCAAGGGGAAAGGAAAAGCCTCTTCCATGTTTATTTGACACCTGTTCTTTTCTTGTTAATAATTCTCATCATACGGTGTTCAGTCTTGCTGAATCGCTAAATAAAAAATGTAGGCCGTGGCGTCTTGCTCTAAGGATTAGGACTCAGCTTCAGGTAAGTTCCTGCAAAGACACTTGAGCCGGGTGGGAAGTAGGGTCAGCACTGTTTTACCTCTGGGGGGAGATGTTCTAGGGTTTTACATCAACTAAGAGACAGCACATTTAGGGTGCTTCAGGCTTTGCAAAGATGATGCCCTTGACAGGTGTTCTCTCTGCACTTGGGCTCCTGGATTGGGGGGAAGGCCAGTTACCTCTCCGTCACCGCCCTTCACTAAACACGGCGGAATGTTCCAGTTCCAGGGTGGTAGTAGGGCCAGCTCCCCAGTGTGTTGGAGCAGCCAAGTGCCTCGCACGTGTCGGGGGGAGCACAGGGGTCAGCACATCCCTGCCCCCTTCCCGCACGCGGAGGTTCATCCCTAACAGGGCTCATCGCTGCGCATGCGCGGTCCTGCAGCTAGACCACCTTTTCTCCTCTTCTCCATCTGTTCCCCTCGATTCGAGCGGAGGGGAAAGGCTTCCCGCCGCGGTCAGTCTCCAGTGCCTCCCTTCTTGTTTGTCCCTTTAACCTGCCGTTCCTCTCCACCGTGATCCCACATCTCTCACTTCACCCATCTGCTGGGAGCTCTTTTTCCTTGACACGCCCCCAGCTGAGGCATATACTAAATTCTTTACTACCTTGTTTCATCTTACATCAGGTCTGTTCAAAATCCAGTAAATATTTATTGTGTCAATTATAGGTCAGACGGTGAGCCGAGCACGGGGGGGGGGGGGCGCACCACAGTAAGAGGAACGGACGCCATCTTTGGCCTCATGGGCTGGGGTCTGATGGTAACATCTCTAACATTGATGCCTCGAGTGGCCCTACCTGACGCCTAAGCAAACAAAGCCTTAGAAAGTTAAGTAACTTGTGCAAAGTCACACCAATCAGATCCATCTGCCTATAAAATCCAGACTTCGGGCCCTGCTGCTCTGAGGCCCTTTGCCTCTTGCAGGGACCCCACGGCTGCGGACTCTGAGACATCCATCAGGCCTCTGCTCTTTGTTTCACTGGCTCTGATTCACCCAGTATAAATTAGTGACAAGAATCTCCACTTTTGTTAACCTATTTTCTCTTTCTCTTTTCTCTCTCTCTCTTTAAGATTATTTTTCTCTTCTTTTTCTCTAGTTCCCTTTCCCAAGCCAAACCACACACGGAAATATGCTTTGACCTCTCTTTAATTTTCACACATTAAACATTTAGAAATCAGTTGGGTGGAGTATTTGCACAGAGAGAGAGAGAGAGAGAGAGAGAGAGAGAGAGAGAGAGAGAGAGGTACCAGCAAATAAAGACACAATTCCTTTCTCTCTCTCTCTCTCTCTCTCACACACACACACATACACAGAATATTGCATACTTTAAGCCCTGTTTGATTAAATAGGAATTTAATCCCAGTACATACACCATCTGTACCATTATTGCCTTCCCGAAGCACACCAAGCTGTAATGTTCCCAACCAGCTCCTTTTAAAAACTTTCCATATTGTATTTTTTGCTTTTTGTTTTTACTTCCTTATAAATAGCAAGAAGTTTCGCTGAGAAGAAATGATTACAAATCCCAAAAGGTTGGTGTTCCGTTCTGAGCTCCAAGATGTAAGGATTGAGTGGATTTCATACTTGGCAAAATTTCTGACTTGGCAAATGCTTCCATCCTTATTTATGACAGCTTGGAAACTTCCATTTTCCAGGGCTTATAAACGATGCTGCTGATTTTGTCTCTCTTTTCTATTTTGCTGTGAATTATGAAATAACCAGCCTGAAGGTTTCCTTTTAACATTAACCCTCATAGCAGAGTACGAGTGCGAGTGTGAGTGTGAATGTGTGTGTGTGTGTGTGTGGGAACTGTGTTCTTTCTTTTCTTCGTTATGAGGCACATTTTACATATCTCATGTGGGCAGTGTTCTTCCCTTTTCCTGCCTTTCCCCAACATGACAGTCGGAGATACTGAGGTTCGGGGTGTTGGGAATGAGAGCCTTGTGGTCTCCATCGTGGTCACAAAGAACTTCCTGGCCATCCGTCCTCCAAGGGACCACACATCTCATCGCCACATGGCAATGGAACGGTAGGGCTTCTGGAGCAAGACAGGTAGCACAGACTGTCTTCCTAGAAGTGTGAACAAGTTGTGTTTCAGGGGTCCTCCATGCCCACTTTCTTAATGGAAAGTTGTCAAAATGGAAGAACGACTGAAAACTTGTCTCCACCTTCTTCAGCCTTCCTCCCCCTCCTCCCACTTTTTCTTTTTCTCTTTCTCTTAACTCCTTACCCGCTTCCTTAAAGCCTGCTCATTTTAAGTTCTCTTTGTAAGTACTTTCTTCTCCGGATTCATGCAACCACACAGAAGTTGAGAGCCTCGATCATTGGGTAGAGTCGACAGATTTTGCCGAATATAGGCAGTAGGGATTTTCAAATGCAGAACGTGTCCTCCGAGAAGCAGATGCCAAGATGGGACAGAAGCTGCCAGGATTCTAATCAGGAGAAACTCTTGTGTGAGAGAAGATGGGGAAGGAGCTAGGGAAGACAGTGAGAGCATCAGGCTACAGTGCAAGTATGCCTCCCGTGAATGAGAAGACGGAGGTGAGGTCAAGGCCGCTGGACTCCATGCGCCCTTCCATAGAAGGGTGGGCAAGGCTTCAGGGGAGTCTTGGAGCCAAGTTGGCCATCAGAAAAGCTCCTTGGCTCCCAGGCTGGGTCTGCCTTGGTATTCTGTGCCACACCCAGCCCTCGGTGCTGGTGCAGCCCGCAGGGAACACGGACCATGTGCAAGCGAGGGGATGGATTTCAGAGCACAGATGGGTTTCAGGCTGTCGTGGGGCCCTTGGTCAGCTCCCTTCAGCTCCTTGAAGCTGAAGGTCTGCAAGGCACCCTTGGACGACAGGCGCCATCTTGTCTGACCTCCACATAACCAACGTACTTGGTAGTTGTTGCTCACCATCTCCCTGCCAAGCATAGCGACCCACCTGTCAGTGATCTGGACCCTCCTCCACTGGATGGCTGGGGCCCAGGGCCCAAGGGAGCCTCTGCTCCTGAACGACTTACCACCAGTTGCATTATTAAAGGGTTTCAACTATAACCATTCTGTAAAAAAAAAAAGAAAAAAAAAAAAGAGGTACAGAGACAAGGCAGGTCCACACTTTGAATGTTTCAAATGTCGTTTTTGAGCCAAAGCCATCCTTTTATTTATGGCAACACGAAACAGCATTTGAAACGAAGACCTGTTTTGTTTTTCTCCCCTGCGTTCCAGACCCACAAGTGATTCGATTTCATTTCCTTGCGTGTCCCCCATCAAATTCCCTGTCCCGGCCGCTCTCCTCGCCGGGTCTCTCGCCTTCAGGGGCGCGTCCGTGGCTGCGTCCCTCCACCCCTCGCCAGGTCAGAGGGCCGCGTGACAGGGGAGAGGAGCTGCGCCTCCGCCACAGGGTTTCACCCCTGCCCTGCCGCGGTTACCTTGTTTTCAAGAAGAATGATGCCTTGTTCAGATTCGACAGACTTCACCGAGCACTTTCCGTGGGCTCGGCCCTCGGTCGGGAGCCCCAGGGGTGCAGAGACAGCGAGGTCCGGTGGGAGGAGGTGGGTCGGGGGGCGGGTGGGGACGGGCCCCGCACTGGGGGGGCTCCTGCTCCGGAACCCCCCCCCCACCGCTGCCGCGTCAGAGCGCGGGCCTGGGGCAGCCACGTCTGATTTTCCAAGCAAAGGGGAGATCTGGGTTTTTTAGGGGGCATGTCCCAGTTTTTCCGTGTTGGCAAGGCCCTTCACATTTGTTCAAGTCTCCGTGAGCCAAGCGAAACATGTCTTTCGCCGGGTTTTTGCCTTTTGGGACCCTTCTGCGGGAGGTGGCTTTAAAGGTTGCGCCCGGCTGCCAGGAGCAGAGGCGGGGCCGGGAGCGAAGGCACCGGGGATGCACGGAGCCGGAGCCGGGCTTTACGGGGGGCGTGCTGCGGGGCGCCCTGCGGGGGGCGCAAGAGGCAGGACCAGCAAGGGGGCTGAGCTTAGTGACAGCTGCTGCTTGAGGAGATCGGTGTGCGGAATTCAGATGAGTTCAGACCCCGACTAGCTGTGCGTTGGCCCCGGAGTCCTCGCTCTCCTTTCCTCCAGGACTGCAGGGCTCTCCAGAGAAGGGAGGGCAGGTGGACGGGAGCTAGCAAGGAGCCCTGGAACCAGCAACACTCGAGACAGCCGTGCGCGGGCTCCCCAAAGCCTGTGGCAACGCCCTGCCCCCAGTTCTTTCTCTTCGCTCCGTTCGCCGGTCGTCCATCTGAGATGCGGGCGGAGTGTGGGGCGCCCTGGCCTGTAACGCCAAGTTCTGGGCCTGTGACCCGTCGCCGTCCTGACGCTGCCCGGGGGGACTTCTCCCGGAGACGGGCCGGCCGTTTGTACATCTGGCCTGATTCAAACCTAGAGCGCGCGGTCTCCTTTGGAGAGTTTAAAGGATTCACGTGTTTAACTCAAGTGCTCTCTCAGTTCCAGCCAGCTCCCCCTGAAGGAAAGCCGTTGGGTAGGGAGAGAAGGCAGAAGCTACAGCTCCGTCTGCTAATGGCCGTCCCTGGAGTCTGAGGGCCCCAGAGACAAACAAAATAAAATAAAAGGATCAGGTTTTTTTGTTTTGGTTTGGTTTTTGTTTTTAAACGTCATCCACCACATGTGCCCACACAGCGTTGCCGTGTGTCTGTGCTGTGGCCCACACCCTGTCCACCCTTCCACACCTCCAGGCTAGCTCGGATGTCTTCCTTGTCTTTAGCTCCTGAATGCTGTCCTGAAATCAAGCTATGTCTTTTCCCCAGCTACCTTTTCTTTTCTTTTGATTTTATTTGTTTATTTGAGAGAGAGTGAGGGAGAGAGAGAGAGAGGGAGAATCCGAAGCTGACTCTGCATTGGGCACAGAGCCCGGGGCTTGATCCCACAGCTTGACTTGAGCTGAAACCAAGAGTCGGACACTTAACCAACTGAACTACCCAGGTGCCCCCCTCCCCGTTGTCTTTTAGACCCACCTGGTCTTCTCCACTCCCATCCCCTCTGCCTTCCTTCAGGCTCTCTGTATTTTTCTGGGGCGGACTGGTTTCACTCTTCTCACCATGCTCGCCAACTTTGTGAGTCCAACACTTTTCTCCTCAAACACAGACTTGAGCTAGTCGGCCCTGGACTCACACCGCTCTGGCAACTCACACAGCTAAGTAGATCAAGTCCACACTCCTGAAAATGGGGCTTCAAACTCCAGAACATTCTTCCTCCAGCCTGTCTTTTCTACCACACCTTCCCATCCACCACCACTTCTGTGCTTTCACAAGCCTCTGGCTGTAGCGAGTCTGACCCTCTTCCTCCCACCACCCAGTGCCTTCATGCATCAGTCCTGTCACTTGCTGATTCGGTGACCTTGGATTTGACACTTCACTCTCCAAGTACCATATCCTTCCTCAGAGAAACGAGGGTGGCCGCTATCTATCTTGTGGGGTGACTGGGAGAATTTAATGGGAAAAGTGTGACAGGTTGGCATAACATGATGCGTTGTAGGTGCTCAATAAACAACATTATGAGGATGGTCATCACTGTTGTCCCTTTCCAAAGCCCAGCTGCACTCTTGCCTCCCTTCTAGAAGCTTCCCCAGGAGGGTCCACATGGAAGTGGCACCTTCCTTCCTATTCTCCCATAATAGCACTGTGCTGTCTTTGATCATCTAGTGAGGTGAGCCTGGGTCCTCCATGGCTGCATTAAACTGCATTGCTCCAAAGCACGGGGCCACACACCATTCCTGTCTGAGGACGCCTCTGCTTTCGAAGCAGGAAATGAAATGTATCCAATTCTTAGTTGAGTTCACTTTGATTACAATGGGAGAATTTTCTGAGCAAAGCCCAGACCTCAGTCTTGTTTGGAAATAGGGAGTCTCTTGTTAGGATTCCAAATACAGCCCAATCACCCCGATGAACAGCACAGGCTAAGTTTTCTGGGGGACTCAGTATGTCAGCCTGGGAGTATTGTGAAGTATTAGTCTCCCAGGGCTGCTGTAACAAAACACCACCCCCTTGGCAGCTTACAGCACCAGAAGTGCATCCTTCCCCAGGCCAGAAGTTAGAAATTGAAGTGTTGGCAAGATTGGTTCCTTCTGGAGAGTCTGAGGGAAAATCCGTTCTAGGCCTCTCCTGGCTTCTGGTGGCTCCTGGAAATTCTTGGCGTGGCTGGGCTGGTAGACGTGCTACCGCAGTCTCTGCCTGTCTTCACGTAGCCTTCTTTCTGTGCCTCCATGTCCTCACCTCCTCTTAGAAGAATGATTATCATTGGATTAGGGCCCACCCGAAGTCTAGGGTCCTTGAGATCCTTACTTACTTCTGCAAAGACTCTTTTTCTTCCAAATAAGACCCCCTTCACTGATTTCAGGGGATATAATTGGAAATATCTTTTTTTGGAGCCTACTACTGACCCTGCTACACTTGAGAATAGAGATTATTTAAGAGGTGGGTGGTGTAACCTCTCACACACATAGCGTAGGTGCCAAATCCCTCCATCCCCTTTGGCCCATGCTGTGGACCTGGTCCCTAACCTCTCTAAGTCTCAGTTTCCCTTTCTATAAAATAGGGATAATAAATTCAAACACACAGGTTGCAAGGATTCGTTAAGAATGGATACATCGGCATATAGTAGATTCATGATGTGGTTATTATCTATGGTAATTCCCACTGCTCATTCAGCCATTTACCAAAAATTTAAATCTCGGGCCATCAAGGTAGAAGAGACATATCACATGGCCCTTTGTCATATTAGCACTTAGATAAGTTTCCATGTTTGTTGAATGAATAAACAAGTGATCTGAAGCCTATCAGAAATACTTGGCTTTGTTCAAGCCCCAGAAGAGGCTTGGGCAAGTCCTTTGGTATAGCTTCCTGCCTGCAGGATGAACAACAATGCCAGGCCTTTAAAGGAAGATCATTTTTTGGGCTGTTCTTTAAGATCCTTAACGGATATTACCACATTGTCACTTTGCTTCAGCAACCTGCCTATGTGGCCACGAAAGTGGGTTCTATGGGGGAGTTCACATCAAAGGCAACAGGGTGTCTAGCCCTACCTGCACAGGGCGAAGTAGAAAATTCAAATGCCTTTAGGGTCCCGGCAGGCCAGGCAGTCCGGGTCGGGGAGCCCCCTGGAGAGTGTGCCCTTATTTAAAGAGGGCAGGTGCTCCCCATTCATTAACGCAGCCAGGTAGTTAATTCAGTATTCTCTCATTCAACTCAGAAGGGGTTGAGCACGCCCTTCGTGCCCTCTGCTGTTCTTGGTGCTGAGGATACAAGGTCGAACAAGGCAAACCCCTTGTCTTCAAGGAGCTTCTTTTGTTCCGTGAACCCAGCTCCAGGTGCCACATGGGAATCCAGGCCTATCACTGGGTCAGCATTTGAAAGAGAAGAGGCCAGAATTTTATGTGCAATCTCCTGTTTCCTCAGTGTTGGCAAGCACTGTACACTTCTAAAAGAACACCGTGCGGGCCAGACAGAATGTGTCTCTTGAGTCAGTTTAGCCTGCAGGCTGCTCATTTGTGACCCTCGGAGTGGACTATCGTGACCTTTACCTTAAGAAGCATTTTTCCGGTGTTGGATTTTAAGCTAATTCTCATTTTTCCTGCCCTCGTTGGAAGTTGCTATTGGTTACCACATGTTGTTTACATCCTCCGGGATTGAATGATTCTTTGGTGCCTCATCTTTCTATTTTCAGGTGAGCTGACTTCCATCTATCAGCTTTTCCTTTCTAATTCCAACTCCAAATCTTTGATCACTCTTTGTACTCTCTCGGGCTTCCGGAAAGGCTCTGAGCCTGTCGTCTGGCCCTCGGCCCTTGCCCCGAGGGTCAGAATATAGCCTGAACTCTTCACTAAACTGCTCCTGGCTTCGTCTGCTTTTAAGACTCCGTTTCTACTTGGCCATCCAATTTCCCCAGCCTCTGGGTTGCACTGACTCCCAACCTTAGGTGTGATGTTAATTTCTCTCAGAGGGACATGGGTTTAATAGATTTTTTTAATTAACATTTTGTAGTATTGGAACCATCGTGCTTTATGGCAGACTGATACAAATGTCTATAATTACATTTTTGGCCCTAAATCTTGGGAATAGTCTAGAAGTGTTTATTTTATTTTTTTTTAAAGATTTTATTTATTTATTTGACACAGAGAGAGAGAGATTACAAGTAGGCAGAGAGGCAGGCGGAGAGACAGGCAGAGGAGGAAGCAGGCTCCCTGCTGAGCAGAGAGCCCGATGCGGGCCTCGATCCGAGGACGCTGAGATCATGATCTGAGCCGAAAGCAGAGGCTTTAACCCACTGAGCCACCCAGGCGCCCTAGAAGTGTTTATTTTAACCCCTTCCTAAAACGTTCTGATTTATGGGCAGGCCTTTTACACACACCTCTAGTGGGCCCAGTTGTCATGACAACCCAGAACATCATTTGTCAAAGAGCTATAACTTCACTTGATGTTGAAGCTAGAAATTTATCTTCTAGGATTTATTTTTATGACAGGGAAATTTTGTATTTCCATAGATCTGCTTGCAGTTAGGGAGATTCAGGCTTCAGGGGAAGATTTTCTAGAGAATAAGACAAATCTCTTACCACCCTTCCCATCCAAGCAGATGAATTCTCTTAGCCATTCCAAAGAGAACTCTAATGCACTCATTAGTACCCTCCCCAAAGTAGAATTATCCCCCTTGTGTCTCTACCTCAATATTATTTTTGTTACTTTAAAAAAAATGGAAGTACAATCTTTTTACTGGATGACTTTTTTTTTTTTTTGGCTAGCAAAGTTCAAAGACAGAGAAGAAAGAACATGTCTGTCAATCTCTTCTACGTGCTGGAGAAGAGTAAGATATTTAGTTATTATATTTACTTGTGTGATCTGTGATTTGGGGACTGCAAACTCAGGGCCAGGGAAATATATCAGTCAGTGTAGTGGGCCCCTGGGGACTTTGCATAGCCAGACCAAAGGCAGTTAGTTCTTTCTTTATGGTGAAAGAATGTAGGCCATTCTGTAGGATTGTCTCTTTCATTTTATTTTTTTTTAAAGAGAAGTCAGAGGTCAGTATTTTTATATGAAATTCCTTAATTTTTAAAATGCTAGCAGATCGTGTATTTTTTTCTTTTTCTTTTCTCTCTCTCTTTTTAAAGATTTATTCATTTATTTCAGAGAGAGGTAGAGAGTGATAGCCAAGTGGGAGGGGCAGAGGGGGATGGAGAGAGAATCTCAAGCAAGCTGCCCGCTGAGTGCTGAGCCCAATGGGGGCTCGATCTCACAACCCTGAGATCACGACCTGAGCTGAAACCAAGAGTTGGATACTCAATTGACTGAGCCACCCAGGCACCCCTAGTTTTTTCTTTTTAAACAACGTCATCGTCAAAGCACATCTGAGGGCAAGTTCACTGCATGGACCTCCCCAGATGGGATTTCTGCCCCAGCCCATGCCACTCAACAGCAGAGAATGGCTTTGTTTTCTATAATGGAACAATGTGTAAACCAGTTTTCTCCTGTTCTTCTTGGGATCTGATTTATTAAAAATACTCCTTCCGTTGGCCTCACTGGAGGTGATGTTCCACCCCTTTGCATGTTGGGGCACTCTTTGGCTCCAGACCTGGTTGGAAGAGGAAGCTGATGGTAGATGCATCTCGAAGACCCACATATGCCATACGCTTCTCTCTGACATTCCAAGATAGACAACGGGAGCCATCAGATACCTTCTGGGATTGCTCACGGATTTATGAGTCTCTCCTTTTGCCTTTGATGGATGGGGTAGTTTAATCCTCTTCGCTGGGACCCATATTTTTCTTTTGTATCGGGAACTCCTGGGTGGCCACCTGCCTATCTACCATAAATGGCAAGAGTTGTTTTTCTCACTGAATTCGAGAGTGTTTGGTTTCCCATCTACCAGAGGGGAAAACACTAGTAATTCTTGGGAAAATGCCATCAACAACATCTGGGGGCAAAGCTGCTCCGGAATAGGAATGGTTTGGGGAGCACTCACCAAGCCCGCCTGCAGCCACATTTAAGACATTATGGGCTTCACGTAAAATTATGCTAAACATGGAAAACTCAGAGTGGCTGGCGACAGCTGCTGGCTAGCAGGCGCTTTGTGCCCGTCAGACCCCTTTGTGATCTGGTCTTTCTGGCCTTTTACAGCCCCTTCTGTGCTGCCTTCCGTGCCCCCTGGGCTCCAGCCCCACCAAGAGTCCCCAGTAACATTCATGCTCTTGTGCAGCGTCCCGTACCGGGAAGGCAATACGCCGTCTCATCTCGTTCCTACCCAGGCAGGGTTGTATGGGGTCCTCAGGAGCGTTTGAGCTTCCGAGATGTTGGCTAGAAGTATGGCAGACACAATCCCCCAAAAAGTAGCTCTGAGAAGCTGGCTCCAGATAGGGGCTCCTTGCTACATTCCTTCCTCCCTAGCAATTCATTGAGCAGCCTAAGGGGTTTTTCATGTTGCTTTGTTTTCATCCTCCTTTGAGCTGTTCTTAGCGAACAAAAGAGAAAGAATGTGCTATAATTAAGGTAGAGTCTCCCACAAATACACACTGACCCTGTTTAATCTTTAAAGCTGTTCTCAGTATTATAAGATAAAGTTTTTAAACGGCTATCCAGGGGTAATGAACTAATTCTGGTGCCCTTTTTCTGCGTTTACTTCTTTTCCCAAGAGATTTAGGAAATTATACTGGCAATGTGTTTTTTAACAAACATATAAAGTACAAAGAAGGAAGTAAACATTTCCTGTAATGAGGTCAACCCAGAAATATCTTGCCTTTTCCCCCCAGTACCTTTCTATGTGTATAATTGTTACATGGTCGAAATAATAGTGCATATAAATATTTTTATTTCCTAGTATAGGTACTGAACAGGATATGATAAAGATTTCTTTATGGAGTTAATATTGCTCAGAACTTAATCTTTTCGTGGCATTGTAATATTCCACCCTGTGAATAAACCACAATGTATTTAATCATTTCCTGGTGTGGGTCTTTTAAAAAAATTCCAATTTCATTATTAAAAATAAAAACATAATGGGCATCTTTGTCCATCTCTCTGTTCCCCTTGGCACTGATTTCAGACATACAGTTTCTCATGAGATTTTTAGTATTTTTAAGACCCTTATAATACATGGCCAGTTTATTTTCAGAAATATGGGCTAATTTGCAGTCATATCAGAAATGTTTAAGAATGCCCATGTCTTAGTCCCCTTGTTAACACTGAGTTTTGTTAATTTTTTCCCCTAATCTTGGCTTTGGTATTTATATGATATTTTGTATACATGTCCACCTGTGATTGAGGGTGTGTGTGTGTGCGTGTGCGCATGTTCACTGCCAGTAAGAGAGAACAATGTGTCCAGTCTCCTAGGGCTGTGCGATATTGGAGGTTCCCCAAGAGAGGCCTTCACCATGTACCAGGTAGGGTTTTAAGTGCTTTGGGTATGCCAACTCCTGGAACTTTCTTAATACCCCTACAGGGTAGGACAGTAGTAGCAGATATGACTAATAGTAGATACTCTTATTACTCCCAGTTTCTAAAGATGGAAGCTGAGGCCCAAGGAGGCTTCATTACTTCCTAGGGGTCGTAGAGCTAATTAATTGTCACAGCCAGGATTCAATCCGGGGCTTCTATCTCCAGAGACTACACTCCTAACCCTTCCTAGAGAGCGTCCTGCTACTGAGCAAACCTTGCAGATTCTCACGGTTCTCTTTTCTTCATGGATGGGGGGCAGTCGGTGCAGGTCCCAGACTCAAAGTAACACACACTTCTGAGAAAACAAGATAGTTTAGCTCCGACATGAAAGTCTTTCGTCATCACAGAAAACAAAATTTGTACATTATTCTTCATAGTAAGGTAGAAATTGATGCCAAAAGACCGCAAGGGAGAATAAGATAGACACCATTAAAGAGATTCAAAGGAGCATGGGGTTAGAGTGATTTCTTGCTTTGTGGAGATCAAGAGAGGGACTCATGGGGAAGCTGGCATTTCTGTCAGCCCTGGAAGGCCGGTAAAATATGTAAATGACGGAGGTGAGGCCCAACCTTGGTGGACATACTAGGAAGGGGGAGAAGCAGCAGCAGCCAAGGCCCACCATGTCCTGTGATGAGCTACTGTTCTAGCATTAGAAATATCGTGTTATTATCCACGGCTCCGGCTTCATTGAAGGATGCAGGGAACTGGCCCCAGTCTTTGGTTTTCTTGTTGGGACCAGAAAGTCATAATTAGTGACTGTTCTGGCCCCAGAATGGAGCTCACCTTTCTGTTCAGCCCTGCGGAGGCACAGCCGGGTGGAGGAGGATGCCAGCGGCAGAGGAGCCCTCAGCCCGAGCTGCTGATCACCAGTGCTGGTCTGCATCAGAACCGACATGTTCGAGTGCCTACTCCCATCCTGGGCCTTGCATGGTGGTGGTGCTGGTTTGGGGTGGGGCAGGAATCTTCCCGCTCGAAAAGCTCTCCCCCTGGTTCTAAAGCACATTAAAGTTGACAGCCACGGTTCTAACTCCTGGGACCCACGCTACCTTCAGGTAATACGAGTCTCTGGGAACACAGAGACTGGGAATCGGGTGATTCTCACGTGCAGTCAGGTCCGAGAGCAACTGGGGTCAGATAACTAACCTTATGCTTTTAGGGCTTTCCATGAAAAAAGAAAGAAAAAAGAGATGATCAGACCTGCAGGTATGAAAGTGAACATGCAGTCCATTTCTGACACTTGGATTTTGAGGATAGATATGTATTTAGGGCTTTAATACTGAGGTTTAGTGCAATGGTTCTCATCTGGGGAACTCTGAAAACTCTACCTGCCTCACCTGCCTCCCAGACCAATTAAATAAGGCTCTCTGCGGCCAGCAGCTCAACATTAATGTTTTTAAACTCCACCCTGCCCCCAGCCAAGGCGATTGCAGTGTGCAGGGAGGGTTGACAATAGCAGGAGAATGCCCAGGTGAGGACGTGCCCAAAGGTGTCTCTACAGTTTGCTTCATTTGAGTTTCCTTTCTGCTCTGGCGGCTTGCTGCATCTCCATGGACACTTCTGTCCGCAGCATTATACTGTCACTGCCCCAGAATTCTAGCTCGGCTGGGAGAAGTTGACATTTTCTTATCGAACTTGACAAAATGTGGAGGGGGAACCTATCAAGAACCCAACAAGAGTAATTTCTGAGGCCCATGGGTGGCTCAGTTGGTTAAACATCTGACTCTTGATTTGGACTCAGGTCATGGTCTCAGGGTCCTGGGACTGAGCCCTGCAACAGACTCTCCACTCAGCGGGGAGTCTGCCTAAGGAATTCTCTCCCTCTGCCCCTCCCCCCACGAGAACACACACACACACACACACACACATACACACACACACACACACACTCTCTCTCTCTCTCTCTCTCAAAAATAAATAAATAAATCTTTAAAAAAAAGAGCAATGTTGCCAGATTTAGTAAGTAAATACAAGATGCCCAGTGAAGTTTGAATTTCAGATAAACAACAAATGATTTTTTTTAGTATAATTATGTCCAATGCAATATTTGGGAAATGCTTACACAAAATATTATTTCTTGTTGATCTGAAATTCAAATTTCACTGGGCATCCTGTATTTATCCTACCTATAAAGGAAGTTAAATCCAGTCCAAATAAATTTAAAGTGGCAGGTTTCTGATTCTATAGCTGACAGCCTATCTCCAGTCTTGCATTCCTGTGGCCCCTGGAGCCTGCCTCCCAGGATAATTATTCCCAAACCCCAGAGCATTAGTAGTTCTTCACCAAGCCTCTGTTTACAAGGAGGGAACAACTTTATATCCCACCAGATGAATTAACCTTGATATCATCTTTTCCCTTGATTATCAAGGTCACCATTTAGCCTTGAGCATCTAGGAAAACTTTGGGTTGTCCTGCTCACTATCCATTTCTTTTCTTTTTTTTAAGATTTTTATTTATTCATTTGACACAGAGAGAGAGATTACAGGTAGGCAGAGAGGCAGGCAGAGAGAGAGGAGAGAGGAGGAAGCAGGCTCCCCACTGAGCAGAGAGCCCGATGTGGGCCTTGATCCCAGGACCCTGGGATCATGACCTGAGCTGAAGGCAGCGGCTTTAACCCACTGAGCCACCCAGGCGCCCTCACTATCCATTTCTAATTTGAGGCAAGTTTTTCCTGTGGAGCCAATGGAACAGTGGGCCTCATCTTTCCTAGCTCATGTTATTAGCTCTGCCCACCTGCGGAGCCTTCTAGGACTCCAAGAGTCCACCAAGTACAGGAAACAAGAAGGATAACTGTAAGATTCTGTGACTCATACTCCATGGTGTATGGAGTAGCTTCATGAGTGTGGACCTGTACCTTCACACAGACCCTCTTTAGAAGGGCTCCATGCTTAGTTTAGTGCTCTGCTGTCAACACTTTGAAATGTGTGATTTAAGAACAAGGGGCCTGCATTTCATTTAGCACTGGCCACTGCAAATTATGTCACTGGTCAAGCTCATACTAGAACACATACACAAAATAGACCAAGAGTAGTGGCCTCCTCGCTCAGATGAGAGTTTATATCGCCCATAGCAGGAATGGCCTCAGTCTTCTCTCCTGGGTAGGTGGTATTGCTTTGGCAGGGAAAACCTAGAACAGCTGCTTGCGCATTCCTCCCTACTCCTCCAGACGTGCTTGACCTCAGAAAGACTTCCACAACTCAACTCAAAGAGATATAGTTGCATACTCCCAGGCATTTCATCTGGGAGTTTGGATTGACCTCCATATCTTTTCAAGGGTAGGTGTCTTTTAGAGTGGCATCTAGTAGCTGTCACCATTTGTCGAGCAGCAACTCTCGAGTACCTGGCCTGAGAAAGGCAACCTTCCTTCACCAGCCCCATCATCATTATCAGTCATCACAGTAGATGTATTCAGGGTTTATCAGTGCCTGGCTCCGCCCTGCGAGATGGAGCGTGCTAAGCTATATTCCGTGCTTGAAACTAGCCTGACAAAGACAGCCATTGCTGCCTTTTGAACAGTGAGCTTCTTTGCATCAAAGAAGGGTGTGTCCATCAAGAGCTAGAACTTGGGGATCACTTTTCTGGCACCTTCCACCATGAGGTTCAGACAGAGATAACAACAAAGCTACATAAATTGAAATATGGCACATTGAGTTGACAGAAAATGGAAGCTGTCCCCTCACCTCCTTTATAATAATCAAGTCATAAAATTGTGCAAGATCATTGTCTCCCACCATCAATGCTGAAGATACCCTTGCGGGTGATGGCAACACAAGGCTGACCTGGGGAAGCCAGCCGATCAGAAGTTATTTGGAAATCATGTATGGGAAGTCCTTCAGAAAAATATAATATGTAAAAGTGATGTAAGTCATTGTTCTTACGTACAGTTTCTGGAGCCTGCTGGTGGTGGTTTCAGGATCTCTCCCTGCAATGCCAGCAAATTGTAATCTAATAGAAAACTCAAAACAATTGACAAGATGCAACAGCTCCAGGAACATAAGGAGGCCCTCGTGGTTGAAGTGTGAGACAGGAATTAATGTCTTGTGCCTTGTGCCAAAGATCCCATCACATCTTGGGGCTATCGTTGGGCTGAAAACCTCAAAGAAACATAGTTCTGTACCATTTGAGCAAATGCCATAGTTCTACTCTTTGCCAAAAACGTTTTGAGTGAGCCTTATGGTGGAAGTAAAATTGTGAAAATGTGCTGACATATTTTGAATGTTTTATTAAATAGAACAGCTACTTTTCAGATATTTAAGGCCAACCTCTTGATTTGAGGTAGGAAACCATTACTAGGTATACAGAAGGACAAGTCAAGGGCAGCCCTTCCCAGGGGCTACCCAGCCCGTCTGCCCCAACAGTTGGTTGGAAAAATGATGGTTTTGTTGATGTTTTCATCTGAGGGAAGAAGCCTTGCAGGGAACTGGAATATCTTGAATTAAGGAAAATGCTCCTGGAGAGAATTTATTTGAGTAAACTGATTACCGAGAACCAACCAGGGACTTGGGAGCATGTAAGTTACTGTAGGAGACGATGTGAGGAGCAAGAAAAGTCTGGGCCTTCAAGCAACTTGCATTCCAATTGAGAGAACAAATTGATTGCACTATTAGATTAAACTAGAATGATATGTGATTCTTTTCTAGCATGAAGTAATATTATTATGGTTATACAGAACAATGCTTTCTATCCCAAACCCCTGGAACTGCATGCTTTGGATCTGGGGACTCTGGATTTTAGAAATGGAATATGGTTGCTGTAGTGAATGCTACCACTATCTCCAGTGGGAGCTCTTTGTAGTTGCCTTCAGTGGGATTTCTGCAGTGAGTCTGATGACTGGTTACTCTAACTGGAATAAATAGTCTCCAAATAATCTCACAGCAGTTGAAGTCAGGTTTTACTAGCAAATGAGGGAGAGGGAGAGAAAGAGAATCTCAAGCAGTCCCCATGCTCGGCACGGAGCCCAACATGGGCCTTGAACGCACGACCCTGAGATCATGTCCTGAGCCGAAATCAGGAGTTGGACACTCAGCCGACTGAGCCACCCAGGCGTCCCTCAAGAGGGCTTTTAGACAGGAAGATAAAACTTCAGAAAACCTTTTTGCACCCTAATTGTAAAGGAATAACCGCATGCTGCTGTGATAAGCTCAGAATGCAGTGACAAAGTCTAAGTCACAGGAGAAAATTTAGTCATCTCCATTTGGTTTATGTGTTGACCAAGTTAAGTAACCTATCTTTGAAAAAATGGTAGACTAAGAAGAAAAGAGTACCTCCTCTGTGCAATAAAGATGCCGTATGTTTGTGTTCATTTTTTCCCAGTTTTACTTGAAATAATTGACATACCTTACTGGACAAGTGTAAGGAGCCCAGAATGGTGGTTTGATTTACACGTATTATGAAATGATGACAGCACGAGGTGTAGCTACCATCCATCTTCTCACATAGATACAATAAAAAGAAGAGAAAAAACAGTTCCTCCTTGTGATGATCACTGTTAGGATCTGCTTTCCTAACCACTTCCCTGTGTTTCCTACGACAGTGTTGGCCGTAAGCATCACACTGCACGTTCTGTCTCAAGCGCTGATTTGTCTTACCACTGGAAGTTCGTACCTTGTGACTGTCTTCCTCCAATTCCTACTTCCTCCATCTCCTGTAACCATAAATGCAATCTCTTCCTGTGACTTTGGTGTTTTGTTTTGTTTTAAGATTCCACCTGTAAGTGAGATCACACAGTATTTGTATTTCTCTTTCTGACTGACATCACTTCACATAATGCCTTTAGGGTCCATCCGTGTGGTTGCAAATGGTAGGATTTCCTCTTTTTTAATGAATGAATAATATTCCTCTGTGTGTGTGTGCACGCGTGTGTGTGACAACTTTATCCATTCATCCATCGAGGGACCCTTAGGTTGTTTCCATATCTGGGCTATTGTGAAGCGTGCTGCTATGAACACAGGGTAAACGTAATAAAAAATGCTACATCTTATGCAAACTGTCACCCATCAGGCTTAAGGATGAAATTTCAGAACTTTTCCCATTAAAATCTGAAGCAACACAAGAATGTGTACATTGTCTGGGGCACCTGGGTAGCTCAGTCGGTTGAGCGTCTGACTCTTGGTTTTGGCTCAGGTCATGGTCTCAGGGTGCTGGGATCAAGACCCATGTCAGGTTCTGAGCTCAGCAGAGAGTCTGTTTGAGGATTCTCTCCCTCTCCCTCGGCCCCTGCCACTGCTGTGCTTTCTCTCTTTTTCTCTCTCTCCCCCACCTCTGAAATAAATAGGTAAATCTTAAAAAAAAAAAAAAAAAAAGGAATGCAGGGCACCTGGGTGGCTCAGTGGGTTAAAGCCTCTGCCTTTGGCTCAGGTCGTGATCTCAGGGTCCTGGGATCGAGGCCCACATCGGGCTCTCTGCTCAGCGGGACGCCTGCTTCCTCCTCTCTCTCTGCCTACTTGTGATCTCTCTCTGTCAAATAAATAAATAAATAAATAAATAAATAAATAAATCTTAAAAAAAAAGGAATGCATACATTATCACTTTGATTTCATCATATTCCAGAAGTTCTAGGTGAAGGAATAAGATATGAAATGAATATGAGATTTATTTTAAAAAAGTGACAGATGTTAAAATTTACATATACTATGAGTACCTAGAAAATGGTGAGGAACCAATTTACAAACCTATGAGTGAATCTGGAGTTTCTTTAATCTGCCTGGATCCCAAACAGATTATTCAGTAGCTCACCCATATGTTACTAATAATGTCAGACAAATCATGGTTAAAAAAAAAAAAAGTCATTCAGAATAGGAAAACAGTGACCGCAGCAACTCTGGTATATCCAGAAGAAAACAGGCAGAGAGCAGGAGGAAGCTATGTGGACAAAGCAGGTACTGCCCATATAATTACTGTAACAGTAAAATTATAAAGAAATCCTAAGTGCTGAATAAAATCAGAATGATTGGCTGAATTATGGTGAAATTCTGAAGATAGTAAAATAAAGTGTGTGCTCACAGTGTAATGTTAAGGAAAAAGCTAGAATATTAAAGTATACCCTGGAAGAATTCTATAGGCATCATGATTCCAAAACTTATTTTTTACATAAAAGATGAGATAAAAGCATCAGAATGTTAATAATTATGGGATGTGGGATTACAGGTGATTTTCATTTTCTTTTTTATACATCCTGCATTTTTCAAATGTTCTAAGGAAAAGCCAAGCATGTGTTTTATCATGTAAAAATTTATTCGAAAGTTTTGCCTTCCTCCAATTGGAAAAAACCTTAATACCAGAAGAATGAATTTACCTCCCTAGTATTACTTTTCTTCCCATAATGCATACTATTTTGTGAACTTTTTTTTGAGGCTATATAAAGTAAAATAGATAATGGTTTATTTACTCAAAATAGACAGTCCTAGTCTTAAAAATATAGATCAGAGATAGCACTGTTTACCTCTGCTTCATTGATTAAAAACAATTGAAATTTTGCAGAGAAACCTCAATGATTTTTTTTCATAATGTTCTGCTATTAGACTTGGCTTCAGTTTCTGGAACAGAGGAGATGCCCAGATGTACACAAAACACGTGAAACATCCATTTCATTAACTCTTGGAAAAATAAGTTACCTCACTTCCTTTATTACTGTAGTAATTAACCCACATTCATACTGTTTCTGACCAGTGCTATATATTATTTATGGTGCTCCATTTGTGGTGGTGTGGTGGTCAACCTAATGGGTGTCTCTGTCAGATGATTTTGGTGGGTGAAACGTTGAGATATCACTCTTCTACTCTTCTAGTGACTTCTCATCTGAAGAGTCCAAATATATTTTTTCAAAACCTAAAATAGGGGCACCTGGGTGGCTCAGTCAGTTAAGCATCTGCCTTTGGCTCAGATCATGATCCCAGGGTCCTGAGATGGAGCCCTGGGTCGGGCTTCGTGCTCAGCGGGGAGTCTGCTTCTCCTTCTCCCCCTCCCTGCCGCTCCCCCTGCTTGGGCTCTGGCTCTTGGTATCTCTTTCTCTGCCAAATAAATAAATAAAATCTTTAAAAGAAAAAAAGAACATAATATAGCCCACAGGTGAGCTCACACTTTCATCCTGACTTTTCACTGGCTTCAGTTGTGTCCTATTCATTAAAGAGGTACCGTTGCCTGATTTCCACATGGCCCCTCAGTTCTTGGCACAAAGTGGGGGCACATAACAGTTGTTCACTAAATGTTTGCAGACTGGGTGGTAGGGAGAAGAAAACCCTGGGGCTTCAGACTCCTGGCCCTGTGATCTCCCTAACCCAGGGGGGGACCCAGGCAGGGTCTGGCACATTTTGACCTTCACCTGAAGGCACGCACCCCTGCCCCCGCCCCCCTCCACCATGCTCCACTAAGATCCAGAGCAGGGGCAGCTTCCTTCCTTTGGTCAACACCAAATATTTATGGAGTGCTTGCTCCATGCCCAGGTCTGGTCCTCATTTGGCCAAGGGTTGGCTTTTATGACGGGGAGATGATTGCAAGCCTCCGGCAGAGGCAGAGCAAGGGTGCCTGCGGGTTTTCTCCGCTTAGCTGCGCCGGAGTCATGCCGCCTTCTGCCTAATCCCTGCAAACTGGCCGATGCAGGAGGCTGCCAACACGTCAAGTGTGTCTGCAAAATTCAGACAAATTGCTGCTCTTTATTCGAGGTATGGATGAAGGACTTCAGGAAGCCCTGAAACTACAGGGGGCCGGGTTTCTTGGTTACTTTTTCTCAAGCTCGACTTTCAGAAGTAGGACGTGATTAAGTGCTGTGTTTTGCTGCCAATGTCTCTTTCCCTCCCTCCCTCCCTTTCCCCCTCCCT